>JAZKJV010003291.1:600000-916135 GCA_037367405.1 Ottelia alismoides | reverse complement strand
TGGACTGCTCTGAGCATTTTGCCTCTCTGGCTCTGATTTCTTCGATCGTCTCTATTTGTATGGTTTCGCCCTCTACGCGAAAGCATACCTTCCCACTATCATGGTCGGTCACCGCCTTGGCTGTGGCCAAGAATGGACGTCCGAGAATGATGGGGGCATCAGTTACCGACTCAGGGATCTCCATGTCCAACACAACAAAGTCCACGGGGAATTTCAGGCCCTGAATGGTAACGACCACGTCTTTCAACAACCCCTTCGGCCTCTTAATCGACCTATCAGCAAACTGAAGGACGGTTCTGCTTCGAAGAAGAGGGCCAAACTCGAACTGCTTGAGCAAGGCTGCCGGAAGAAGGTTAATTGAAGAGCCGCTGTCTAATAGAGTACGATCAAACTGCTGCTCCTGAATCTCGCATCTGACATAGGGAGCTCCTGCGTCTGGTCGCTTGGCTGGCAATGTGTTCTGAATGGCGCAGCAAGTGTTATGCGTGAGCATATGGATTTGATCTCTGTGCCTCTTCCTTCTTCGAACAGTAGTTGTTTCTTTCAGATTCTTCTTGAAGAAGGGGATATGCTCAAACGCTTCTCGTAGAGTCAGCTGGATATGGAATCTGTCAATCATCTCATTGCCGAACTCTACCTGTTGGTTCTTTTTGGGATTTTCTTTTTTATTCCCCTTCGCTCGGCGGAGTGCCTCAGGGAAGGGGATGGTAGGTGCCTCCTCAGATGGAGGGTTAGGAGTCGGTCCCTGTGCCTGTGAAGGTGGAGAATCCATACAATCATCATCATTCAACACATATGGATCTGCAATTTGAACAGAAACCTTTCCTTCATTCATATTTTTGTTTTTGTTTTTCTTCCCACCGTCTCTCGATACAAAATATGGTGAAGTCACAGAAGTTGGCTCAACAAAAGTAGATGTGGTGGCCTCAGCACCACCACTCGCACCTGTCTTCGCGGCATCCGCACCGCGCTCTGGTTCGGCATCCAAAGTGGTGGCATCAGCACCACCGTCTTCAGCTGGTATCACGACGGCATCAGCACCGTCATCCTGGGCTCCATCATTGGTGGCATCAGCACCACCATCTTCTACACCATCTGTAGCGGCATCAGCACCGCTCCTCTGCTCCTCTGGCGCTCCTGATCCTGCGTCTGGCTGTCGCTCAGAAGAGGCGCCGCCGGCTGGTATCCTACCGCTCCTAGTAGTCACAAAATCCGCATCATGCACAAAAGAAGACATATCATTCAAATTTTCACTAGGAGAGGCACCCTCTATGAACTCTACCTGCTCAGATTTTCTTTTGAAATTATTAGGGTTTGGTTCGATCTGAGCGGGTATGGCGGCCTTGCCTTTGATGAATTCCCGCATTTCCTGTCGGAACTCATCCATTTCTTGCCTGAAGGATGCTCGCTGTTCAGATAGCAAGCGGGCAAGATCATCGAGTGCAGGGTTCTCAAAGGCTGGACCCTGAGAACCGGACGTCTGTCCCTGCTGGAAATGGGGCTGCTGCTGCTGATACTGTTGCTGGTACTGAGGGGGAGGTTGAGCATAAGATTGCTGAGGCGGCTGACGCTGCCTCCACTGCTGTCCCTGATAGGCGGGACGAGGACCACTGTGGTACTGCTGGGGCTGGTTGTACTGGGGCTGCTGCTGGTGTTGTTGAGGCTGGCTGCTCTGCTGTCCTTGAGCAGGAGGATGCTGTTGGGATGAGGAAGCACCATTACCCCAACGGAATCCGGGGTGGTCCCTACGGATTGCGGGCTGAGGGTATCGGTCATACCATATCCCGTTGACTTCCATCAACGGTTCCTGCTCAAAGGAAGGTGGAGGGAGAACTGCCAGTGGTTGCTCCTGCTGATACACCCCCATCTGAGTCTCCTGAGATGGCTGTGGCTCTGGATGGTACTGCAACAATGGAACCGGCTCCGCCTGGATATGGTTCACCTGGCGGTATGAGATGGAGGCCTGGTTGGAACTGTTGCTGCTGGAAGCAACCTGTGACCTGGGAGGCTGTTGGGAATGGGCCTGTGCCTCCTGAATACAGAGAATCTGAGTTTTCAGGTCACTCATTGTCTTGGTGAGAAGGTCCATCTGGGCTAGACCTTGGTTCTGTTTCTTCTCAAGGATCTCCATGCGGTCCAGCTTTTCACTGATAATCCCCATGTCGGCTGCTGCTGATTCGGCTTGGGCTGCGGCTGCCGACGTTGTGCTGGGCCTGGCATCGATGCAGGCGATCCTCTGAAATGATCCCGCTCCTTGCGGGGGTTTCTGCTGTGTGTAGACTCTGGCTTGGGTCATCACTGTAGAATTTTCTGTCATACCTTCGTATATGGCCCAGACATCGTCTTCACCCTTGGAAAAGTATGATCCTCCGCAAGAGGCGTTCACAAGCCCCTGCAGCTCCGGTGTCAGCCCACAGAAAAAACTCTGCACCAGATTGGGCTTGGAAATATCGTGATGAGGACACCGGTCTATGAGCTCTCTGAATCGATCCCATGCTTCGTGAAACTGTTCATTTGGGATCATAACAAAATTGCTGATCATAGCTCTAGCTGCATTTGTCCGGCCAAGAGGATAATATTTCTTCAAGAATGCGGACCGGAGATCTGCCCACGTGTCGACGAATCGCCCCAGGTGTTTGAGCCAGTAAGCGGCTCTGTCAACCAATGAGAATGGAAAGGCGATCATCCTGATAGTGTCCTCGGTCAACAACCGATCATGGATTGTGCTGCAGATCATCTCGAACTCTTGGAGGTGGAGGTGTGGCTCTTCGGTCGGCAGCCCATGGAATTTGGGTAGCATCTGAATAGTGTTGTGCCGAAGCTCGAAGTCTCCAAGGATTGGTGGGAGTCTGATCCACCGGTGAGTGAGGGATGAAGCTGGGTTGTGCAATTCCCTCATTATGGTCTGTGGCGGTCGCTCACCGTCTGGGTCACCTCCCCCTGCATCGGGTCCTCCTCCTTCTCCGCCACCGCCTCCTCCAGCTCTGTGCTCTCTCATCTGAGCTAACTCCCTCATGAGATCACCCATGAATGCACCCTGGTCCCTGATCTGTCCTCTGCATGGTCTCCATGGATGCTAGCAATGAATTGTTGATGGCCACCTGGTCTATTATGAATGGAGGATGCTCGTGGTCATCTGGGTGCTCGCCTCTATCTGCCATTGCTTGATTCTCTGAAAATGCAAACGAGGCCATTTCAGGTGCTGATGAATGAGCTGAATTCTGTGATTCACTGTACTCTGAAATAATTGGACTGAGGGAAGGAGAATTGGAAGGGTGGTCGAGGGGGAACAGGGTGGATGTGAACTCGGGCTCGGAGAGCGGACTCTCCGAGTTATTCCTAGATGAGTAGGGGGGAGTGCTGGATAGCGGTGCCGACAGGGTCGGCCTAAGAGACCTCCGTCCCATCATCTTGATTATTTGGAATGAGCGGGAAAATGCAAGAGAAAGAGAAGAGGATGAAATGCAACAAAATTGTGCACAAGTGTGCGGTATTTTTGATCTTGACCTTAATAAATCTAGAAATCAAACACAAAGCAAGGGTAGGTTCACCAACTCAACTCGTGAAGCCGTGAAGGTTCGGCTTTTATCTTGTCAATTTTAGCTTGTTTTTCAGGCAATTATCTTTTCACGAGTCCTTAGAGCGCTAGGCCTATAGGAGAGAGAGTACTGCCAGGAGAGTATCCCCGTACTTGTCCTCCTCCTGTGTAACCTGTAACTTGCGCTTTTTGAGGTCCTTGTAACCCTTCCTGGATCCCTACTCAGCCAAAGAAAAGAGGGAGGAAGCCGATAGGCGAAACCGATACTTCGGACCTCGCTCGCAACGGAATCACCCGTGAGCGTACAAGGTCCTACTCGGACGCAGCCGGTGAGACAGACACACCCGTGAAGGCGTGGCCTAGGCTCGGTACTTCGGACAGGGTCGGCGCTCTCACAACAGAGAGTCACCAATGGCGACCAAGTCCTACTCGACTACGTACGATAGTAGCGCCAATACTTCGGAAATCCAGGCGATACACAAGGCAGCCACAAGTTGGGTTTTGGGCTCTAATCCTTACGAAGCGCTCACCTCACTGGGAAGGAAACCTTCCTATGCAACCTGAAAACAAGTGAGGGTGTTACTTTCCCAAGCAATGAATCCAATTACAGCTTTTATTTTGGTCAAGTTTTCTTTAGCAGTCCCTTTTTTAATTTTTTTGGTGTTATCGCTTCTTTTGAGTCAATTCAAACAAGCGCCTAACGTTTTTGTATTTTTTCTTTATCCTATTTTGTCCAAAAACAGAGGGAGAATAGAGTCGGAAAAGCCGTGCAAGTCGGCACAAAGATGGAGATCTCACTTTGTGCCTAAATGATGCGTGCAAAGTAAGAAGACTTACAGCGAATCCCAGCTCTCTCCATGCGGGATGCAAAGCAGAATATTTAAACCTAATCTATATGGCGAAATGCAGGCGGAAATCGTCCTAGAACAAGCAATTTCTACTGATCGTGAAGAACTATAGCTAGTCAATCGAATCAAGTCCGGAGTCCGATCTTGGGAGTCACTCGGTGCCCGCCACAACGGGTCCTGCCAGCGCTGTATGTGACTCCTAACGGCACGTGGTCTCGAATCGGATCAAACTAACTTTTTTGGTGGATTTTATTAAGGTCCAATTACGTTCTATAGGAACAGATAGTCTATTAGGTGTTGGGCCTTAATAATCTACGTCACAATCAACAGAAAATCCTAAGTCTAGGGGCTCAATCCACAAAAGAAAGTGAAAAATGAAACTCAAAACCGAAAAATGACTGCGATGAAAACACGAGGAAAACGGCGGTGAGCCCCCGGGTGAACAAACACCCGGAAATTAGGCCCGAATGTCTAAGTCCAAGTCCAAGTCCTAGTGTACCTGTATTATTACAAATTACTGAATATCACTCTCTCACAAATAAAATAAAAACTAGCTAAGCCTCTCTCTCACTCTCCTTGCTCTCTCCTGCCGGCTTGGCTCAAGAAAAGCCGGCTCCACGTCCCAAGGTTGCGTCGGGTCACCTAAGCCACCCGCCTCGCTCCGCGGTCCCTCGCAAGAAGACAAAAGAGATGGTCAGACAGTTCAATCAAGATGTATATCAAAATGTAAGAGAAGGATAATGCTATGGTAAACAAACACACAATCAATCAAAAATGTGAACTACAAGCTGTTGCTCCCCGGCAACGGTGCCATTTGATAAACGCGGGATCGAGAGCGGTTGTATTGACTCACAAGGCGAGTCAACAGTCGGTGTCTTAACCACTACAAGATCCTGGTTTAATCAACAAATAACCCACAAGCAAATCAAGCAATGAAAAACAGGTGTGAGTTAAGATTTATTTTTAACTCTGCACAAATGATGTATATGGGCAAGTATGCAGAGAGTTCGAACACAGGGAGCAAGCAGTGTAGTCCTAGCAAGAGCTAAGTGTGTGAGGTGTCTACACTAAGCAAGCAAGCAAATAAATTTTTGTGGGTTTTTAATTTTTAATTTTTTTTTCTTTTTGATTTTTAATTTTGTATTTGATTTTTAATTTTCTGATTTTTATATTTTATATTTTATATTTTTTTTGTTTCTTTTTCAATATTGGAAAGTAAGGACAATATAAAGAAAGACAAGGTAGAATATTAATAAAAATGCACAAAAATACTCAAAAACCCAGAAATGAAATGTTTTTGGTCTTTTTAATATTTTTTACTGTTTTTGTGATTTTTAAGGATTTTTCTAGGTGTTTTTGGGATTTTTAAAATCTGGAATAAGGCAAACAGTGGAAATAAGGGCTGGCTGTGACAAAAATGCAAGTTAAAAATACCAACCAGTAACAAAAATATTTCACACTATTTTTCTAATAAAGAGAATAAAATAAGTGACAAACAGAAGCTGAGTTTGTGTTTTTTGGATTTTTCTACTATTTTTTATATTTTTTTGAAGTTTTTGAGTGTTTTTCAATTTTTAGTGTTCTTCTTTTGAAATTTTTAATGATTTTTGGACTGACCCTAAAAGATAATAAAATAGACACTACGTGATTTTTTTGGAATTTTTAGAGGTGTTTTACTAATTTTTTTGGTATTTTCTAAGCTAGACAGTAGGAAAAAGACATGTTTTTGATTTTTTATAAATAATGAAAAGTGGTAAAATTGAAAACTAAAAATAGGGCGTCAAAATATAGGACAACAGAAGCTTAACCCTATTTTTGTAGAATTTTTGGGCTTGAAATGATCAATCAAATAAATACAACAAGCATCCAAACATTAAACAGGCCTGGCAGGGGTAGAAATGCAATATTCAAAACATCCAGGGATTATCATGCAATTTTCCACAATATATTACACTATATATTAAAGTTTTTGAACCAAAAAGCAATTACAAAACCCGCAAGGGCTCGCCTACAAATTGCCCACCAGGGCGCGTGACTTGCACGCGCCTGGGAGGGACTGAAATGCAATAATACAAAAGCCTGGGGGTCACTTTGCAAAATATCCAAAAATATTACACGTGCTATGAAAGTTTTAGGGTTAAAACGAAATAAACAAAAGGCCGAGGGGTCCTCTGCAAAATGCCCCCACCTCACGTGTACAAGTCACGTGAGGTGACGTGGCGCGGGACCCAAACGCAAATAACTAAAATCCGAGGGTCTTTTTGCAAATATTACAAAATATTTAAACTACCAAGGCAAGTCTATAGACTAATAAATAAATACAGAAATGCGCAAGGGGTGAGTTGCAAAATACCCTCTTGCGCGCGATCCAACGGCGGATGGAGGGCCACTTGAACACGTGGCACGTTGTGGACGGCCAATGACGCTTCGCGGATGTGCGGCCAAGATTAGATCCTCCTGAGTTGATCTGACGGTCGAGGCTGAGGAAGATCCAACGGCTGCTGTGCGATCTGGGACTCCTCCTCGATCCAACGGCTGGGAAGAGGGTTGCAAGAACGGGGAAGAACGCCGGCGAAGGTGAGCTTCTCCGACCTTGATCTCCCTCCTCCGGCGACGAATGTGCTTCAAAATGGACGAGGAGCTTCCTGGGACGGTCCTCTATCTCCTGGGGGCGTTCAAAATCCACGGGGAAGCCCGTGGTGCTCTCGGGCAGCAGGCGGAGCTGGGAGGCTGCTGCTGCTCCGGCGAGCTCCAAAACTCGCCTCCAGGCACTCGTGAAGTGGCTTGGACCTGCAAACAAAGTTAAGGGGTCCAGGGCAAAATGCCTGGACCCTCGAATGCCCTTGGGGATGGTCGAATCGAAATGGAGATGCACGGCCGGAGGTGCGCTCCGGCCAAGGTGCTTGATTGAGCGATTTAAGCGATGGATCTTGGAATTTTTTGGGGGTTTTTAAAGCCTAAGCTACCAGGAAGAAAATGCATTAAAGAAAAACACGGGTGGAGGCCCTCGATGGCCGGAGCCAGAGGAAAAAGGGGTACCTCGACGCCGGCACTTGGCGGAGGTGGTGGAGGCTCCCTCGACCTCGGACGCCCTGGCTGAGAGGCTCGCGGCGAAGCTGTCACCTCCGGCGAGCGATTGGAGCACAAGAGAGGCGGAGAGGGGTGGACCAAGGGGACTCAAAATCGATTTGAAAATGGGATGTTGGTTTTATTGGTTTGACTCAGTGGCTGAGGAGCTCCAAAGATCAAGGTGCCCTGATCGCCTCAGTGATCCAAAGTCCAAGGTTTCACTTGGACTTGATTCACCGCATAACGAGGAAGAAAAGATGCGAAGAAATCATCTCAAAAAGATGCAAGGCACGGCTGGAAAATCTCGTCAAAGATGGGTGAAAACCCAGGTCTGACAGGCGGTAGGTGGGGGAAGGCAGGCAGTTGACCTAGGGTCAATGCTGACCGCCTCCTGGTTGGTCCACGTGGACCAACCAGGAAAAACCCCGCGGAAAAGTTTTGGAAATTCAAATTAAAATAATAAATGCCCGAATTAAATAAAAGTTATAAAATAAAATATGTTCAAAATTTTATGGAGTATTTTATTCTGATTTTTATTTATTTTTATGACATATATTTTTACAAGTTGCCTTTTTAACCATACATAGGTATAATACCTATGTATTTTAATATTTTATTTTATTTTATGTATCTTTAATCTTATTATTTTTATCTATGATTTTGTAAAATTATAACATACTTTTATATACATAATTATATTTTTATTTTATTTTTCTGATGTGTTTTGTATATTTACTGAAATACAAGTATGTTTGTATAGGTATATGTATAGGGAGTATACCTATGTATCTTTTATACAAGTATTTTATTTTGTGGTTTCTTTGCATTTTTATTTTGATTTTAGTGTACATATATATTATAAGTAATATTTACAATAATATAAAATTATAAAAAAGAATGAATAATGAATACAGAATAAGTTGAATATTTTAATCTGTACAAGGTACAATGTGGGTCCAAAAGTCAACTTTCAGACCGTAGCTCCGCCAAATGCGAAACCACCACCATTGGATAGATTATTTTATTCTATATACAATTAAAGGTGAGTACACTGCATTTGGAGTTGTCGTTTGTGAGGTACGGGTCTGGGAAGTTGGGATTTTGGATTCTTATTCAGACCATATCTTTTTGTCTGTACATGACTTTTCTGTGAAATCAATTTTGTCTTTTTCTATATGACATTATCTACAACTTTCATGTACAAAGTTTCTTTATTTGATGTACAAAAAGTGGAACCAAAAATAGGTCCCAAAATGAATAAAGAATAGATAAAATGTATAGGTATTTTCTCTGTGTTTCTGACCTTATCTCCCCCTACTTTATTCCTTGTCGACCTATTCATCGCGATGCCTAGGTCTCGGGGGTTTTGGGTCATAAAATATTTACAATATTTTATTCTTTTTCTTTTCTTTATTTATTCTATAATTTTGGCCTTAATTGCAGTGATTTATACACAATCTGAATGCACATGCATGAATGCTAAGATGCTTGATTTAAGGCTATTTACAGGCATTTGCTAGGGTTTTAGGTGCCAAAATGATAGAATAAAGATGATGAAATGTGGATTCATCACTTACCATAGATCATTCTAAATGGTGAAGTACCCAATGGTGTCTTGTAGGCTGTCCTATAGGCCCACAGAACTTGGTCCAAGAGCTGAGACCAGTTCTTCCTATCGGGACGAACCAATTTCTGCAAAATGCTCTTCACCTCTCTGTTCGAAACCTCTGCCATGCCGTTGGACTGTGGGTGGTAAGGACTAGTAACTCTATGATCAAATCCATAGTCCTTAGCTAAAGATCTCATTTCTCGGTTCACAAAATGGCTACCCCCATCAGATATCAAAACTTTTGGCACCCCGAACCTAGCAATAATATGATCTCTCACAAACTTACAGACAGTCTTGCTGTCTGCGGTTCGGGTTGGGATAGCCTCCACCCACCTAGATAAATAATCAACCGCCAACAAAATGTACTCATGTCCTTGGCTGTTGGGAAAGGGACCCATAAAATCTATGCCCCATGCATCAAAAACATCACAAATAATCATCGGTTGCATGGGCATCTCATCTCTCTGTCCAACTGTCCCTCCCATCCTTTGACAAATCGGGCACGACCGTACAAAATCAATGGCATCGCTAAACAAGGTCAGCCAATATAATCCACATTGAAGTACTTTGTGAGCGGTTCGCTTTCCCGAATGGTGTCCTCCAGCCTCAAGTGAATGACAATATGTGAGGACACTTTGGTATTCCTCCTGAGGAATACACCTTCTCCAAACACAATCCGGTCCTTCAAAGAAAAGGAAAGGATCGTCCCAGTGGTATCTCCTCGAATCCGACTTCAGTCGATCAATGCTGCTCCTAGTCCAACCATGGGGAACCTGCTTGGAGACAAGATAGTTCACCATGTTGGCATACCACGGGAGGGAGTCAATAACACAAATTGACTCATCTGGGAAGGTCTCTCTAATCCGCTCATGATCAGGAGAATCCTTGAGTTCAATCCGAGAAAGGTGATCAGCCACGACATTCTTCACTCCAGGTTTATCTTTAATCTCCAAATCAAATTCCTGGAGGAGTAGAATCCACCTAAGAAGACGCGCCTTCGCGTCCTTCTTTTCCATTAAGTATCGAATGGCTGTATGATCAGTATATATTGTCACCTTAGAGCCCAAAATATATGATCTGAACTTCTCGAGGGCCCATACTACCGCGAGCATTTCCTTTTCAGTCACTGTATAATTTTTCTGTGTAGGATCTAAAACTTTGCTCGCATAGTGAATCGCAAACGGAATCCCCTCTCGCCGTTGTCCTAACACAGCTCCTATAGCAAAATCTGAAGCGTCAGTCATGATCTCAAAGGGGAGAGACCAGTCAGGAGCTTGTAGGATAGGCGAGGTACAAATCTTCCTTTTCAAGAGCTCAAAGGCCTCCAGACACCTGTAATCTACAATGAACTCTATGTCTTTCCCTAAGAGCTCAGTCAGTGGGCGGGCGATCTTTGAAAAATCTTGAATGAATCTCCTATAGAATCCAACATGCCCTAAGAATGACCGCACTGACTTTACGTTGGTAGGTGGATCGAGTTTCTTTATCACCTCCACCTTGGCAGGGTCAACCTCCATTCCCCTTTCGGAGATGACATGCCCCAACACGATACCCTCCGTCACCATAAAGTGACTCTTCTCCCAGGAGAGTACCAGATTCACCTCTCTACACCTCGTGAGGACTCGGTCCAAGTGCGCTAAACATGTATCAAAAGAATCACCATGGACCGAGAAGTCATCCATGAACACTTCCAGGAAATCTCCCACCATCTCGGCAAATATGGCTATCATGCACCGCTGAAATGTGCCCGGGGCATTGCAGAGCCCGAATGGCATGCGCCTGAAAGCATAAGTGCCGAATGGACATGTGAATGTGGTCTTTTCCTGGTCCTCAGGGGCTATGGCCACCTGGTTGTAGCCTGAGTACCCGTCAAGAAAACAGAAGAACTCTTTCCCTGCGAGTCTCTCCAAGATCTGATCAATAAAAGGCAAGGGAAAGTGATCTTTCTTGGTCGCAGCATTCAGGCGTCTGTAGTCAACACAGACACGCCACGACGTGGGTACTCGTGTCGCGATCTCTACCCCCTCCTCGTTGATGACCATCTGAATTCCCGACTTCTTCGGGACAACATGAAGTGGGGCCACCCACTTGGAGTCAGAAATAGGGTATATAAACCCTGCTTTGCACCATTTCTCAATTTCATTCTTCACCACTTCCCGTAGATTGGGGTTAAGTCTCCTCTGAAACTCACGGGAAGGTCTCACGTTATCCTCAGTAAAAATGTGGTGCGAGCAGAGAGCGGGGTTGATGCCCACGAGATCCGACACTGTCCAGCCTATTGCTTTGCGGTTCCTCTCTAAGACTTCTAACAACCTAGACTCCTGCTCTAAAGACAAGTCTGAGCTAATGATGACAGGATATTTCTCTTTGGGTCCCGCAAGAAAGGCATACTTAAGTGTAGGAGGTAGTGATTTCAGTTCTGGCAATGTGGTATCATCAAGCAGATTTGGCTGAACTGAATCTGAATCTGGTTCCGTGCTGCATGAAGGTGGGCTAAGCTGAGTAGTACTCGCCACCAAATCAGAAGTATCGGGAGTCGGATCGTCAAAAGTATCCAAACAATCGGCAAAAGCCACGTCCGACTCGTCATCTATGTCCCATGATTGTTCCGAAGAGGATGGAACTGACAGATCCGGATGGATCTCTAAGTCATCATGAGAATAGGTTGATGCATCTCTAGCAAGATCAGACAACACCTGGCAAACTGCATCATGCACTATATCCTCTCCAGATGAAAGGGTCTCGCTCTGTCCTGAAGGAATCTGTCCCCAAATCCCAACTGTGCTAATCATACTGCAATCTGCCTCTGAAGATGAGTACTCTGTACTACTCTCTGAATCAGGTCGCTGACACTTGGTTTGCTTCATCTCTAGGTTCACCTCTCCGCCTGGAGAACGGAACTTCATCATTCCCGTACCATAATCGAAAGCTGCGCCTGCGGTCCTAAGGAAGGGTCGCCCGAGAATGATCTGAGATTCTCTCCAATGATTGGGGGTCTCCATGTCCAAGACTGTGAAGTCCACCTGATAGTTCTGCCCCTCAATCGAGATAACGACATTCTTCACTTCTCCCTTAGGTCTCTTCATTGAACGATCTGCGAATTGGAGTAAAGCTCTAGATTTGCGAAGTGGTCCCAACTCCAATTTCTGATATAATGCTAAGGGGAGTAAGTTGATCGAAGAACCATTATCTAAGAGTGTGCGTGCAAACGCAATGTCGTCAATACGACTCTCCACATAGTGAGCACCCATGTCTCTCTTTTTCTTTGGCAAAGTCTGATTCTTGAGACAATATGTTGTGGCTACTGATAAGACATGTGTCTTTATATTTCGGTTATCTTTCTTCCTGCTAACCCTTGTAGGTGTGCATCTCACCTTAAGGTATTTTTGGAAGGCAGGATGGTTAGCCACATATTCATCAAATGGCACCTTAACTGTGATGTTTTCTTTACAAAACCGTGCCATATCGGGGTCATCTTTCTGAATCTTTTTGATGCGCTTTCCCGCCGTAAGAGCACGGGGGAAAGGGATTGAAGCTAAGGAAACAGAGGATGAAGAATCTGAATCATGAACTGAAAGATCATTCTTTGATTTAACAGAAACAGAGTTCTTCATACATGAATCTTTGTGATGCAACATGGACTCAAAATCTAAACTATCTACTACAGGTTGTGGAATAGAAGCTGGAGTGGTATCCGCCACAACCGGAGATGCAAGGTCCTCCGTAGACTCAGAAGAATATCCATGCTGACGATGCTGCGTACGTGCTCTCCTCCTCCTCTCGGCTCCCTGAGTAGAAATCCTCGAATAATGTTGATGGGGCTCTGAGATATGATGCCTCTCCTCCTCGTCCTCTGAAGACTCCTCAGGTAGAGCTCCAGAGATGCCCCTCCTCGTGTCCCTTGCCCGGTCAGGTACGACCACGGTCCTTCCGCTCCTGAGTGACATGTGGTTAGCCTCGTCACACGAAAGAATCTCATGTTCAGATTTAGGAGATGCTGAATAGTATACCTGACCAAAGTGCTGCTGAGAACTAGAACGGTTCAGGCTATTGGGGTTAGCCTGAACTTGGGCTGGGATCGAGGTAGAGGGTGCAGTCTGCTCGTCTCGCCATCTAGACAGGCGGTTGACATCCACCCGTAAATCCTAAACCTCATTCCTGTAGGAACGTAGCTCGTCGAGTATCTGCTGCTGAATATCCACGGGACTAGACGATGAAGGAAGTGGATAAGACTGAGAAAAAGAACGGGAAGACTGGCCCTGCTGGCCAGTGTACTGCCTCTGCTGCTGCTGCTGCTGGGGTTGCGGGCCCTGCTGGCCCGTCTGGTAATGGCCCTGTCGGCCATACTGCTGGTACTGCTGCCTCTGCTGCTGGGGTGGATGGAATCCAGGGCTCTGCTGTGAAGGAGGTGGAGCGGAGGTGAATGCGGTGTTGTGAAAGGTCGGGGGACGCTGATAGGTCTGTTGGTCTCCCGTACTTCCCTGCCTGGCAGGGTCCTGAGTATACCATATCCCATTCACCTCCCAAACTGGTGGAGGCTCCTCCTGGACTGTCTCTGCTACTGGAGGTGGCTGCTGGAAAGAGTGGGTGTAGGATTGGTCCTGCTCCCACGGCTGGGGTTGCCCTGACACCAACTGCTCATGAACATGGTGAACTCGGTAAACGGGAGCAGCGGGTGCAGTCACGGCAGGTATCTTTATCTTAGATACCTTCTCAGTCAACTCCTCCATCTGTTTTGGAAGTTTGGAGATGCTCCGGTCTAACTCATCAATCCTCCTATCGATCCTCTCGACTACAGTAAGCTTGTCAGCAAGGAGTCCCATGCTAGGGATCACGTCCTGAGAGAGATCGACTACAGCTGATTTTCCCCCTCCAAGTGAGAGTGAACTGGGGGATGGTGTATAGGCCCTGCTGGCCATCTGTGAGCGGCTAGTTTCAGCCATCTGCTCGAATACCCTCCAGACGGTATCCGCTCCTCGTGATGTATAGCTGCCTCCACAGGCAGCGCTCACTAAACCCTGCATCTCAGGGTTGAGACCAGTAAAGAAGGATTGGACCAAGATGTTGTCATCTAATCGATGACAAGGACACTTTTGCAGGATGTCCTTGAATCTTTCCCAAGCATCACAGAAGGCTTCATTGGGTAATTGGGAAAAACTCGTAATACACGTCCTCATCATGTTAGTTCTACTCAAAGGGTAGAACTTCTTCAAAAACAGGTCCTTAAACTGGGCATAAGTGGTGATGATGATCCCAAGATTCTTTACCCAGTAATCAGCTTTGCCACCCAAGGCAAATGGAAGGGCTTTGAGCCTAATATAATCCTGGCTAACATTTTGATGTTTGAGGTTAGCACAGATGAGCTCAAAGTCCCTTAGGAATGCATATGGTTCCTCAGAAGCATTCCCATCGAAGTGTGGCAACAGGTTCAGAAAATGCGGCTTTAATTCAAAATCAACCTCGGGTTCGGCCGGACTCAAGTAGTTATGAATCTGATATTGTCCGGGGTTGTATGCCGCATCCATTGGTAGTTGGACCCCAACATTTAACTGTCCCAACTGAGCTCTCAGTAATGCTTGTTGCTGCTCAGATGCAGCCAATCGGGCAAGTATACTTCTCATCGGGTCTTCATGGTTCTCTTCTTCCTCTTCTTTCTTCTTTGGAGGTATTTTACTCGTGTCTTCTATATGGCCTGAATCAGCAAGGTTTTCTTGATTAGAATAGGATTTATGAATCATGATATTCTCACCAAGGCGATGGTCTTCCTCGGTGAGGTGGGAAGAGAGAAATGGAATGGTTTGAGGGTAACCATCCCGAGAGTGAGTGATCCTGGGCTCAAGAGGGTCATGAGTCCAGGTTGGTCCAAGTTGCGCTTGGACCTTTGAAGACGTACTATTTGAAGGGTTCAACGAGAGATTCGCAAAGTCCGAATAAATATCCCCCCAATCAGTCATCTTCGATGTCAAAAGAACCAATTAGATCACGATAATCAATGAGGCACTAGTTCTACGGTGCACGTAAATGTGCGGAGTGAACTCACACAATTCAAACGCAATTCAAACCCCCAATTTCACCAACTCAACACGTGATGGCCGTAAGAGTTCGGCCGATTTTTCTGGTCAATTTTAGTTGGCGAGAATACAATCTTGGAAAGATTAACGAGCTGTTAGGTGCCCGTATTTTCCTACAGACTGGCCCGGTTCTTACGACTAGTTTGACCTACTTTCAGCCAGTATAGGAGTAAGTACGGACCGTAAAAATACGGCTACCCGTTCCTTGAGGACTAAGGCGTCCTCTAAACCTCCCACTCTGCTAAGGAAGTCCGGACCGTTTACCGGCTACCCGTAAATCCTCACTGAAAAGTAGCTAATCGCCTAAAAAGAAAGAACCAGTAGTAAGTAAGAAATCCAGACTTGGCTCTATCCTAGGGTCGTCTCTCTCTCACTTGTAGTTAAAACAAACAATGAGGGCTTTATGCACCCGAGAACAAGGGTTCTTTTTATTCCAATTAATTAGATCGACCTGCTCAATTCAGTCCCAATTTTAGAGTTAGGTTATCACTTGAAATTTATGTGAACACACAAGCACGTCTACCGTTCAGTCCCAATTTCCTTTAACCTTAAGTTGTAAAACAAGATGGAAATCGGAAATCAGAATGCAAACGAGAAACTATGATGCATGCTCAGAAGAAGGTATACTTACAGTGAATCCCAGCACTCTTCATGCGTTATGCAGAACAGAATTTGTAAATATTACACTAAATGCATGCAGATCGAGAAAACCGCACCTAAACAGTATACTATTAGCGGGGAAGAATTGATTGAATTTGAGCTAAGTAGTACGTGTCTATGTGTGTCTCATTATGAATCTTATAAGATAAGTGAATCTTCTAAGATATGTGTGGCCTAAATTACGATGGGCACAAATAAATTTGAATCTAAACTACCGTGTGCCTAATCCTTAATTTCGCCACTCAAGTCAAGCCCCACCCTCGCCGGAGAGTGAAACAGGCTCAACACACCACAAATAATGTCTAAGTCTTTTTACATGCGCGAGCTCTCAAACAAGAGCCGCTATAAATGAGCAAGCTACCTAAATAATTACAACAATTATTACAAAATTCTCTCAAAAATAAATTGCTTTTCCTCGCTCTTCAGCAGTCGGCGCGCGTCGCGTCCGTCGACCTCCGATGCACTCCAAGTCCACCGGGCCCTCGCAAGGAAACAAAGATTTATGTTAGAGAGATAAACAACAAGATATATACAAAAATATAAAGATAAATAATTGCAAAAAAATGGAGTAAATACAAGTGGCTCGGGGGTCAGACTACCCGAGTAAATGGAAAACTAAATCCAAATTTTTAAACTAATCCCTAAGCCGTTTGCCTCCCCGGCAACGGCGCCATCTGACGAGTCGCTAGATACGGTTTCTAATTCGGCTTCGTTGTAGCACGTGTACTTAGCGATTCGGTCAGAACCGAGAGAAGATCTCCGTGAAGAGTGTCTCGGCTTTAATTTATATCCCGGGAAAGTCCGGGGTCGAACTCAGGGAGGCAAAGGAACAACTTGGGGGTTAATTCACAAATTTAGGTCTAGATTTCCACGCGGTATTTTTTTTAATTTTTTTAATGCAAAAAGAGAAGCAAATGCAAAATGCGGGTGAACTAATATACTAAGAAAGCATACAACTTAGCCAAATTAAGTTTAATGTCAAATCAGTTCAATTCAGCCAAATTATATTTTTCCTAGAATACTAATCCAGAGATGAACACAAAACACATTTTTTTGGAATTTTAGGGGTTAAAATGCAACAACTAAAAATGCACACTTTTTATGGGTATTTTTGCAATTTTTCACACAAACAGTAAGCAAAAATTATGAAAAATTTACTGGAACTAAAACATGATATAAGGAAGCTACAGTATTTTTTTTGGAATTTTTTGACAAGTTATGAATTTTTTATGGATTTTTTAATGAAAACAGAGTAACAGTGAGTAAATAATTCCTAATTAATCCACGTTATCAAATTAATCCGAGTGTGATTTATCTCAAGTAGATATTTAGATGAGCAATCCAGGAGACTTGAAATTTCATGAAAAGGATGTATGTGGATTTAATTAAAAATCAAACACTTAATTCACTCTACAATTTATTTAAGGCACAAGACAACTCCATTTTGGATGAAATTTGAACAGTAATTACATCACATATCAAGGCATCACATATAATTTTTGTGGAATTTTTAGAGCAACCGTTTGTGAGATATTAATTTAATGGCACAGAATGGGTTAAACTATGCAAAATTTGAGTTAAACAATTTTAATTAATTACCCAACTAGCATAAAAATACAAATAAATATCCACAAGGTATAGAATTAGTTTCTCCACACAAAGGTATTTTTCATTGACAAATTGATGCCAAAACAAAGTCCAAATTTCAGTGCGAACACAGGGGTATCAGTGCAAAGTAGAAATTGAAAATAAACAACATAAACCACATAGGGACTAAACTGTAATTACAAGAACTAGAGAAATAATAAATGCAATTTTTACAATAAAAAAAAATAAAAGAGAAAAGAAAGACCTTTCTTCCTCCTTCAAGCTTCGATGGGGAGAACCCAACCAAGGTGAAGTCGGCGGAGATGGTGGGAGGGCGCGCCGCGGCGGAGGCGCGGAGGTTGGCGGCGTCGTCAGAGGGCGGGGGCGGCGCTGGAGAGGTCGGCCACTGAAGGCGGTTGACGAGGTGGTGAGGGCCGCTGCTTCGCAGCGCTTGGAGACCGCCGGCTGGCTGAGGGCGGTGGCGTCCGTGGGACGCTGGCGGCCGCGTGGTGGCGCGCCGGTGGCCGGCGGGGGCGCGCCACCCGTTGAAGGAAGGGGCGGCGGCGGTGGGTGGCACCCCCACCGCTGCTGCGGATTCTTTTTTTTGTTTTTTTTTTAATTTTTTTTTGATTTCCCTTTTTTTTGCTGTAATAAAAAAAACCTTTTTTCTGTTTAATTTTTTTATTTTTTTTAATTTTGATTAGACAGAAAATATAATTGATAAAAAAATAAAATAAAGTAAAATGGATTGGTGGTGGTGGTGATGATAAACTAAACAAATGGGAAAAAAATGATGTTATAATGGTGGTGATGGATGGGATAATAAAGGAACCCTTTTTTTGTTTTAAATTTTTTATTTTTTTTAATTTTGTTTTAAAACAGGGAATGAACATGATGAGAAAAGAAAAAAAAATGATGATGGTAATAAGATGGAGTAGAAACCAATGGAGGATGGGGGTGATATGATGTGCTTAAAAAAATGCAAAAAATGACAAGATGAACTAAAATTACTACGATGAACGTGGATGCCTATGGAGTGCTCTCGTGAGCACGTCTTCGCTCAAATCGCCGGCGTGCGATGAGCTCGAGCAGCGCGCGGTTGCGGCTGCGATGTTGGCAAAAAAACCAACGGATCACACCGGGAGAGAGGGCCGTCGTCGCTCGACCGCGGTTGCGTCGCTGTCACCGATTCAACTCAGGGAACTAGGCTCTCCTCACATAAAGATGGATCAAGGGCAAATTGAGGAGGATGGAATGTATATATAGATGATGAAATGAGAAGTTATTATGTGGGTGGAGTTGAATGGGAAGTTGGATTATTAATGGAGTTGAATGGGAGGTTTAAGAAATGGTGGAGTTGAATGGGAAGTTGGTGGTGGAAGAGAGTTGAATGGTGGTTATTGTAGAGAATGTAAAATAATTAAATAAATAAAATGAAATAAAGTAGGCTACTTTAATTACAACAAAATAAAGAAGAAAAAATAATGGTGAATTTACAAGTGAATACAAAACACCATGTACACATTTTTTTACTTTTCTAATATGTAATTTTTTTGTCTTTTTAATAAGAGATATTTACAACGGAAAAATACAATAAAATACTACAATTAAAATACAACACAAGTATGATTTTTTTGTATTTTTAGTAATTAAGAAAGATAAAATAAAAAATGAACAAAGAATGAATATATACATAATGTACAATGTACATCTAGGTCCCAAAACCCAACTTTTGCAAATGAGCTCCGATTTTAATGAAACCACTTCCGTTGGATAGATAATTTTCTAACTTGAACTTTAAAAGTGAGTTTGGTGAATTTGGTGTTCATACGGAGCGGGAATTTAGCTTGGAAGTTGGTCTTTACGGCTTTTTTCCCATTGGGATCTAGGAGCATTTATTTAAGGTAAAATTTGTTTTATATTTTTGTATTTTTATATACATTTTTATAAACAAGTTAGAGAAAGAATTAGCCAAAAAGGAGTTGAAATGAAATTATTAAAAATACATGAAGTTTTGGGCTATTTACAAGTATAAAACTCCTTTGATTTTGCGGCTTTTTTATTGTTAATTTATTTTGTACAATCTTATATACAATAATTAGTGAGTTTTATTTACAAGAGCCATTTTGTTAATTTATGTATTTTATGGATATTTTTCTGGGATTTTACTCGGGGATTTTGCTAAGATCAAGATATTGAGATGATGAATCGTGGATTCATCACCCACCCCTCCTCTACCCGACAAATCGGGGGTAGGAGAAAGCGCTTTACAGGGTGGACTGCGGCACGTAGGCTACGAAGGAGTTGAGTCGATTATTTTTATTAATTGATTATTAGTAGGTCCAATTAAGCGCACTATAGGAACAAGCAGATAATTAAGTGTGGGGACCCTACTAATTACGGCGCAAGCAAGAGAAAATCCTAAGGCTAGGGGCTCTAAAATCACGTGAATCAAATAAAATAAAATAAAATAAAATAATGCGAGAAAACAAAACCAGCGAAAAACAACGGTGAGGTCCCCCAAGTGCACCGGCACTTGGCGAAACAGACCCCGAAAAATGTCCAAGTCCACAAGTCCAAAGATCCTAAATTATTACAATAATAATTGTTCTCTCAAATAAAATGAAATTTCTTCTTCTTCTCCCTGCTCTTCTTCCCGTGCGGGTCCTCAAAAAGTAAGCTCCAAGTTGTCCACGCAGTACCTCGCATAAAAAATTAAAGAGAGAAGGTCAGATAACAATTATAATATAGAGAGACAAAAATAGAAAAATGAAAAATGACTACAAAGTCGTGCTCCCCGGCAACGGCGCCATTCTGATGACGTGAAAATCGATGCGACTAAGGTAGAAAATAAATCACAATGTCGTTGTCCTCAACCGCACGATTCGGTCATCGAGAAAAATAATTGAAACCACTTAAAAAAATATGAATCAAGAAAATGAATGTGTAAGCGGTCTTTCGCTATTCTTTTTACCTGGTATAGCGACCAGGGTCGAACACAAGGAGCACGATTTAAAAACTAAGTAGTCAAATTTCCAAAGCTAATTTTTAGTGGTTTTCAATTTTTATTTTTTTATTATTTTTAAAAACAAGCACAAGTGAAGAAAAGTGATAAAACAGAACACACACAATCTTTTTGGTATTTTTCAAAATAATCAAAAATGCATAGAAAATTAAAAAGAAAATATTTTTGTGTTTTATATGTTTTAAAATATTTTTGGTAAATTTTTCGCAATTTTCTGATGCTTTTGTGATTTTCTAAAAATGAAACAATGCAAAATAAAGAAAACAGTGCACTGACAAGAGTATTTTGCAAGTTAAAAAGCTTTTGAGGTTCAAAACTCCTAAGTGGTATTTTTAACAAAAAGTAGAGAACAATATCTACAATCAGAGACCAGGATCAGAATTTTCGAATTTTTCTACAATTTTTTACAATATTTATAAGATTTTTCGTATTTTGCATTTTTTTGATTTTTATAAATGGAAAATATACAAAAAGTGGACAGAAATTAAAAGATGTCAAAATACACCTACATTAATTTGTATGGAATTTTTCAGTACTTTTGATAATTTTTATGAATTTTTAAAGTGTAGTAAAGGAAAGAGACAATGTTTTTGATTTTTTAAATATATCAAGTGATAACAAAATTTGATGAAAACTTTATACAATGGCAAACACTACAGCAAGAGCTTACACAAATTTTTGCAAAATTTTTAGGCTCATACAAACATTTATTTGATCACAAAAAGCAAGCAAATTTAAGTCTGAAAATGTGGGGCCAAATTGCAATTATTCAGAGTTTTAGCACTAAATAAACAACAGAGATAAGATGAGAGGGAAAATCGTGTAAGTTATCCAGTGGGAGCATCCCTTGCATGTGCTGTGTTGGAGAAGGTGGGCTCTTTGCAATTTCAGTAAACTCCAAGAGTAACTTTATAATTTCCCCAATAATTCTTTTTATTTTCAAGAACCCCACTAGGGTTCTCCTCCGATGGACGTATTTCTCTCAACAGCCAAGATGGAGAGATGCAGCCGCCGCCGCCCACCAGAAAGGAGGAGCAGGGGGTCGCAGGCGGGCGGCGGGTCGCGCGCGAGCAACCGCGCGGGCACGTGGCGGATCGCGGAGGTCGGAGGCGGCGCTGAGGAGACCCGACGGAGGGGGCGCGCTGGAGCGCGCGCGGAGGAGCTTCGCGGGGTCGGTCGGCAAGGGATGCGGGGGCGCCGCGCGATCTTGAGGGCGGAGCCGCGGGGCCGGAGGCGGAGGGGACCTGCAGTGATGGAGGCTGGTGGCGTCGCACGGAGGAGCGCCTCGCGCTGGCGCGCGCAGAGGCGGATGGAGGATCCGCGGGCGGTTGAGGGCGGCGCTGCCGCCTCTCCGGAGGTGTTGCGGTGGTCGGCGGCGCTGGCAGGGATGCCGCCGTGGAGGGGGGCGGATGCGGCCACGCGGGAGGCGGCCGCCCAGGTGCCGGATGGCGCGGGTCTCGAAGATGGCGGTGCGGCGCCGCCACCCTCGCGCGGGGTCACGCGCTGGAGCGGCACCACCGCCCGCAGAGTCTGGAGGAGCGGCGGGTGCGGTGGCGCCTGCGGAGGACGCGGAGATGGCCAAGGGGGAGGCTGTTGCAGGAGGTTGGGCGGCGCGCCGCCCGCCCGTGGGTGAAGGAAGGCGGAGGGCGGTGGGGTTGATGACCCACCGTCCTTGTTATTTTTTTTTATTTTTTTTATTTTTTATTTTTTTGATCTGTGACCTGACCTGCAGTAGATGTTAGTAAAGAAAATTTATTTTTTTATAGTTTTTGTATTCTTTTAATCCTGCAAAATAGATGTTAGGTAAATTTTTTATTTGTATGATTTATTCCTGCAAAATAGATGTTAGATAAAGAAAACAAACGATTTTTTTTGTAGTTATTTTTTTTCCTGCAAAACAAATATTAGAGAGAAAAGAAATATATGTTTATTTTTATTTTTATTATTTATTCCTGCAAAACAAAGGTTAGATAAAAATAAATAAACATTTTTTCTACAAAAACAAGGATTAGAAACAAAACAAATATTTTTTTTATTATATCCTGCAAAAACAAAGGTTAGACAACAGGATACAGTTTCCTTTATTTATTTATTTATATACAAAAATTGGAATGTATGAATGAGCGGATCTAGGCGATGTGGGAGATAGATCCGAGGCTCCGGTCACCGTGCGTGACCGGAGGTGAGAGATTATGTGAGGTAGAACGTGAAAATGGTGAGATACAAAAAAGGAGATGAAAATCGATGGCGGATCGGACATAAATGTGATGGAAATTTTTGTGGTTTTATAATGGCTAAAAATTAATCACTACTCCTACACTAAAATCTAAGCCTATGATCTACCTACGAAAACGATAAGTAAAAGTGGATCTCACCTCGGGGATCGGACAAGCCACGATGGCCTCAACGAAGCTCAAGCCGCTGTCACCGACTGGATCGGAGGCTAGGACCCTCTTCAACAAGAAACCTCTCGGAAACCGGGCTCCTCTCCGCCAAAGATCGATCAAATGTGAATGAGGGAGGAGGAGCCCATTAAAAAGAGGCAAAGAATCAAAAAAGGAAAATATTTACAAAAAAAGAATGTTTTTATTGGATGGATTAATAAAATAATTAAATTAATAAATTAATTAATTAATTACGAAATTCGAAATTAATAAATTAAATAAATTAATAAATTAATTAGAAATTAATTGGCCACCTTAATGGTGGCCATTAAAGGTACAAAATCAAATCATGTATATATGGTAGCTTATTAAGTCACATAAATCAAATAAAATCAAATGATTAAATACAAAATTCGGAATTAATTTAAATTAATTAATTAATGTTAGGTAATTTAATTTTTTGGTGGATTTTATAAATGGAAGTTAGTGGCATACATATATTATATACATAAGATATAATGTACGTAGGTGCAAATAAGGAAATAATTTTTATACAAGAATTTTTTTATTTTAATTTTTTTTAATTTTTATTTTTATTGAAAACAATATTTATAATATATACATTAAGTAAAAATAAATATTAATAATTATATACACATATATATATGGGTAAACTGCACAATACACCCCAAAAAACCGACTTTTTAACCATAACTCCAAAAAATATGAAACCACAGCCATTTGAAAGATAATTCAATTTATAGTATGATGGAAGTGAGTTTGATTCGATTTGAGCTCATATGGAGCCGGAATTGATGTTTCAATTATCACGTTGCGGCTTTTTCTGGGTGTAATTATTTACAATATATACAATTTTTTATTTTACAAATATTTTTATTATTTATAACACAATTTTATTCACAACTTTTATTTACAAAAATAGTTAGTTTGAGGTCAAATTATATACAAATAAAATAATGTAAGTTTTTTACAGATATACATGAAAAATATGTACAAGATATTTTTTTTGGATTTTCTGACAGACAACCTTATCTCCCCCTACTTTATTCCTGGTCGACCAGGTCAAGTCTTGACCTTCTCTCGGGGTTTGGGTCAGTCTGTATTTATTGCATAAATACCTCCTTTTATTTTTCTTTTCTTCTTTATTCTTTTATTTATGTACAAAAAGTGTTAAAAATGCATAATTAACAAATGCATGCAAAATGGTATTTTTATGGAATTAGTGGTTATTTACAGGTATTTGACTAAGGAAAAGAGGCTAAAATAAAAGAATAAAGGCGATGAATCGTGGATTCATCATTGTCCACCATGTATAAGGGAAAGGAGGCTATCTCCTTTCCCCTTATATGGAAGGAGGCTCTCTAGTCCTATTTCATTTGAGAGACTTTTGATTTAATTGAAATAAAATATGTTAATATTATTTACAATATATTTAATTATATAAATTAAATTAATTGTTGTTGTAATTTTTCTATAACAATATCTCAACCATTGATTTGAATTAGGAGTGCATCTCCACCATTCAATTTAATATAAAAGGAAGGGTAGACCTAGCCTTTTCTTTTACACGTGAAGAAGATAACTCTCTCTCTCTCCCTACATGCCAACTCTCTCTCTATCTCAACATGTGGACGTATATATGTTGACCTAGAGAACGTCACCGTCATCGCCATGCCGTTTGTGATGTCGGATCGACTACTCGTGGATCCCCATCTTCTTTGGTGTGCTCCACTTGTGAAGGCGGTGTCAGATTTTATGAGACAAAATCAGGAGATTCCTTACTCAGATCATCAACTTGGATTGTGAGAAGCACACGTCTCATCCATGCGCCCGCAAATGTGACCTTCATTAGATCAGACTTAAGAAAGGAGAATCTCTTACTTTATAGATTGACGACCACAACCACGCTTTAAGAGGTATTCTTTTGAACCCGTTTGTGATCTTGATGAAATGATTTGGAAGAGTTCTTGAATCATGTGGTTTCATCATTTGAAAATTTTTTAAATTCCTCTGCCCCGAGAAACTAGTATGACTAGTCACTCCCGATCACATATGATGTGATCTTCACGCTTCTATGATGTGCTTAAGGTTTTTCCCATAATCTTCAGGTGAAGGTGTGTGAATGAGCGATGAAAAATTGGAGAAGCAATGAAGAAATGAAGAAGGTGATTACCTGGAGAGGAAGAAGATGATTGGGTGTGGATGGAGAATGAAGGAATCAACATGTGGGGATGCTTAGACGGACCTCGGATCTTTGCTCGATGCTCCGACGTGAGAGCAGGGCTCCAGCAGCTCCAAGGTGGTGGTGTGATGGTGGCGGAACCACCGAATCACATCGATGAAAGATTGGGTCGTCTCTAGACCTCATGCTCCTCTGTTGTCACAAGATAAGGTGAAGGGGGATCTCCAACCCCCGCACATAGTGGCAGATAAGGGCAAAATATGGAGGAGAGGGGGTATATGAAGAAGAAGGGGGTCAACTCCAGGTAGTGGCAGTCATGATTTCAATCATCTGTATCTAACAGGAGGTCTACGGGACATGGTTGTCAGGTGACAAACGTGGGACTAAGAAGTTAGGTCTATGGTGGGGAGCAGTTGGTTGGCAAAGAACTAGATGACAATGTGAGGGAAATGGGGCATAGAAGGGCAGTTGGCAAGGTGGTCGTGTGGTGCAAGCAGAGCAGTAAGTGGAAGATGAAGCATAGTCGTTGGATCTGGGGATCAAACGGCTGAGGAATGGGGATGAGTGTGCAGACCTGATGAGTTCCATTAGGGCGAGATGAATGGTCCGAAGGCAAGTGCGTGGAGAAGAAAGGCTGGGCCACGTGGGAGGCCTTGGAGGCACCACATGGTCCAATAAGGAAAAAGAAAAGGATAAAAATAAAGATAAATACAAATAAAATATATACAAACCTGAAATGAAGAAATGTTCAACATGAAATTGCAGATCTTTTTGAGATCTACAACTTTCACTTAGAACTCAAAATGAAAATACACCATATATACAAGATATGATTTTTTTCAAGTATTTTTAAGTAATTAAAAACTCATTTTAAATTTTGTTGTGATTTTTTGGTATTTTTATAAATAATTACAAAACAAATATGTACAATGTTAAATTAAATTATATGATATTTTTAGTAGTAAGAAAACTTAAGAAATAACGACAAAGAGCATGACTTTTTATTTACACTAATTATGGCTAATTATTTACAAGGTGCAGATTATTAATGTTAGTGAATTTATTTATTTATTTATTAAAAGTTCAAGTAAGAGGGATAATAAATAAGATATATGATGATAAATTAGGGATTTATCACTGGGTGAGGTGAGGAGCGTAGATTGGGCCACGTGGCCCAATCAGATAAATTAAAACCCTGGAATACATTGTTAAGTAAATTTAAATAGTTAGAGGTAAAATCTGAAAAAATATTCAACATGAAAGTTGTATATCTTTTCAAGATCTACAAGTTTCGTGTAGAACTTTAAATCGAAATAAATAAGATATATAACATAATATTTTTGCAATTACTTTTATATGCATAAAATGCTTGTGTTTAATACTTTTGATATTTTTTGGTATTTGAGTAATAACTAAAATACATATTATTATTTAAAATACTATGTCATCTTCATGGGATTTTTAATGATGAAGAAACATATAAAATATAACACAATATAAATGAATATTTACAACACATAGAATTGTTATTTAAAAACAATAATTATAGTTAATTATTTATAGAGGGTTAATAATTATTGCTAATTATGTGTTAATGATTATTGAAAAACTTAAGATATAGGGTTAATTGAGAAGAATTATTAATAGGGTTAATTGAGAAGAATTATTATGATGAATCTGAGATTCATCACTATTCCACCTATGGAGGAGGCATACCACAAGTTGAGCAGACTTAGCATCTCCTCTGTTGCATCTTCTCAAACATCATCAGTTATGGTTGCCTTCCATGGTAGAGGTGGTTTCCCCCAACTTAGAGGATGAGTCACACATGGCGAGGGAGGTTCACGACCATGCCAGAATTGTATGTATTATCACCGACCATGTCATTTGGAGGACATGTGCTATTCCAAGCATGAATTTCCACCCTCGTACCGTGTTGTTGAGCAGTTCTAGACTACTACTAATCCAATATGGTCTATTGATCAACGGTTTGATGAGTTTGTAGCACATATGCGGGAGATTTATGCACACAAATGCTAGATCACCGAGTGCTTCTACTGACCCATCAGATGTTGTTGTCTCTACCTCCACTAGCACCGCAAGTACTACTTATGTATTTCCTAGTTGCTCAAGATTGGACCTTTTTAGAATGGATCATGGATTATAGCGTGTCTCATCATCTATGTGGATATTGCTCACAATTTAGCTCTTATAGCTCTGTACAGACCAGTCGATCAGTGGTGATTGCTGATGGGACACATTCTCCCATTATCGGATAGGGGGAGGTCTACTTGAATCCCTCAATGAGACTACAAAACATTCTTCATGAACATGAATTCTCATTGAATGTATTCTCTATCGATCAGATAACAAAGGACTTACATTGTCATGCCATTTTCGCATGTGCTTCACTTATTTTTCAAGATATACTCACAGGCAGGGTAGTTGGATGTGGCCGTGAGCATGGAGGACTGTACAGGTAGATAGATACCCCTTATGATGGTGTTAGTTCTATTTCCATTGGATCGATCTCTCCATAATTGGGCATCTGTGATTTGATCATCTTCCATTGTAGAAGATATGTCATATAATTCTTTGGGTTCCTCCCAAGTCTACTTTTCAGTGTGGCGTGTCAACTTGGAAAGCATCATCATTCTAGCTTCCCAAGTCGTCAGTCAAAGTATTTTTGAGTTGTTTCATTTTGATATGCAGGGTCCAAATCATGTCCTGACCACCGGGGGCATATGTATTCTTTGGTTGTTGTGGATGATTTTTCTAGATTGTTATGGGTCTTTTTGCTAAAGAATAAGTCGGATGTTACTACTATGATTCAGAACTTTATGACTCAAATAAATAATATCATTTCTGCTTCAATAGAACATTCGTTCTAATAATTATTTGTAGTTCTGTACTATTCAGTTGTCTCATTTTTTCAACTCACATGGCATTATTCATCAAACTTTGTGTCATTATATTTCATAGCACAATGATGTTATTGAACGCAAACATCATCACCTCTTGCACATCACTGGGGCTTCTTATTCAGAGTCGGGCTCCCCATTCCTTATGGGCTGATGTTATCATGTTACCTTATCAATCGGATGCCCTCCACCATTATGGGTGAAAAGGCTCCATTCTCCCTTGCATTTTCTGAGAAGGACATTTTCTCTCTCACATCATGTGTCTTTGGTCATGCGGTATTTGTCCATCTTCTTCATCCAGGTCATGACAAGCTTACTCCTAGAGTTGTCTTCTATTTAGGGAAAATACTATGTTAGTGTCGATGCTACTTTCTCTGGGTCCATCATGTACTACCTAGGGATGCAAACGGATGTGGTTATATTCATATTTATATTTGTTTTTAATAGGATATAGTTCTTATTTTTTTTAAAAAAACATGTGACTACAAATACGAATATGAATCTGAATACTAAACTCGATTTAATGAATACGAATACGAATACAAAAAATGAGTACAGTTACAAATATGTATATTCGTATTAAATATTTAATATATTTATTTAATTAGGATTGGATGAACCCCAAACCAAACCCCTAAACAACCGTCGCCCTCTTCCTCCCCCATCTCTCTCTTCATCCCTCGACTCCCCCATCCTCTATCACAGCCACAACCAACCTTCCTCGCCTCTGCCACCCTCAATCGCAGTTGTAGCCAACCTCCCTCGCCTCCTCTATCATCTGCCGCAGCCGTAGACAACCTCCCTCACCTCCCCCCCTGTCGCAGTCGCAACCAACCTCCCTCGCCTCCGTCACAACAGCAACCAACCTCCCTCGCCTCTCCTTCCCCCTGTCATAGTCGCAACCGACCTCCCTCGCCCCCCTCTGCCACGGTCGCAACCAACCTCCCTCGCCTCCCCTACCCTCTGTTGAAGTTGTAGCCAACCTCCCTTGCCTCCCTTGCCTCCTTCACCTCCCCCATCCTTGGTCACATCCGCAACCAACCTCCCTCGCCTCCCTCACCCTCTGCCGCGGCTGCAACCAACCTCCCCCACCCTCCCTCTCCTCCCTCTCCCTCCATCGTAGCTGCAACCAACTTCCCGCACCCTCCCTCGCCTCCCTCATCCCCCCTCGCAGCTGCAACCGCAACCGCAGTTTCCCTCCCTCATCTCCATTGCTCTCCCTCGTAGCCGCAACCGCCCTCCCTCGCATCCCTTACCCTCCTTCGCAGCCACATGCAACTGCCTCCCTCATCTCCCTCATCTCCCTCATCTCCCTCACAGCAGCAACCGATCTGGTATAACATCTTAATATTTTAATGTCTATTCCATTCGACCAATTTCTTATGTGATTGCACAAGATGATCTATTATTTTGTGGTATATAATGTATATATTATACATCATATGCTGCTTGTTTGAAACATGAAATGTGATTAAACAAATTGGAATGTTTTTTTAGAACAAATGTTATACAACGAAGATGCAATGGTGATGTTTTTTAAATAGCTTGAATGTTTACTTCAATGTTTGCAGAAAAAAAAATGAATATTGATCCATCAGTTGAGAATGAGAGCAGCAATTTAGAAGATGTTCAAAAGAACTTTAAGAAGCAGAAAAAATTGAGATCAGAAGTCTGGAATCATTGTGATCAAATTTACAAAAAGAGAAAAATGAAGAACACATATGTTGAAATTGAGGTGGATGTATTATGGTCTAAATGTAAACATTGTTTGAAAGAAATTCGTCATGCTACTAGTGCAGGGACAATACATTTGTAAATCATTATATAAGGTCTTGTCTAAAAATATCGAAAATTGAGCTTGGTCAATTGTTGATGCAATAATTTATGAAAGCTTATGGAAGTACCACACTTATGAATTACACATTTGATAATGAACATAGCTAGTTGTTGCTTGCAAAGCCTATTATGGTGAATAAGTATCCTTTCAATATATTTTCACATGTTGCATTTCATGCGTACATGCATTCCCTTCGTCCACAGCACAAGATCCCATCGCGAACTACAATGGCAAATTTGTGTAAGGTTGTTTACATTGATGAGAAAAAGAAAATCTACTAAAATTTGAAGAATCTTTCTTCATAAATATCTCTTACCACAAATAAGTGGACAGCTTCTTCACAAAATAAGTCCTATCTATGCATTACAACATATTGTATTTATGATTCTTCGAAATTGTAAAAAAGAATTATAAACTTCATCAATGTAGATTGGTTATTGTAGATGGATCAACAAGAATTACAACTTATTTTATTGATGTATGTTTGAATGGAACATCGATCAGAAATTATTTATAGTAACTCTAGATAAGGATAAGGCGAACGGTGTGTCTATTCGCCATATTAAAACTTGTCTTGGTTATTCTTTACCTTGCAATGGATTGTTTTTTCATGTTCGATCTGATGCTCGTGTCATTAATCTTGTTGTCCAAGATGGATTGAAAGTTATATTAAGTGCAACAGAAAAGGTTCGTCTTGATACAAAATATATCACTTGTACACCACAAATGGAAGTTATATCTAATGAGATAACACAACAGGTTGATCCACAGCTGAAGAAAAAGTTAACATTGGATTGTTGCACAAGGTGGAATTCTACTTACCTCATGTTGGCTACTGCTTTGGAATATAAAGATATTTTTAAAAGGTTGGGCTTTAGAGATGTCAACTTTGTTCATGATCTGAGTGATGATGAATGTGAGGACGCAAGGAAGCTGGAGAATAACACTTTTATAATGCCACAGAATTGTTATCTGGGTCGAATTATGTGACAACCAATCTTTTCTTTCTCGAATTTTGTGAAATACCATTGTTTTTTGTGGAATGGTTGAAAAGTAATGATAAGATTGTTATTTTCATGGCCATAGAGATAAAACTGAAGTTCAACAAATATTGGGATATGTGCAATCAACTCTTGGATATTGCCTCTATTTTGGATTCTCGTTACAATATGAAGGTAATATAAATTTATTACACTGTTTTTTATCAGAATGATGCATACATGAAAGTGACTGAACTTCAAAGTATCATTAAAAAATTATTTCACTCATACTCAACTTGTTAAAAATCAAATGGTTGGATCAAGGGTTGTTGTTGTTTCTCTTCCTCCAAGCAATCCATTAGAGAAGAGAAAGAGCAAATTTGCTCAGATCATGGATGACGAAGATGTTGAACCATCAAAATCTAAGTTGGGTGAATATCTAGAAGAGAAGTGTTTAAAATGGAAGGATGATTGTGGAAGCAGCTTTGATATTTTGGGATGGTGGAAATAAAATATTGGAAGGTTTTTTATACTTGGAAAAATAGCAAAATATACTCTTAGGTTCATGTGTCTACTGTTGCTTTTGAACCTGCTTTCTATGCCATCAGTAAAGTAGTAGATGTATATCGCAACAATTTATGCTTGGAGATGGTAGAAGTATTAATATGCGGGCAAGATTGGCAAAAAGATGAATTCAAAGGTAACAATAATAGTTATAAATTGATCATTTTCGTGTGCATTTATCATATAATGTATACTTCATTTTTTGAAATATATTTGCAACAAATCCTCTGTCTAAACAATAAGTGGTTCAAGCCATGTCAAGCATGCAAAATTTTTAACTAAGCATAGTTTGCTAATAATAATATTTATTTAATTTTATATGATATTCTTGTATGAATCTTGTAATCGAAAAAATAAGAGTTTTGAGGACGTTGAAAATGAAGAACATGAGAATGTTGAAAAAGAAGGATATGAAACATATATAATGGAAGATGAACTTTGGTATGATTAATTTACATTGTAGTTTATTTTTATATCTATATAGAATTTATTCTTATCAAATATATTTTGTTCATAGGTGATGTTATATGTAGCATGCTCATTCGAAGAATTATTTGACTTATTCATCGATGTATTTGGGTGATTTAGTGTTTGTAGATGATTCATCACTTTGGATATCAACAAACTTGGAATGATTGTTATTTAAAACTAAACATCTTATGCTTTGGTTTATGTCTGCAACTTTAATTGATTAACATTACTTTGCATGATGTTTGTTTGTTTCCTTTGAATTTTTTATAATTTAATATTCAAGTTAAAGTTAACATTCCTTTAGATACTCATATTCGTTCGTAAAAGATTCATATTCGAAATGTAAAAGACTCGTTCGTAATCGTATTTTGAGGATATGGATCTTGATTTTTTACATTCTTGTAACATTCGTATTCATATTCATAAAATAATATTAATATGGTTATGGTATGATCTGAATTTGTATTTGTATTCGTTCATTTGCACCCCTAACTACATCCCTACACACGAAAAATTGAGTCCCTCTGAGTCGGGCGACAAGATTGTTCTTCCACCTCTTCCTACCATACACCTATACCTCAGTCCATCCCCCATGCTCCTATGCCTTCCCTAGCATCCACCACGCCTCAGGTAAATTCTTAAAAACTTGATTTTGACCGTTAGTACTGGTGGTTTGAACGATGAGAAGGGACATATACATGATGAGAGAGGACCACCACAAAGAATGATTTGGGTTGGCCTATTGCATTGCAAAAAGGCAAACATACATGTGCTAAATACCCACTCGCTAGACACTTGTCATTGGCATGACTATCAAAGGTCTTCAGGAAGTTTGTTGTGGAATTATCTATCATTGAAATCCCACCGACATATCAGGAGGCCCTCAAGGAGAGCCACTGCTGACTTGCACGTGGAGGAATATATGGTTGCACTCTAGTCTCATGGGACATGAACCCTTGTTTCTACTCTAAAAGGAGCATCTACTGTGAGCTGTAAATGGGTATTCACAGTAAAGATACATGGCGAACAGTTTCGTTGATCGGTAGTGTTAGACTTGTCTTAGCAGCCCATTAATGTAACAAAAATTATTATTTTATCATATCCATCAGAAAATGAAATGAATGAATGATTGTAAAACAATTAATATTAAGGTCCCTTTGTAAAATTAGGGTTATTTACCATGGTCATATTGAATACCATGTAGTTGGGAGGATACAACTGACTTCAAACATGTAATTTTCAATAAAGATCCCCAGTCTGAGAATGAGATGACAATCTTTCTCTAAAGACTGGTTTCCAGCCGACTTCTTGATGTAGGTCATCTATATAAGAATGGAGATTCGGAAGTGTTAGAATAACCAAGTCAAAAAGTTGGTTTGATGAGATCGATATAAATTAAGACATGAACTGTAACTATCACGATGAAGCACACATCCTTTGACATGAGATAGATATGCATCTATATGCCTGAGTATGCACATTTGACATACCAATAGGTTGGTGACCTAGCCAAGGTCCATATACTGGTGCATTGATGTGCATATGAAGTATGAGATGTATGAACTCTCGAAGGAATCATACAGGTCCATAGTTTATGAATAGGGAGACAGAGCTCACTCATAAGATATTTTGGGGGAATTCCATACATGGTCATCTTGTTTATGAAATACGACACGAATTCGATATGTTAATATATGCTTTTGGAAAGCATATGATTAATATTGTCGCTCAATTATCGAATGCGAAATTTATTGATATATTCTGAAGAAGACAGTCAAACCAGGGTTTGAACTTTGGATTTACTAAAGTCTTCCAGTATGAAGGATGAATGAGTGTTGGGAATGCTTAAGGTTAAATCTATCGTAATATATCATCTACCATGACACTTCCATTCTGAGGGAGTGGTGAAATCGAATGGATTTTAATAGCTCCATTTAACTTAATGATTTGTGATTTAGGTGGATTAAATCGTAATTCTTTTAAATCCAATTACCAATTCAAATTCCATTTTTATATCCAAATGTTGGAATAGAAAAGGTCTAGGAAGCTCGATTCAGCCCATTAATATTTTTCTAAAATGGCACGCACCCTAAAATTGGATTCTTTTCCAGATTTCAAATCTCTATATATGGATAGGATGATCTTTCTGATATTACCTTCAAGTATCTGTACTTGTATCTCATGAGTCCTAATTGGATTAGGACTCATAGCTGTTGATGTCAATATTGTAATAATAATATTTTTTTCATAAGGGCAGTTTTGTGAATAATATTCATAAATATAACTCATTAAGTAATATGAATGGTGATTCACAATAATTAACATTTATATGGATATAATTCATATAAATATTTATGTAAATGTGATTTGCATAATTTTCTCAGGTATGAAATTATGTGAATTTGATTCACGTTAATTTTGTGGATGTAAATTGAATTTACATCTAATTTTGTGCTCATGAATATGATTCATAGGCTATAAGGATTTTCTCCATAATTTCTCTAATAATGATAATGTTGTTATCAAGTTAATTAATCAATAAATAAAAAGCAACAACATTAATTATTTATAATCAATGTTGGGTGTGTAGCATGTTGTACATGGAGGTAACAACTTGTTGAGTTTTAATTGATTTAGGACTAAAAAGTTGTTGATTATTTAATATTTTTTTGTTAATTAATTAATATTAATTGAAGATAAAAAGAAAGATAATTCTTAATAAATTGGGATTTTCTCCAAGCCTTGATCGAGAATCCAAAGGACAACAACACACACATAGGACGTGTGTCGTAAGTATAAAAGGAGAGCAATGCTCTCTATTTTGCAACAATTTTTTGAGAGAAAAGTCCTTTAGAATTTCACGTCCCTTGAGATATAGAAGAGTCTTGAAAGTCTACATCTCTTACACACCTCTTCCTGTTGCCATGGTCGACGTCCGGGTACGTGGAAAGCAATGCGATTTATCTACGTGCCCAAGAGAGAGATATCTGCAGATCAGACTTGATTTTGGAGTTTTTTTAAAGAGACTCATGCTTCAAAGGTAACTCTGATCTATCTCATCTATTCATTGTAAATATTATAAATTATTTCCTTATAATTTATAATTTCTGAATGCACAAATTGTTGTGCTACATTAACTAATTCTACAATGAACTAACATTTTAGCAAAAAGTTTGCTAAATATTCTACGTTTCTGTAAATGTGTAGTGAATAAATTTTTATTTACTTCCTTCATGTACAAGGCATGTTTGATGACCATAGGATTTACACAGACATATGGGGTTGATTATATCAATATTTTTTCTCCAGTGACTAGACATTCCATTCTACAGATCCTGCTGTCAATTACTGTGGTACGTGATTGACCTCTCCTTTAACGTAATGTTAAAAATGCTTTTCTATATGGTGATATTCAAGAAGAGGTGTATATGCAACAACCTCCTGAGTTTGTTGCTGAAGGGGAGTATGTATACATGCTCTATAAGGCCATTTATGGCCTTAAGTAGAGTCCTAGGACCTGGTTTCAGAAACCATTAGATCTGAAAGAAACAGAAGATGTTTATATGACCGATTACATATCATTCTCTCTTTGTTCAGAAGACTCGGTGAGGTGTGGTTGTCATCTAGGTGTATATTGATGATATTATTATTATTGGAGATGATATTCAGGGTATTACTACGGTCAAGATTTGTCGGGACAACAATTAGTCACCAAGGACTTGGGAGAGCCGCATTACTTCATGAGTCTTGAATTTGTTAAAAACCAGCAAAAGCCTTGTGATGACCCAAAAGAAGTATGCGATTCACCTCCTTTTAGAAGCAGTAATGACAGGTTGCAGATCAACCTCCACACATATGGATCCCAACATAAAGCTACATGATGATATCGTTTAAGAGGTAAATAAACGACGGTATAAAGAGCTGGTTGGGAAGCTTCTCTATGTTACAATTACCATACCTGATACATTTTTTAGTAAGCAAGATCAAACAATTTATAGAGCAACCAAGACAGGTGCACATGTATGCAAGGTACATGATTTTGAGATACTTGATCTTTTCTCCAGGCACATGTCTATTGTTTAGCATAGAAACTTCTCTGTCTGCCACAGTTATGCTGGTTGCCCCAAGGATAGGAAATCCACCTCAGGATTTGTTGTATTTGTAGGGAACACCCTATTATCAAGAAAATGCAAGAAACAGATTGTGGTAGCGAGATCCAATGCAGAGTCCAACCTTCCATGAGAGAACAAACTATATTTGAGGTAGATATCACTAAACCCACGATATGATCCAAAAGGGGCTTACTACTACTTCCCATGTTAGTTCAGGAGACCAGTCGATGGATGTATTTACGGAGGCTCTTGCTCGAGGACCTTTTCAGAGATGTTGTTCCAAACGAAGCATGATAGACATCTATGCTCTACCTTGAGGGAGGTGTTGAGAGATTTATGTTACTCTGTTATATTTTTTATTAAGTTATTCTGTCCTTATTATGTAATTTACCTATTAAAGTTTTTATCTTCTATATAAAAATGCTTTAGGACACCATTGAATAATAAGTTCTTTTCCCTCAACATATTATGTTTAGTTAGATTAATTAAAAAAATAAATAAATGTAATAAAGAGAGCAAGATTACAACTATCTGAGATAATTATAAAGATTTCATGGTGTAAAAAATCCTAATTATTAATTATTTTATATTCATACATAATCAATTTAAACATCCACATTTTATTTATAAGGGATATTTACACCCATGACCCTGAGTAACTTCATAATTACTCCAGACACCTTCTATAATCACGAATTATATCCAGAACCCTGAATAATATCTCCGTCTTACACCCACAACCTTCCATTAATTTAGTCCGTTAACTCAACCAGATGGAAGAGTTAATCTAACCACTAAGTGATCTAACGGCTGGCATTAATGAAAAAAAAAAGAAAGAAGATGTCGAGTAGGAGCTGGGGGCGAGCCTCCTCAACGGTAGGTCTCGAGGACCAGGGAGCCTTCGCCGAGGGGACTTCCGTCGAGGAGCTGGGCATGAGCCTCCCCGGGGAAGGGGGGACAGCAGAAACTCGGTGGGGGGGCTCGGGGCAGGCACTGGGCGCGAGCGAGGAGGAAGAGGGTTTGCATGAGCTGGGTGCGGGGGAGGGGGAGGGCGAGGAGCTGGGTGGGGGGTACATGTGGTCGGGAGGGAGGGTGGGTAGCCGATGATTAAGGCGGTTTACGGCTGATCTTTTTGTGAGCCTGTGGTGGGAGATCGTAATGATGAGACGGAGCATATGATTCCCCACCATTATCAGTGTCATCCTCAGAAAAATCATGATGGATAGTAGATGAAATATTTGAGTCAGATGAAAGGTAGCCATCATCAGAGTTATCTTCAGAGGAATAGTATTTGAAAGTGGATATACTCCAGATATTCATGTCTTTTTGTTCCTTTAATTGTTTCCTCAAAATTCGTTCCTTTTTAAGATCAATCGATTTGTCCTCAGATGAATATTCAGATGCTCCGGTTTCAGTCAGCTCATAAGAAATAATTCCAGTGTACTTGTGGAAGGTAGGAGCACCAGCTTTGGATGAGTAATAATTAGGAACGGGAGTTGTCCAACGAGAATCGAATTTTGGATCCTTACGAAGATATGGCTTTAGAGCTGCCGAACAGACTTCACTCATGTAGACTACCTTTTCCGGACCTGATGAGGGATCATCAACCGATTCCTCTTCCGAAAGATCAAAGGTGACTTTCTTTTTCTTGTTTCGTGAAGATGTCGGTTCACTTGAGTACCCGGATGAATAGCCATTAAAATTCTTCTCCTTGGTCGGTGTTCGGGCTACGTGTTCGTTCTTTGTTTCCTGAATGTTGGTGCACTCTTGATTTGGGAGGATTTGGTCAAGATAATCAGAGTATGTTTCTCCAGGGTGCGACCATGCAAATGTCTCAGGATCGTAGTAGAAGGATTTGTCTATTTTGAAATCTGTGGGAATTGATATATCGGGGAGAGTCTCTAAATCAATAGTCTCATTAACAAACGCAATCTCAGGTGTAGCAGTGGGGTAGGGCTCTTCTACCATTTCATGGTTGCGGTTGTTGGAGACTTCGTGGGTTACCTCAGGAAATCGTTGTTCCTCAAAGACTGTATCAGATCGTAGTGATTCCAATGCCGTAAAATTTATTTCCCGAGTCTCACAATCGATACTCGCCTTGGCCAATGCCAAGAATGGTTTTCCGAGAATGCTTGGAGACTGGGTGAATTCTCCTTGATGCTCAATATCAATGATCGTGAATTCTACCTTGAGCGGAGCACCTTGGAATTTCATGATGACCGAAATGGTTCCTCTCGGCCTTTTTATCGATCGGTCCGCTAATTGTACAATCTGTCGTATCTTCCGAATTGGTCCGAGTTTGAGTTCCTGAAATACAGAGGTCGGGAGGATATTGATTGGTGAATCGTCATCAATACGAGCATGTGTGAAAATTGTGTCTTTGATTTTACAATCAAATCTGGGCAACCGCTTCACTATGCGGCTCTTGGTTTTTCTCCTCAACACCAAGGAGGAGGCCATTGACAAGATATGTCTTTCAGTTTTTGTTCTAATCCCTCCTGACTTTTTGATGATTAATCTATCCATTAGAAATTTCTTAAGGTCAGGGAAGTGTTCAATGGCCTTTATGATGGGAAGTTCAAAAATCAAGTATTTTTCCAGTGCTTCCTGTAAAGCAGGATCCAAATTCCTCAGATCTTCTTCTCAATTTTTATGAGATTTTCTGGTTTTTCAAACTTTTTTGTATTTTCTGTGTGGTGTGGCGATGTGGTGTCTTCCTTAGATGAGAAGGGGCCTTGATATTCAGAGTTTGGGTCAGAGGCATAGTCATTCCTAGGGGAATAATAAGCAGACGTGTTGATATTAGACTCATCCCTAGGTTTTTGAATATCCTCCAAATTTTTATCATGGGATCCAATCATTTCCTCATTTAGTTTTACACCCGATCCACCGTAGAATGAGATTACTCGGTCGGCAAATTTTTGAAATCTATCCTCCATCTATTCAAATCTTGTTTTTATCCTCGAAACATTATCCTCACAATTTTGTTCATGATCAACCACGGGAGCACTCGGATTTTGTTCAATGATTCCGTCTTCCATTTTTCTGTACGTGCGGAGAGGAGAATTTCTTGGAATATTCATTATACGATCATTTCTTGAAAATTTCTCCTCCAAAATTATGGAAGGAGGCTGCTCATATGGTACATGCATGTGTATTTGATCTGAGTATAGTTCAGTCCTTTGATCATGATTGGTCAGACCTTGGTATTGTGGAGTCAACATACATAGTTTATATGTGTCTAGGAGTTCAGTCCAGTCCTCTGTATGAGCATTATGTCTGACGAGGGGTCTATTGTGGTCAATCCAACGCTCATGATCATTAAATGCATTTCCTTCCATCTGGGTTTGGTTTTTCTGCCAGTCATGGGACTTAAAAGGGTTTTGATCCTGAAATATTTCATTGGCGAGAAACTGAGAATTAGTCCAAGATGGTAGGTGGTCATGTGTAGTTGGATGACTTGAGTAAGGATTCAAGGGGGGGCCGAGGTCATCTGCGGGTGAAAGTTTCCCGCAAATATTGGAGGATTATTGAAAGAAGAGGATGTAGTTGATTTGGGCCAAACCGAGACAGATTTGTTTTCATAGTGATGTTCGGACATTTTTGAAGGAGTTGAGAGAAATGATGGGTTGGATCTGAAATTTGGAAAAATTTCCATGAAGGGTTTAAAATCAAGAGATGAGAGAGATGATTGTATGGGATAGAAATTTTATCAAATGTGCGGTTGTTGATCTTCGATATCGATTCACGCACACTAATACAAACACAAATCAAACCCCGGATTCACCAACTCACACAATAAAGCCGTAAGAGTTCGGCCAATTATCTTGTCAGTTTTAATTGGTGAGTAATTCAAATCTTGCAAGCCGTTTAAACGAGCTGTTAGGTGCCTGTATTTCCCGACCGACTGTCCCGAATTCTTACGACTAGTTGCACCTACTTTCAGCCAGTATGGGAGTAAGTAAGGACCGTAGAACGGCTACCCTTTACTTGAGGACGGAGCCTTACGCAGTGTCCTCTAAACCACCCACTCTGCTAAGGAAATCCGGACCGTTTACCGGCTACCCATAGATCCTCACTGAGAAGTAGCTAATCGCTTTTGGTAGAATCAGTAGTCAGTATGAAAATCCTGGCTTTGGCTCTATCCTAGTGTGCGTCTCTCTCCTCGCTGCAAGATAAAATCAAACAATGACGGGGTTGTTCTCCCGCAAGAATTCTTGATTTTATGGGTTCTTAAGATCGGCTATATTTAGCAGTCCCGATTTTAATTAGGTGATCACTGAAGAATTAAGTGAGCAGAATAACACGTCTACCGTCCAGTCCCAATTTCCTTTAGAATTATGCGGTAAAACAAGAGGGAGAAAGTCGGGAAAAGCCAATGCACGCGGAAAACTATGATGAATGCTCAGTTAGAAGACTTACAGTGAATCCTCGCAATCTTCATGTGGGATGCTAGACAGAAATTTAAATTTATTCTATATGGAATGCAAGCCGATGAAAACCGCACCTAAGCAGAAAGTTCTATTAGCGGGAAAGAATTGAGTTAAATTTGGCTAAGTTGAACGATCTATGTGCGTCTCAATTAATAGTGCAGTGTGGCTTAATCCTACGAGCACAATCAAAAATTAAATTGCTCTGAGAGCCGTATGTGCAGGTCTATCCTATTTGCCACTTAAGTCGGGCCCCACCCTCTCCGGAGAGTGAAACAGGCCACGACACACCACAGAATAAAGTCAGAGGTCTTTCTACACACGCGAGAGTCCAAACGGACACCGCTGTAAAATTACAAAAATTTAAAAATTGCAAGAATTAAAAACCTAGACTCTACGCTCTCTCACGACTCGACTCGATCTTAAATTAATTGCGGTTTTTGCAAGAGTCGGTGAAGTTGCGTCGGTTATTGAAAACCGCTCTACGTACAAGGTACCTCGCAAAAAAAATAAGAGAGAAAATGTAAGAGAGTGACTCAAAAATATATGAAAAATAAAGGCTGAAAATAAATTGCAGGAAAATGAAATTTACAATGAAAAATTCGGGGGTCAGACTACCGGAATGCGGAAAACCGAATCAAAAATTTTTAGACAAAAATCTAAGCCGTTTGCCTCCCCAGCAACGGCTCCATCTGACGGATCCAAAAATGTCACTTTTAAGAATGCGTTTTTATCGTGTCGTGCGTTGTAGGCGGCAATCGGAAACGATCAAGAAATTAACCACAAATAAATTATGCAAGTTTCAATCTCGTGGTTTTATGTTTATTTTACTTGGGCAAGTCCCAAGGTCGATCACAAGGAGGCAAAGGAACAACCTAGAATTAGGTCTATCAAAGTTCGTATTCGGTTTTCGAGACGGTCTTTTTTTGGAATTTTTAATGCACTAAAGGGTGCAAAATGCAAGTTCGGCCTATTTTATGGACTAAAATGTGAATTACGTTCAAATGATGTCCGAAAAATACGAAACTTGGCCGAGATGTAAAATATGATGAAATGGGTGCACTATAATTTTTTTGGAATTTTTAAACGCAATATGAATTTTTTATGGATTTTTAAATGCAAACAAAATGATTTTCAATATTTAATTTTAATAAATATCAAACCTACTTCTTTTCAAGAATCAAAATTATCCGAGATCTATCACTAGGTGATGAATCTCAGAAAAATCCTAAACCTAAAAAATGTGGGGTTTAATACCTATTAAAAATTAAATACCAAAAGATGCAAGATGATTTTTATAGAGCAAACTATGCAAGCAAATTCAATTCTTTTTGGGCATGATGTTAAGAACAATTAACTCTACCAACTATGATTTTTCGGGGATTTTTAGAGCAATAGTCAATTAACTATCAATTTCAGAGCATGAAACGGGCAAAAAATATAAATTTCCACACAACAATTATTTATTAATTAATCATCAATCAGAAAAATACCCATAACATGTCAAAGCGTAGAGAATTAATTAACAAACATCATGCAATTTTTGGATTAAGAAAATAATGTAGAGAAAAAGTTCAAACTAAGGCGGGAACACAGGGGTACAGATGCAAATAATTAAATAAAATAAACAACTAAAAGAAACTGCAGTGGGGGGGCTCTTCTGAAATTACCAATAATAGTGGGGCGTAGAACTGCAAAATATCCAAGTGGCACGTGCCAGGCACGTGCCCTTGGAAGCGAGGGGGCGAAGCGTGAATTAGTGATCTTCCAGGGGCGGTCTGCAATTCTCCCCACTGTCACGTGCGGTGCACGTGACCTGGGGGTGAGGTGTGGCTGACGTCGTTCCCCACGCACGTGCAGATCACGTGCGCGGGGTCTCAGGCCTTGTGCCCGGCCGAGGGCGGTGGTCGATGGCTGGCGTCCGGCTAAGGCGGAGGAGAGATGGGCCGGCAGGCGGAGGAGCTCGTCGGTGCTCGTGGCCGACACACGACCGTGGGGCGTCGAGGGCGCAGCAGCGGCGACGGCGGAGCGGCTGGTCAAGACAGGTTAATGGCCGACACACGGCCAGCGTTGAACTCAGAGCGCACAGTGGTTGTCGTCGATGGCGGAGGATGAGCGGCAAAGTCGTTGGCGACGATGGTTGCCGTCGACGGTGGAGGGCGAAGGTGCACGGAGGGAGTCGGTGAAGTCGACATGGCTTGACGCGGAGGAGGAGCAGAGATCCAGGCGGTGGTTGGCGGTTGTCGTCGATGGCGGAGGATTACGGTGTTCGGCGAAGAAGAATAGAGAGGGAGAGGTAGAGGGAGAGAGAGGGAGGTAGAGATAACCTGGAGGAGGTCGGGCTCGACGGCGTTGGGCGGCCGGAGCGAGCAGCGACGCTGGTGGCTGGGGCTGCGACGAGGCGGAGGAAGCCTCGGATCACGCCGAGGGCACGGTTGTCACGACCGGAGGCGAGTGACGGCGGATGAAGTGCGACGAGAGGGCGGAGGAGGTTAAATAGGAGAAGGGGGTTCTCGCCGGATATGGCAGGAGGGGGTTGATTGAAGGTCGGCGGAGGTTGGAGGGATATGCAGAATCGAAGGGATTTGGGAGGAGATCCGCGAGGATCGGAGATTGGATCGTGATCGGGGCGATTGTCGAGAGGATTCGGCCGGCGAGATTCACGGGGTGCGGCGGCGCGAGATTCGCGGCGCGGGGCGGCGCTCTGATTTGGGAAAGGGGGCCAGAGGAAGACGAAACACAGGTGCCGTCCGATCGGCCGAGATCGGACGGCCCCTGATGGGCCACGTGGCGGAGCGATAGGGAAGAGGAGGCGCGCGTGCGGAGCACGTGCCGTGGAGGCACGTGCAACGCACGTGCGTCCATTATTATTATTTTTATTTTTTTTAATAAAAACGATAAAAAATAAAGCTCAAAAATGGCTGACACGTGGCGGCCTCTGGGACTGCCACGTGTCAGCACCACAAAATTCGAAAATAAAACATTTTGTAAAATCGATAAAAAATAGTAAACGACCTCGGATCGAAAAAGTTTCTTCACAAAAGTTGCTCGTCTCGATGAGATCTACAACTTTCATGAAGACATCAAAACCAAATTCGGTCAAATGTAAAAAGTGAATTTTTGGGGTATCCTATGTACATAGAATACCTTGATTTTTGGGTTTTATAATTTTTTTTTCATTTTTAAATAAGATAAAAAACCGAAAAAATTACGGCAATATCAAAGATAAATAAAGACACCTTAATCTAATTTTTTTGGATTTTTATTAATTGATAAAATATGTACAGAAAATATTAGGTCAAAAACAACTAAAATATACAATATACAAAAGAGGCCCAAAACCCAACTTTCACATATGAGCTCCGATTCACTTGAACTTGGTCTCGTTTTGAAGGTAATTGAATGTACATTAGTTCAAAAGTGAGTAGGATTAAATCGGACACAGGATGAGGGAGATATGAGGCTTTTTGTCCGAAAATCCTGAAATTAGGGTTTGGGTTTTTGGTCCACTTATTTGGGTTAGTTATTTTTTTGTATTTTTCTTTTATTCTTGTGAGTGATATGTACACAGTGGAGGTGGTTTTGGGTCATTCGGAGTTAGCATGAATGCGTTAAAAATCCGGGAAGTTAGGCTATTTGCAGGTCATTTTGACTTGGATTTTTGGCTTCTTATTTTATGCAGAATTTTGCTAAAATGCAATTCTTATGAAATCATGCACTAATGCTAATTATGCAGAATAGATGCAAGAATGCTGTTGATTTTGAAGGTTTTGAGCTTAAGAAATGAGATTTAGAGTGATGAATACGAGATTCATCAGGGGGTCTCCTTGCGGCCGAGTTCGGGGCAGGAACTGGATGCGAGGAGGAGGGCTCACATACGGTTGGAGCTAGGCGCGAGCAGGAGGGGCTTCCAGGAGAGAAACTCGATGGGGGTGGGGGGCGAGGAGCTGGACGCGAAGAAGCGAGGGCTCGCATGAACTGGGCGCGCGGGAGGGGGGGATCGAGAAGGGGCGGCAGGGAGGGAGGTGAGGAGCTGGGCGGGGGGTCGACAGGGAGGGGGTCTCGAGCAGGGGGAGGGAGGCGAGGAGCTGGGCGGAGGGTCGGTAGGGAGGGGGTCTCGAGCGGGGGGAGGGGGGCGACGAGCTGGGCGGGGCTCGGCAGGGAGGGGGTCTCAGCGGGAGGAGGGGGGCGGTGAGCTGGGCGGGGGCTCGACCGGTAGGGGATCTCGAGCGGGGAGAGGGGGGCGACGAGCTGGGCGGGGGCTCGGTAGGGAGGGGATCTCGAGCGGGGGGAGGGGGCGACGAGCTGGGCGGGAGCTCGGCAGGGAGGGGGTCTCGAGCGGGGGGAGGGAGGCGACGAGCTGGGCGGGGGCTTGACAGGGAGGGGGTCTGAGCGGGAGGAGGGGGCGGCGAGCTGGGCGGGGACTCGGCCGGTAGGGGATCTCGAGCGGGGGGAGGGGGGCGACGAGCTGGGCGGGGGCTCGGTAGGGAGGGGGTCTCAGCGAGAGGAGGGGGGCGGCGAGCTGGGCGGGGGGTCTCCTTGGCGGCGGGGCTCGGAGCAGGAAGTGCTTCGACGAGGACCAGGAGCTGAGCGCGGGGGTCCTCGGCGATGTGCGGGGGTCCTCGGTGACTGGGTATGGGGGTTACTTTGTTTCAAGAATGGCATCGTGTTGAAAATATGATGGGTTTGAAAGGGCAAAATTGACCTTTTCCGTTAAAGTAAACGGAGAAATAAGACGGAAGTTGACACAGGGTTATGCCATGTAAAGGTTAGGCATTATTCGAGGTTCTGGATGTAATTCGCTATTACGCAGGGTTTTTGGGGTAATTATGAAGTTACTCAGGGTTATGGGTGTAAATATCCCTATTTATAATTAATCTACAGCATGTCTAGTTTACCTACTCTTTGGACAAATCCTAGGAAAGACAATAGGGATAAAGAAAAGAAGAGAACCCGTACTCATCGGTAACCCCAAACTCCCTCCTCCCGCCGCCGCCCGCAGGTTCGCTCCCTGTCGCTCCGACTCCTCCCGTCTTCCTCTCTTCAGATCTCACCCCGTCCTCTTTTCTTCAGGAACAGGAGCTGTATCGAATCCCTAGAATTGCCCCCAATCCGCCACCAAGCTCACCTCACAGGTGAGTTTATCTACACCCTGCAATCCATCAATCTGCGATGTTATTGGTCAGGTCGCTTCCTCATTCGCCGCTGCACGATCCTTGCAGGGAAACCAGAGGATGCCGAGGGCGTCGTCGCGATCTCCCTCGTACCGGAGGCGGTATTCGCCTTCTCCAGTGGGTCATAGGTTGAGCAGCAGGAGGAGCAGGAGGGATCGCAGCCGCTCCCCTTATTCATACAGGTGTAATCGTTTGCCTAAACCCCATGTTTCTTGATTTTCATAACGACGCAAAAACATTAAAAACACGGATTAAATTGCCCTCTTGATCGTTCTGAGGCACTCTGAGATTGTGAAATTGTGTTGTCCTTTTGTTGCTTCTGCTCGATAATGATTGGTAAGCTTTACGTTAAGCATTCGTCCTCTGCAGTAATTTCTATTACCTTGTCGTTTTCCTGTAAAGAAAACTTGCAACAAATTGAGATTTAATCTGCATTCGTTGTATGACTACTAGCCCGGTAACAATTTATGTCCGTTGTGGCTTCATGGATTCAAAATGATGCAAATCCAAATGCTAATAGAGTAGTAATAAGTCTTAGATGGCTTATCTCAATTGCACCCCTTATGCTCATGCAACATGACTGGCTAGCAAGTCAAGACGTTGAACCATCCTTGCATCTAGGTTAGTTAGGGCAAAGAAGGTACTTAGGAAGGTGGTATATATATACATATGGTGGAAACACTTTTGAAAAGTGTTTAGACACCGTGTGCTCATTTAAAGACCAAGGTGCTTGCTCGTGGTAAGAAGGGGAAAACTAGTCACTATGTGGTTTAAGAGGAGATGGATTCAACAACATGGCCTTATAGGTTGATTTTCATGTCATTTTTCCAGTGTTCAGGAAATCGGCCGAGTATACCGCATACTCGGCCGTATACTCGTATTCGGTAGCCTTGGCGCACCGAGTATGGTCAAATCGCCATTTAGGCGGGTCAGGCCGCATACTCGGCCGAGTATACCATATATGCGGCCGTTTATGCGGCCGATTTTCAAATAAACTTTTTTAAAACCTTAACCTAAATTCGGACATCCGACTTAACGCTCTTTCAATTGATGTTTTTGCTCACTTGACTCTATTATCCTAATAGTTTTGTTCCTTGTACCTTCAATTCTTTATTATTATAATCAAGAATATAATATTTAGAGGATATTAACATGATATTAAAAATTTATTTATATTTTTAATAATAAAAAATATCAAACCGCATAAAACTGCATACTCCCCGCATACTCTCCCGCATACCGCATACTCTCTATGCTGTGACCCCTCCGACTGAATACCGCATACCGCCTTCCTGAACATTGCATTTTTCCATGCTTGAAACCGACATATCATCGATACACGGTCAGAATCACCCAAAATTGTGAATGTGGCTATAAATTTTTGTTTTTTTTCTGAAAATTCATGGTTTTCAATGTTCTTTAATCTATAAATAAAATAGAAATACACTTTTTTTTGTTAAATTAGAAGTCTAAAAACAAGTTTTCCTGTAGTATTATCATCATAGTCACTGCACAAGCTGATATGCAGTACTACATAAGACATACAATTAGAAGTTTAGAAATGTAGAATGCATAAATAAGTCGAAGTAACAAATAACGCGGTCTCACAAACTTAAAATTCATAATATACCCATAAAATAGTAAGAGTACGTACCACATAAATGGGATGAAGATAATTCATCACTCGTCGGAAGTAAGATTGTTATTGAACATAACTATATCATCAAAAAATGTAAAATTAAAACCTATATTGAACACATGCATACTATATATCGTATTAACCATATATGTCATGAGCTTGTTTTTAAGAATTTTGAGATGCCTTTAATTGTAACTCGTTTGTTCGATTGGACACATTGTAGAGCTTACTACACAACCTCGACTGTTGGTGTGTGAAGCCTGTCGTCTCCTCCAATGGGGGCTTGGGGCAACGCTCACAAAATAAAATTTAGTTTAAGTGTTAATGTTTAAGCAATGTTGCAATAGTTGGCCGACTATGAGGTGGGGGGTCCTCGACTGAATAACCTTTAGTCGGCCAATAGTCGGCCTAATCGATCGGTCTAATTATTCGGCCGACTGGCCAACTATTCGACCGTCTGGTAGTTAACTGCTGGATTTTTTTATTTTTTTTAAATTCTCAAGAATTACCATTTATCATGATATTATCAAAAATGTCAAAGCTTTGTATATGTATGATGTTTATGGATACCTTTATCTTGGATCCTTGTTGATTTATGATAATATATGTATAAATATATAAGAATATATGTATTAAAACTCATTTTTAAATTAAAAATAAAAAAAATACAAAATCGAATAATTCTGAATAGTTGCTCGATTATTTTCTATTCAGTGACCCCATCGATTATTTTATATTCAGTGACTCCTCTGACTGAATATCGAATACTGACTTCTGTAACACTGTGTTTAAGATAGATGGTCATGAAAAGTTTTGTTTTGAGAATTGATGTTCGTATCTGCATGTATAATATATATTATAACCAATATATATGTTCATTGGGAAGGTAACTTGGTTCTATGGGCAAAATGAGACCCAGATCGACCGTCCTTTCAAAATTTGAGGAAAGTTGGAGATATGTCGCTGATCTTGAGAAAAAGATGTCTTTACTCTTTTGATATCGATGATCTGGCAATACCGATCATGACATTTAAGGCCATGCTCTATATGATGAGGTGAAAGCTTGGCAGATGAAGACATGGGAAATATGGTGGAACCACTTGGCTTTAGGGTGCAATTTTGTCAGACGAGCATGAAACATGATCGATAGTGCATCGATGATGACCTTGTTAGGGTTTCTCCTGCAGTAGTTTCAAAGAGGCAGTCTATCACATAATGATCATCATGAGTCTTGATGGTGCTTTGGCCTTTATGGAGTTAGAGAAATTGGATGACCCACCAATCTCTAGGAACAATCTTTTTTTCTTTAAAGTGAAAAAGATCATTAATGATATGTTATTTGCATTCATACCAGCATATTGGGGTTAGGTGTAGAAGGATCTGAAGCAATGATCTAAAATGTTGTGGGTCCAACTTGTTCGATTATAATCCTCAACTTTTTATATTTCTGGTCCCTATGTCAAATGTTTAATGTCCAACACTTTTTTACAGGTAAGCAAACATTTAGCGGTGTGGGTGTAATCTGTGATCGTTTGTGTACAGTGCTTATATCTTAATATCATTTTATTGGATTGTCACTTGTAGGAATAGATTTCTCTCAATTTAATGATAAGTGCACATCATTATTAACCCCTGTTTCCCTTCAAAACCCTCAAGAAATATGTGACATGTAAGTCCGTGACTACTATCAGTATTCAGTAGTCGTCCTTTCTGCATACGAGGAAAAAATGCAGCTAAAATGTGCAATTTATGATTCTAATTGTTTATTTGGATGACAGTCAGTCCGCATGCGGTTTAATTTAGAGTCACTATCTTGTAGGTTTTGCATACTTAAAAATTTTTCTTCCAGAAAGTGCATTTTAAGTTGCAGTGATGGGTCTATATAGGTTGTAGGCAGTAACTCGTCTTGAAATTGTTGTCAGCCCATGAACTTCGCACGTTGTCTTTGAATGCCTATTTTTTAGATGGACTTCTTGGATTAAAAAAGAGAGAGCCTCTTTTTGAGTTGGATTTGGTTTTCTGGTCGTAGCATTTTGCAACAAATTGGGTGCCCTTGTTCAGTTGTTGTAAGGTTGCTTGATTATTTATACTGTTAATGCGACATGCTTTCTCTGAGAGTTGAATTGCACTCCTAGGATTTATTGATGCTTCTTTGTTGGCCAAAAATGAACACAATAATGGGATCTGGTCTTTGTCTTGTGAGAGTTCTGGATTCTTCTGATTGTTTTGTATATGCAAAAAAATAAAAAGCGCTTTCAAATCAGATGATTGGTGCTTGTTGCTGTTCTTTGTTGGTCTCTATTCCTTACAAGAACTCATATAGATGGAGCTCAGAGTTGTGACTCTTAGAATGTTTGAGGTAACTGTACTTACATTTCGAGTACTATTATGCTCTGAAAATTGTACGGAAACTCCCTCATGGCCTGTCATTGTTATCTCCGATATACCATCTAACATTTGCTATTTTCAAATCAGGAGGAGAAGCCGTTCTCCATCTACAAGAAGACGCAAAAGTCGTTCTCCAACACCAAGGCGACACAAAAGTCGTTCTCCAACACCAAGACGATACAAAAGACAAAGAACCCGAAGCATCACAAGATCTCCTATAGTTAATTCTCCCAGTCCTAGCTTAGAATCTGTGGAACAAAAAACTCTGGCAGAGAAATTACAAAAGGAAGAAGAAGAAAGAAAAAGGTGTAACATGCTTTAAATTTCTTACTTATTGCCTCCAAACAATTATTCTTCTGTGCTATGTATTTCTTTGTTTATAATTAATATTCACATGTCAAGCATTCATATAAGCATGAATCTTTTGGAGGAGAAGTACATCTTAATTTTCTTGCTTATATATCTTTTCATATTGCAGTAAAGAACTAATTATTGAACTGCATTTTAAAAACATTTCGTGAGGACAGACTTTAGACGAAGATTCCAAGAACTTGGTGCATTTAGTATATGTATAATAAATATTAATCTTGTGTTCATTTTGAAAATATGATAATATTGACATCTAATAATGCTATTTTGTGCGAAATGAAAGACCATGGAGTGCTTGTTTTATAATGTTTCTATTGGAAAATGAAAGGATGGTTATTCAATATAAGTAACAATCCATGAGTTTATTAAATGAAAAAGCCTTCTCTCACTATAACTCTATAAGTAAGGCAAGCTGCATGGATTTTTTTCTCAAATCAATGTTGAAAGATTCAATGGCTGTCGACTACCTAATGCTACCTCCACATGAGGGGATTTGAACTTTGGTCTTTTGAGTGGTAAGCACACTCCACTGTCACCAGACCATTTAAGTGGGTACCACCATCTATGAGTTTATTACATACCAAAAAATTTGCAGCTTCAGCAGAAAGACAATAGTACAACCCCTTGTACAAAAGCTGCTCAAGAGTCTTACTATCCAAGGACCAAAATAACGATACCCGGAAAGAGCCTTGATCCACTAATTATCAACATATTCCTTTTTAGTAAAGTTGCCCGCATATGAGGGATGATCCTGCACAACCTGATTAAAATATATTTCAAAAGTAAGACCTTCAAAACATTGAGATAGGAGACAAGAAGGCAACAAGCTACGCCGCTAGTCTTTTTTGGATTGCAAAACCAATCCTTCTAAACACTACATCTATAAACCTAGGAACCATACCATTACTGCTCATGACTTTTTGGACCCTCTTCAAAAGTTCAACAGCTTCTGGTGCTAAGAATCCAAAAGTATCAAAACCAAAAGGGATGAAGGCATGCTGATTCTCCATGCATGCTTTTTATATGTAACTCACCTCCTCCGAAACTTCTTAAACAACTGTTTCTGAATATGCAACCAGAAAGATTAAGGATGTGCACAAATGAAAATGAAAGTAAATATAAATCGATTGTCAATATCAATAGTTATCATATAAAATGATGATAGGTTTTACCCAATACTAGAATTCATGGCCAACTTTTTCATGTTAATTTGTTGACACAAGCCAAAAAGTAAATATTATATATATATAAATAACCAATAATTCCTTAAAATAAATAGACAACAATTAGGCTCAATAATGTACAATGTGTATATTATGCAAGGAATTTACACTTAGTAAGAAGTTTGCAATAAAATAAATATACTTATTTTACAGATCTTTAATAAAAATTTATTAAATAAAGAAAAAAACTAAAAAAAACTATGAAATCATTCTCTTTTTTGAAAAGGCCAATCATTTATGTGTGCAACCGTTGAGATATATAGTTTAGATGGCTCCGTGTGATATCCTTTTGGAAGATTTAATTATCTTGAGAATCGTGAATCATTTAAGGCCTAAAACATATGTAGTAAGAGATTGAATAGTGATTCTAAAGGACACGAATCCTATGTGAGAGTGCATTCTTTTGTTATCCAGCACTTTAGGGTGTATATTTCAATGGAATTCTATCAGAGCGATAACTATATAGAAATCCATATTGATCCAACGTATTTAACCGTTTACCATTTAGAGGGATCAAGTTTCTGTTGTTAGTATGATATTATTATATTAGTCATATATTTTTGTAAATATAATTTCGGGGGATATAGAAAATTGTACACTATTACAAAAGTGTAACTGAACAAAGAATAATACGAGTTGGGTGATTAATCACAATTTATTCGGTTATTTATTTTATAATTATTTACAACAACAACAATAACAAAGCCTTTTCCCACAATTAAGAAGGGTCGGCTACATGGATTATTTTATAATTATTTTAAATATAAAAAATCTGTTCAATGTATATGTATTCATACATATATGGTCATTACTTAACTTAGATAAAGCACCAATCATGGAAGGCCATATCGATTTCAATATAGTTTCAAATCATGTCGATACGATATTTCGACAATATTTCGGCGATATATCACCGAAATATTGCCGAAATATCGCTCATATGGACTCACTTTTGTGAAGGAAATGCCTAAAAAGGAGGATATATCGCCATATCGGTACTCATATCTGTCTCATCTCGATATCGAAATATCATCTTTATATTCTGATATTTCCTTCCATGGCACCAATTCAGTTTCAATCAAACATTGCTCATCTTACTTTAAAATTATATTGAAAACTTCTGAAGATGAATAAATCCAAGATCAAATACGGTCGTCCAACTAGTAGATAAGTTAGCTCGTTGAATGCCCTAGTATTAGAAGAGATGACTTAGTTTGCAGGCTAATATGATGGATTTCTCAAGTAGCCCTTTATCGGGGCTAAATAAATCATCTAAGCGGACCTTCAGGCAAAGTATAGACTCTACCTCGATTCTCCTTTTGATTGCCAGTATGGTGACAGACAAAGCCAACTTAGCGTACTGATAAAGGAGAAGTTTCGACGCATATAAATATGCCACAGTATAAATAACGGTTTGCAATATGATTCGTAAGATGGAACACGAGAAAAGCACAAAATATATTGAGAGCGAGAGGGGGAGAGAGAGGTTAAAGCAAGAGGTGAAAGAGAAGCAAGGGGGAGATGACCATGTGATTGCTAACATGTTAGAAAGGACCATCGTTGGAGTGGGAGTGGATGAAGACAATCCATTGAAGGTAGAGGCCAAGGTTGCCGCCATGGAGGATGCTACTTCTTATGGAGAATGATCCATTGGATGAGGAATGGAGACCATTGAGGTGGAGGACTTGCCTATGTGGATGCTATGTACTTTCATTATGGGAAACAAGGGCGCCTCTTAAGCTCTTGTTCCATGCAAAAAGTCTAGCGTTGGTGGGAGGTATTAAATCCTAAACTTACTATTGTGTTTTAGGGCCCAAGGGCACCAATAATCCCAACCTAGCGGCGACATCTACTGGGATCACGATGGTATTGTTTTCGGGGGTTGTCCCTTTAAGGATCTCACCACTGTGAAATCCTTTGTGGGATTCGAGGTGGTAGTGTTGGTCATGGGTAGACCGCATGTTGTCCACTTACGCTTCTTGCAGAAGTTGGGGTGATCTTCGGATAATGTGTGGGTTCAGCAGTTGGCCAAAGATGGCATCTTGTTAGTGGTGATGATGAGCCTACATGGGCTCTTCAGCCTAATCTTCCAACAGATTCAGTTGTGAGATTGGAAGAGGTCAACTAGTCTTACTAGTTGGCATGGCAATGGGAAATCGAAAATTTTATAGATGAAACCGCATGGCTCGGAAATCTTTCCCGTACCGTTTCATCAAGATCACACGAGTTAGCTTATCTCTTGAAGCGTGGTTGTGATCCCGAAATCTCTAAGCAAAGAGGCATCCTGACTCAAGTCCGATCTAATGAGAGTGCACTTGCGGATGCGTTGATGAGGCACGTGCTTCCACAATCCCGATTAATAATTTGAGCATGAAACCTCCTGATTTCGCCTCGCGAATTCCGTTGTCTTCTTCACGAGGACGAGGCATCGAAAAAGATCAAGTTCCTCGAGCGATTAGTTCGGCAGCACAACGAACCAACGTTAACACGACGACAATCGCTATCTCCACCAACCTAGGGCAAGGGGGCGACCTAGGGCTGTGGAGGGAGATGGTGGTGGCGTGTGGAGAGAATATGTGTGAGAGAGAAATTAATTAAGGAACAATTGCATTCATGTGTTGTCAGTTAAGAGGGCTAGGATCAACCTCTCTTTTATAACAAATTGGAAGTCCATGGATCCCAATCCATGTGCTCTTAAAAACCATGGTTGAGATAAGTTTGTGCTTCTACTAAGTCACAAAAATCTCAAGGAAATAAGTTGAAAACCATTTGGGGGAGGCACGATGTCCTTCCCCTATGTAGAGGCTCTTCAAAAGCGAGTAGGTCCATATTTTGTTACTATATCCAGGTTGTCTTCTTGTGGATATGGTCCAATAGTCCATGGTGGGTTCAGGTCACCCATCATATTAATGGTGTTGGGTTTGGGTCCACCTCTCCCTTTGTTTGTGGTGTACTCTTTCCGACCGATTTGGGCATTTTTGCGAGTACACCTAATGATCCAGTGACTTGGGCAAGCATGTCATCCTCTGCCTTGCACTTCCTAGTCATGCAATAGTGTCAACTGTTGCTCCGTCATAGGATGTTCTCCGATCTGGCCGTGCAAGAGTCGAGTTCCCTTACTGGAAGGGCTTTGGCCATATGGGAAGAGATATCATATGTTGTCGGAGGGAGGCAAATGTCTTGCAAAAGGACATTGTTGTTTGTTCTTGTAGGCATATTACCTTCCATAGGTGAAAATGGCTTCCAAATTTCTTGAAGTTGTCCCCTCTTGTTTAGTTCACTAACAGGTTTGATAACTATATGTTGGTACACATTTGTTTATATGTAGTCTTTAATATGAAATATTAGGGTTTGTATTTGGCTGATTCAAGGATTTTATAAGCTTCAGAACCGCTTGATACAATATGCAAGTGGTAATTTATATGAAAGTTCCAATAAATGCTCCTATGTGCACTGAAACTGTCCTATAAAACAATAAATTCACAAAAAAATCATTTCGATACTGAAATCAAGAAATTAGCTCCAACCTGGGTTCGTGAAAACAAGCGAAAACTTGGTGGTAGCCTCCAGCTTGTTTAAACTTTTGAACTTCAAATCAAATAAATGAAGACCAGTGAGTTTAGATGTTCGTCTTCGGTTGAAATATCGGTCATGAGACATCGTCTTCGTGTTTTTCATAGCTTAATGTCTGAGACTGCAATTATGTTAAACTTGATTGCAGATCATAAACAAACACTCAATTACATGTTTATGGTAGCCTATAAAATTCTAAACTTATTTAGTCCCCAGACTGCAACTGAAAACTAAAATGTTTGTCTTAGTTTTAAGCCTTGGACAGGTTAGTTGATATACTTCTCCACGGGATCATCTGAAGGAAGATACTGCTATAATCCTTGTTATATTTGATGATTCAATTGGTGCCTCATTTACCCACTATAGCCAGTTTGAAAACTCGTTTGTTTGGATCAGGATTCTTTTATAGAGGTATGCCTCAATAGCATATGCTTGCATTTATTGTTGTCATGTGCAGTTCATTGATAAGACAAAACTCTGATGATTCTGTTCATTCCAATTCCATCTGTCTGGCAAGAGGATACTCTAAAATGGTATATTTTGGCACTCCTAACAATTTGTACTCTTCTAGTGACTATGATTTTTTTGCCAACATACAGGCGTCAAAAGGAGGCTGAAAATAAAACTACTGGAAGAGGAAACGGCTCGAAGGGTTGAAGATGCTATTAGGAAAAAGGTTGAGGAGGCCTTAAACTCTGAAGAGGTTAAGTTAGAGATTCTGCGACGAATTGAAGAAGGTCGAAAGATATTACTCCAAGAAGTTGCTATTCAACTTGAAAAAGAAAGAGCTGCTGCTCTAGTTGAAGCTCGTGAGAAAGAGGTCGGAATTTGTCATCACTGCTTCCTGCTCTCTATATTCACGCAAACACACACCCATGCAATTTTTTAAAAAGCCAAATTATGATCATTAAAATTATCGGTGTCACATATATCATATAAAGTGTCAAAAGACAGGCACAATAGCAACACTAATGCAGGAATTAAGATTACCCTTACCACATACTCTAATTTAGAGAAATCACTTAAAGACACAGTCCGATATTAAGAAGTCGATTACAAGACATTCTCCACACAAGGCCTTGCACTCTGAAAAACCTAGCCAACCCAATCATTCCTGACGGTCTGCAAAAATTCTGTTGCTTGATATAGGTCACCTTGTTACTGACCTGTCTTCTTTCCCTGAACGATAATTAGAATGTCATCTTCTCAGAACATCCATGCAAGGAATGTCTGTCCACCCCCAAGCCTCGTGCGGGAAAAGGCCACTGAAAGAAAATGTGCTAATCCTCCCAATTTATCCACACAACAAGCAAGTAGCATTGGTCTCAGCCGCCCACCTGCACCTGTATACCTTTGTAACGAGCCACACCCTTCTCATCATTCACATTAGAATTTTGGCCTTAACTGCTCACATGCACACCTATGCATATGGCCACACACTTAGTCACTTCCTATTTTTATTGCAAGACTTGATTCTACATAGATATAGATTCTTTACATTGATGCTCTGCTGATATTTTCTTGGTTTATACTAATTTTTTCTTAATCCATTGCACCATAATTGTAGCATCTTCAGGATTAGTTACATTAGGCCAATAATGTTATTGCTTTGTGATCAAGAGGCCACGGGTTAAGATGTGGAAATAGCGTCTTAATGAATGACAGGTAAAGCTGCATATATGAAAGCGCAATCGTGGTTTGGTCGATCTCCATGTCCTCTCTTGCAGTGGGATTTTCCTGCACGGCGGCCTGTAATTCAATGTGTTGTATTCTTTGAAATGTTTTATGCGGACAACCATCAACCACCGAAGGGGAAAAAGGCAGCATGCAATTTAATTTCTGCTATATCCCTGTTAATGTTTTACGTCTCATGATGTCTTTACATGCGTGCCAGCTCTTCTTTGTGAAGAAGCAATGCCCCAGTGGTAATGTGACATAATAATATTTGTGATTACTGCTGACCGCCAGTGGTTGTATTCTCCCCATTTGAAAACAAAATCCCGAACTTTTGAATTGAGAAGGTAAGAGTAGGGAGCATCTGTCCACTGTCAATCGTCATACTGTTTAGGTGGACGATTATGTGGTGCTCTTTATCATCGACATGTTATTTATTGCTTTTTTATTTTGTTAATAATGCAGGAAAAGGCACGGAGAGAGAGGGAAGAGTTGGATAAAATGCTTGAAGAGAACCGCCGCAAAGTGGAAGAATCACAGAGGAGGGAAGCTTTGGAGTTGCAACAGAAAGAAGAGGAGCGGTACAGAGAGTTGGAGCGTATTCAAAAGCAAAAGGAAGAAGCCATGCGGAGGAAGAGACAAGAGGAAGAGGAAGAACGGGCTAAGCAGATGACACTACTAGGCAAAAACAAATCCCGCCCAAAGTTGTCATTTGCGCTTGGCTCCAAATAAATAATTCTATTGAATCGAAATATATCCTTCATTTCTCATCTTGGTCTGCGCAGAGGATCTGCACGTTCTACATTTCTCACCGCGGAAGCCGTGAGGGTTGCCCCTCTCTCCATCGCAAGCGCCTGATATTCTGTACATTGCATTATAACTTTTTCAAGATTTCAGGCTTGCTCATGGCTCTTGTACAATTCAATTCGACTGTCCTGGATGTTTTGCATATCAAAAAAACTTATTTTATTTGCAGGGTCTAAGAACTTTATCTAAACAGCAACATGGTCCAATCCTATCTGTTTCAGGCAGTTCTAGCATTTGTAACTTAGGACATTATGATACGTACCGTCTACATTGTTCTAGCATGTATTACCAAGAATACTACTGAGCCTATCTAACTGTCCCACAGTTCATAATTGAATATGCTGTGTCTCAACTTGTGTATGAACATTACTTAAATATGCTGGAGTGTTCATGGTTTCATAATGAAGCCCTTCCACTGATTTCAAGATCATAGAGTTTGTTAGGCTAGTAGAACAACTAGATGGATGATGCAACATTAGAGATGCCATTCTAGGGAATAGTCTTATGCATGATCTAACTGATTTAGATGACAAAATCATTCGAATAATAATTTCTCCAATTTTGTAGAGGATGCTAGAAATGTTCGTTTGAGTCTTGCAAGTGATGATTCAACCCTTTAAAGATCATGCTTCTCACATATTCTATTTGACCACTGCTGATTGTCATATACAACTTGCTACTATGGATGTATATGAAATCAAATTTCATGACCTTTCCACTTGATTTTAGGGTCGAAAGCATCGGGAGTCGTTTCTGATATGGGGGGTAATTTTCGAGCTGCTAATTACTTTTTTGCATATGTTGATATATTTGAGTGGAGCACACAAGGGAAATTTGTTTATGTCATATGCATGGAACACATTTTTCACCTTCTTCTAAATAAAAAATAAGAAGCCGTGCTACTTGGATCATTACAGATTCTTCTTGTATGTCATAGGTGGTGGAACAATGTATATATGATTGAATTCGATGGAAAGTCTTATTGGGATTTGGGTAGTTATCCATGAGAGTTTGAGAACAACACAAAACATTAAATAGGACACCTTTTGATGAAAAAGTTGCGAGAGTTGAAGGAAATTATAGTAGGAATCATGAAAAATATACAAGGATTACAGAATTTATAATTTAACAAAAAGTGCATAATCTTCATCAAATTATCATATTGAAAAGAACTACATATACAACATAATTTGATGTAATGCACATTGAGAAGAATATTGTGGAGAACATTCCAGATTAATTAAAACATGGAAAGATATACGACGTCTCAGAATTCACAAGTATTTCTATTTGACACCGAAATAAAATGATAGCTTTGAAATACCCGACACAAAGTAGGACCTTAATGCAATCATGCCGTATCACCTCTTGTTTTTTAAGACATTGTGATTCCATGTGGTTTTTCGTTCAAATATATTGAGATTTATTATTCAAGCACAAAAAATAGTGATCTCAGACTTATGTCTTCTTTCCATTTACAACTTGTGGTTTCGTACAGTATAAATTTCTTTGACCTATCACATAATAATGATATTACATTGAAGTTATTTGTTCGAAAATACTGGATTTGGGCCCTTTAGATAAGTGATGCATCAAGATCATGGAGATGCAATGCAAACTAGATTGACCATTAACACCCGTCTTTTTCATGTTGTGATTCATCAATTCATTCATTTGACAAATGGAGTAAAATTAGTAGGACTTGTTCAATTCGATGAATAATCAAACCGGATGGGTCGAATGTAAAGGGCTACGTTGTCAAAGCATGCACAACTTTCTATCTCATGTACATTGAAAAGTGAGGAACAACGTATCAAGTATCTTGAAAGAAATGATGTTCCATATAATCAATCTGGAGATGATCATGATTGCATGTGCGAAAAACAAGAGCAAATCACTTAACAAAATAGTTCTCATATCATCTTAGATATGGAGAGTCAGCTGACTCATTAATACATGTTATAACATTTGCAGGAGATTAATCCAATTTAGCGGGCATTTCATAATTAGTGATATGTAACCGCTACTTCCATCCTCACAACCATTGGCGACTTCCTGCATATATCGATGTTAGGCTGGGGGCGCATATTGATATAGTGGTGGCATCTATGCTTTGTCAGAAGAGTCGCGAGAGGAAGTATATCCGCGACATGGAACTACTGTGATCCTTATGCTTAGGTGGACGAGAACACTAAGGCCCTGTTTGGTTGGAGAATAGGCCCTCGAATAAGAGGCTAATTCTCCTCTCAACACGGTTTCCAGTGGTACGACTATTCTTCATTATTCCATCTTATTTCATATTTATTCCTATCTTTATTCCACCTTACTTACCCTTATTTCACCTTATTCTCCTTATTCATATTATCCAGCCGAACATAGAATAGACCCTTATTCCCCTTATTCTCCATCTTTATTCCTGCTTATTCTCCTAACGAACGGGCCCTAAGGGTGCGTTCGGTTCGGGAATAAGAAGGAATAAGGATGGGGAATAATGAGAATAACGGTCTATTCTTTGTTCTGCTGCAGGATAGGAATAAGGAGAATAAGGTGAAATAAAGATATGTAAGGTGGGATAAAGATAGGAATAAGAGTGAAATAAGATGGAATAATGGAGAATAGTCGTACCACTGAAAACCATGTCGGGAGGAGAATTGACCCCTTATTCCAGTGCCTATTCTCCATCCAAACATTGTCGATAGAAACACTTGCACTGATGTATAACAACGCTTTATTCATTTTATAGCGATATCTGATTCACATATCAAGTACATATAACATATTCATGTCACATACAATCATCAGATATATTTAGATCAATATAAAAAGGGTTTTTATCAGTTGTGCCCCTCTGAGATATTGCAATTTTAGTTATGCCCCTCCCTTTTTTGGAATATCAGTTATGCCCCTACCTTCTTGCAAAATTCACAACTCTACCCTTCCGTTAAGGTAAAGTAGGGGTATAAATGATATTACAAAAGGGCAGAACTGTGAATTTTGCAAGAAAGTAGGGGCACAATTGATATTTCAATAAAAAGAGGGGCATAACTGAAATTGCAATATCTCAGAGGGGCACAACTGATAAAAACCCATATAAAAAATAGTTCTGCTAGTATATGTGTATTGTGTATTCACATAATGGTTGCTTAATTCTTATTTGACCTCTTTATTTGGTAAATATGGTGATACACGAATCCATACATCACACGGATCCGATTTTTCGCATGCAAGATTTTCATCCGCCCACCATCCTATAAAGATCCGGATCCGATTAACAGTCAATCAGTTCAGAAGGACGCGGCGCGGAGCTATTATTTCGGGAAAGGGACCGAGCGGATGGAGGGAGCGGGCGAGAGGAGTGGGGGCGGGGCGCCAGATCTGCTCGGCGCTATCCGATGCGCGAGGGCGGCTCTGCTTGTCGCCTCCCTGAGATCAGGAAGATCGCGCGAAGAAGAGCTCCCGCAGCCTCGGGTATAGTTCGGTTGTTGCCTTTTTTTCTCGAGATCCGTAGATTGTCCCGGCGGTGGTGGTGGTAATCTTAATTGATGTGTGTGTGCTTTTTGTTTAGAGCGCGATGAGAGATAGGATGACCAGGAGTATCGCAGCGGGCCTGTTGATACGATCACGCGCGGCGAGGAGGAGGTTGGCGCGGCTTGACCTGATCGCGGCTGTGACGATGTCCTTGGTGGCGGTGGTCTGGATTCTGGATTCGTGCTTTCTTTCTGTAAATATCATGGAGGGGTGCAATTGGGAATGAGAGCAAAAAAAACTGGATCATTAGCTAGTTTGAATGTCAAAATACTGGACTTGTTTTTTTTTAAATATCAAATATAGCTGGGGAGATCAATCGAAGATTTTGTGTTTTTTTTGCATCTTAAAACATTATGTAATTGGTTCGCCTTTTCTACTTTCATTCTCATATATCATAAATGATGTATCGCAGCCAATGTTGTCTGCTTACAAATGGCAAGTGGAGCTCGACTTTATAAACTATAACAAAATTAGTAACACACCGACCACTCCTGAAATCTGATTTTCCTGTAAATGGTGATGGTTATTCACCAGCATGCATTTGATTATTAAATTACATTGATCATCACCTGCCGGAATCTAAACATATATTATTACAATATATTGCCACTTAATCTGTAAGGAATTATATGTCGCTCTTAGGTTATGTTTAGGCAGAGGGATTAGATGGATTAGGGAGTGAAGATGATGGACACAGAAGGAAGGGTAGGTCATAGTTTTTGCTGCTTTGGATAGAATGAGACGAAAAGGGGGAAATGAAGAAAGGAAGAGACTTTGCTGAGTTGTATCAATTTAGTTTGGGTTTTTTTATCAGTTTTGACCTTTTTATATACTGCAATATCAGTTATATCTCTCTTTTTTTTGGAACATTAGTTGTAACTTTTACTTCCTCCACATTGATTACCTGTGCTCCTTAAGTTAGTTGTCGTCCATCTTCCTTCCACTCTTCCTCCCTCCCCACTCCAACCCTTCCTCCTCCCCTGACCAACTCCTCCTCTGCTAATCAGCGCATCCAAGTCCCTCTAACACTTTGGCATACGTAGCAACAAGAGAATTACCTCCCGTCGTCGTTGCAACAACAATGCCCTTTCAATGGTTCCATCCACTGGACCTCATCGTGTCAAAAACGCCCATCGGTACTTGGTTCCGTTGAAGCTTGTCATCACCTGACTCCATCTTCGTCAGCAACAACTGGAAGAGGAACCATAATATTAGCAACTTATGTCATTGTTAATCAAACCATGGTTTGTTTAGTGCAGCTCATTGACAGTGAAACTAATGGAAGGGCACAAGTGATAACAATGCAAGAAGTAAGTGGCACAATTAAAATCCAAAAAAAGAAAGGGGTATAACTGATATTGCAAAAATTAAGGAGGACACAATAAGTATAAAAACCCATTTAATTTTGTATCATTTTTAATATAGTCAATTTTTATTTACATAAAAAGGAGAACTAAAATAGTAGAATATTTGTTGCTCGAGTTTGGACGGATATCAATTTATCTAAATCTATATCGGTTATAAATCACAATCCAAATCAACTTATTTATTAAACATGTAACTCCTAACGGGTATCCATATAACTAATTTGTACCCATGCACCGAATAGTAGCCCCGTTGGAACAACTCTAAATGATTGTTCGAGTGGTCAAATCGTTGCCAGCAGTTGCAGGAGGAGGCGATTGCGCAAGGTCCAGGTCCCACACGAGACCACACATCTCGGGCTTGGAAGGTTGAATGAGGATAATGCGAGGAGCTTCACGCCTATATATTAACCTCCATTGGGAGGGGAAAAGATTACCGGACTCATCCTCGCCAAGGAGGCCCTCACCCAACAAAACCCATCTCTCTCACACTCTTTCTAGAAAGACATCGGCATTGTTCTTCGTTCCATCAACTGGTATGAGAGCTCTAGTTGCCACGGTGTTCCATGCATTCATCCCCTCTCACATCCACATCTTGTCGTGATACCTCGTGATTCTCCATCTCTTGCGCGCTCGTCGTAGTTGCCATCTCCTCCACCATAATCATTTCCAAATCCATAAAACCCTAATTGTTTTCAAGGTTTTTTTCTATATATCATCTTTTTGTTGTCTTTATTTTTTTGCCTGTTAGTAACATATATTTTTAGAGGGTGTTTTGCAAAATAAAACTATTAGATACAAAATGAAATAGAATCAAATACAGATTATATGTTATAAAAAACCTAATAAAACAAACAGACTAACGAGCAATTGAAACGACACAACTGTTGTGCCGTTCAAAGGGGAAACAAAAGGGCTGGATTAAAAAAACGAAATTGACAAAGTCCAAAAAAATGGTATTTTTTATTTTTTAATTATTCCTTTCCCAAGTGCAGCTGTTACTTCTTTAATCCCATTAGATTTATGTTAGGCTTATATTATTGTATTCATGCCTTTTTAAAGCACTCCAACGCATGGTTCGCTTCTACTTTACATGGCACAACTGATAAACACGGAGTTCAAGAGAGTCTAAATTGGTACCGTCGCTGTGGCGACCCTCAAATGAACCTCGTATTTTATCAACAATTAACCCACACTAAAGATCAACAATTAGAAATAAAGGTGGAGTTAAAATTTATTTTTAACTCTGCATAAAAGATGTAAAGGGCAAGTATGCAGAGAGTTCGAACACGGGGAGCAAACAAGGTAGAAGCACAAAATTGTGTGAGTGAAAGTGTGTGATATCTACACTAAGCAAGCAAGCAAAGATTTTTGTGGGTTTTTAATTAATTTTTTTAATTAATTTTTTTATTTTATATTTTTGTATTTTATTTTTGATTTTCTGATTTTTTATAATTTTATATTATATATATATATATATATATTTCAATATTGGAATATAAACACAATGCGATAAAAGGGGTGCTACAATATTTATAAAAATATGAAAAAATAATCAAAAATTCAGAAATAAAATCTTTTTGGTATTTTTATAATTTTTTACCGTTTTTGTGATTTTTGGGTATTTTCAAGGTGTTTTGGTATTTTTAAACACTGAAATAAAGGACAGTGAAATATGTACTGTCTGTGAGTAAAATAGGAATTAAAATTAGCAAACAGCCACCAAAATTTTTCACACTAATTTTCAAATAAAGATAATGAACTATAGAACAAATAGGAACTGAGTTTGTATTTTTCTGAGTTTTCTTTGATTTTATATATTTTTTTTGAAATTTTTGAGTCTTTTTGAATTTTTAAGGTTTTTCTTTTGAGATTTTTAGTGATTTTTGGACTGACACTAAAATAGGTTAAAATACACACTAGGGATTTTTTTTGGAATTTTTCGAGATATTTTAATATTTTTTTGACATTTTCTAAGCTAGACAGTGAATAAAAAGCATATTTTTGATTTTTAATAAATGTTAAAAAGCAATAAAATTAAAAACTAAAAATATGGCGACAAAGTAGAAGCCAACAGGAGCCTAAGTTAATTTTTGTGCAATTTTTGGCGGCAAAATGATAATTGAAATAATTAAAGCAAGCATCCAAACATTAATCAGGCCTGGCAGGGGTATATATGCAATTTCTCAAACATCCAGGGGGTACATGCAAAATTGCCACAAAGTTTTACACTAAAACTTGTATTTACTAGACTAGAAGCAAATTACAAAACCTGGAGGGGCCTCAATACAAAATGTCCAAGCCAAGCACGTGCAACACACGCGCCTGGCGGGGACCTAAACGCAATATCCAAAAATCTCCGGGGCTACTATGCAAAATATCCCAAACTTTTACACTACGTTACAAAATTTTGGGACTAAACTGAAATAAATAAACCCCAGGGGGGTCCTTGCAAAAAGCCCACCCCCTCACGCGCACAGGCACGTGAGGTGACGTGGCACAGGACCTGTGTGCAAATAAAATAAATGTGCGGGGCTTACATGCAAATAATACAAAAAGTTTATGCTACAGACGAAAGTTTTGGTACTAAAGAGTAAATACAAAATGCGTAGGGGTTTAGGTGCAAAATACCCTCGGCGCGCGGATCCAACGGCTACAGATCTTCACTAATACACGTGGCGTGAATCCAATGGTCGATGACGCTTCGCTTGGACGGCGGAGATTAGATCATCTGAGGACGATCCGACGGTGGAGATGCGGTGCGACCAACGGATGCTGCTCGACCTGGGGGGGAGCTCCTCGATCCGACGGCTGGGAGGTGATGACGAAGAACATGTCGGCCGCCGGCGAGGGCGAGCTTCGACGCGCGAGATCTCCGACCTCCGGTGGGGGTTGGGCTTCAAAATGGGCGTGGAGGCTCCTACTGGTCTCCTCTTCCTCCTGGAGGCGTCAAAAATCCACGGCGAGGGCCGTGGTGCTCGCGGGCAGCTGGCGGAGCTACGGGGCTTCAAAAGCTCCGGCGAGCTTCAAAACTCGTCTCCAGGCACGCTTGGGCGTGCGTTGACCTGCAAAAAGAGTCAAGAGGTCCAGGGCAAACTGCCTGGACCTCTAGATGGGCGTGGGGATGCGTGATGTGACGGGGCGATGAACGTCCGAAGTTGCGCTCTGACCAAGATGATGGATGAGGCGATTCGAGCGATGAATCCCAAAATTTCTTGAGGGCTAATGTTCCTAAGACTACGGCTAAGCTAATGAGCGAAAAAGAAATGGGTGAAGCGGCCCTCAATGGCCGGAGCCAGAGGGAGAAAGGTACCTCAACCGCCGGTCTTGCGGGAGGTGCTGGAGACGCCTCCGACCTCTATCGCCTTGGCTGAAGGGCTTGCGGTGGAGCTGTCACCTCCAGGAAGCTCGGGAGCACGAAGGTGGCGACGAGGGGTGGACTGAAGGGACTCGATTTGAATTCGAAGGAGGGGGGTTCATTATATTTGGGTTGACCCGAGGTGACAGGGGTCCAAAGATCGACGAGTATCTAGCAAATCTCGTGTCCAAAGACCAAGATTAAGCATGAGCGAGCTAGATGGATGGTTGGTGAACAATGTTGCAGAAGGATGCAACACAAAAATGTGAAAGATTTAGCCTCGATAAATCCACAAACGTGGGTAAAAAACGAGGTTGTCAGGAGCCACAGGGGTCTAGGACAACCAGTTGACCGAAATCAACTGGGGCTGAAACCTGGTTGGTCCACGTGGACCAACCAGGAAAAACCCTGATTTAATCCTTTATTAATTCATTAAAAAATAGAAATAGGCCGAATTAAATTATGATTTAAAAATAAAAAATATTTGTTATTTTCTGTAGTATTTTATTATGATTTTTAATTATTTTTATGAGGTCTATTTTTATAAGTTTACTTTTTAGCCCTATATAGGTATATTACCTATGTATTTTAGTATTTTATTTTTATTCTGTGTATTTTATTTTTATTATTTTATTTCTCATTTTCTAAAATTATAAAATACTTTTATATACACAAATACATTTTTATTTAATTTTTCTGATATGTTTTGTATATTTAATAAAATATGAATACGTATTGTATAGGTTTGGGTATAGGAAGTATACCTATGTATCAAATATGTAAGTATTTTATTTTAAGTTTTATATAGGTTTTTATTCCAATTTTAATGTACATAATTATTATAAGTAATATTTACATAATTATAAAAATATAAAAATATAAAAATAATGAATAAATAATAAATTGAATATTTTAATCATTATAGCTATACAAAGGGATACAAAACTCAACTTTCAAACCGTAGCTCCGTCAAATGCGAAACCACTGCCATTAAATAGCTTATTTTATTCTATATACAATTAAAGGTGAGTTTGATGCATTTGGAGTTGTCATCTGTGAGATACGAGTCTGGGAAGTTGGGATTCTGGATTTTTATTCAGACCATAACTTTTTATGTATATTATTTTTCAGTGAAATCAATTTTGTATTTTTCTTTATTTAATTATCTACAACTTTCATGTACAAAGTTTCTTTATTTGATGCATAAAAAGTGGAACCAAAAATAGGTCCCAAAGTGAATAAAGAATGAATAGAATAATATAGGTATTTAACCCTTATCTCCCCCTACTTTATTCCTGGTCGACCTATTCATCAAGATGCCTAGGTCTCGGGGTTTTGGGTCATAAAATATTTACAATATTTTATTCTTTTTCTTTTCTTTTATTTATTCTATAATTTTGGCTTTAATTATAATATTTTATACACTATTTAGATGCACATGCGTGAATGCTAAGATGATGAAATAAAGGGTATTTACAGGTATTTGCTAGGGTTCTTGGTGCCAAAATGATAGAATAAAGATGATGAAATGTGGATTCATCATCCCCCTATACTTTACCTTTGCTAGTCCCTAGCAAACACTTATGCAATAAGTGCAAAAGAAACAGAAAGAAAAGAAAAAGAAAAACTATGGATTTTATTTGATTATCAAACTTGTCTTTACAAAATCAAAGTTTGGAGCTTAAGTCGGACCTTTGGAATTTTAGTGCGGGAGGAACCTTAGTGAGAACCATGTTTGAAATTCAATAGTCCTTGAGAATCCCAAAACTCTGTCCAAGTCTCCACAATAGCCAGGTCAGAAATACTTCAACTCATACACAAACTCTTACGACTATGAATCTGACTCGTACAGTGTAAGTGATGGTGGCTCTTCCCAACTAGACTGACAAAGAGTCTGACTTCTCCAGTATGACAACCCAATGATTCCCCAATCCAACAACTCCATCCTCGAGGAGCGGGGTATTCCCTTCTAAGTTCAAGTGGCAACCAGCTCAAGAGGAGGGGGTGAAGAGAAGAATGGACGGTAGCCAGTGTAGCCACCTATCCTGGGATGCAAGACCAGTGTAGTCAAGTCATCCTGCTGCAGGCTCACATGATATGACTTTGAAACTCAAGCTTGCTTATTGACTTTGTACATACTTTGCAGGCTTTTTATTTTTGTACATGCCTGAACAGTTTTTTTTGAATACTATATACAACAGCATTTACATAAGGAGTTTTTCCTCTTGAGCCAGTAGACTATCCCTCTTTTGAAGCTTTATCGCAACCCACAGCCTCCTGTCTTTAGACTTCCTAATCACTGGATGGGTTGGGGTGCACTTCCCTCCCTAGAGGAGGACAAATGTTTCCACTTGTGTGCATCTCATACCGGCAAATCCAACCCCCTCACCACTCCAACTGAGTTGAGCCATGTGAAAGGTGCAGGTGTTCAAGTTAGGTCATTATCAACAAGGGTCGTGCGTGTGCTCCGAAATACTCTACTTAGGCCGTCAAGAATCCATTGAACCAAGTCCCGTGATCCTCAAAGAATTAAGTCAACTAGACCTGAAGTACCTCAAACCTAGTTCCTATAAGGTTCCTGTTATTAGGTAGATTTTAAGGTCCAATCAAGCTCCAATCTCCGGATTTTACTTAGACTCGTTCAACTATCAAACTCAATCCGAAAAATGCGAATGCTATGCAATGTAATGCAGAAAATACTTTTGTGATGCAATTTTCAAGATTTTAAATTTTTTATGGATTTTTGAAAAGATGATGATGATGCATATGCATTTTTTCTTTATTTTTCAAAAAGATTTTTCAGATGTTTTTGGATTTTAGTTTTGCAAATGTTTTTGGGATTTTTGAAAACAAAAAGTTTTTGGCTGAAAACTAGGTAAAAATATGTACATGGGAGTGCTTCTTATATATACAGGAAGTGGATTTTAAGAATTTACAAGGGTAAGTGATCAATTTTATAGGTATATATAGTGGATTTTGGTGAGATGTACGTATTCCTCAAACTTATTTGACACAAGCTTTTTCACACAATTTTTGAAAACTATAGTCCAAAATAGTTTTTATAAACATTTTACAAACATGTACACACATTTGAAAATCATTTTGCAAAGGTTTTCAAAACAGTATATATAGATTTTTCAAAATATTTTTGCAACCATTTTTCAAACCACTTGCACATCATTTTTCAAACATTTTTATTTCACACAAAGAAAATAATTTTTTCAAATCAAAATGTTTTTACAAAGGTTGAAAACATGTAACAAAACGTTTTCCAAATAGTTTTCAAAAGATGTTCACAAAGATTTTCAACTATTTTTCAAACATTTTGCAAAAAACATTTTCACCTGATTTATTAATCAGTATATACAAAAAGAATTTGAGGAACAGAACACCTTTTTATTAAAGATTTTTAATGAATTTTAAAGAATTATTAGCCATATTATTAAGAAAATACGAAAGTACGAGTTATGTCCTCATAGATCGGAGAGAAAAGAGAAGACATAACTCGTACTAAGTATAGACAAGTCTAAAGAATAGATAAAGAAATGAATGAATGAACCAATGAGAAGTTGACCGTCCCCCTGAAAAGCGAGAAATGCGAGAGCCGCTAAATAGTGGTCTGACAAATCAGACTCACTGTCGTTGATGCGACTACTCAAGCCTCCTCGATCTCCAACAATTAACCCACACAATCAATCAGAGAATGAATAGCAAGGATTAAAATTTATTATACCCTACTAAAGATGCACAATGGCAAGCAAGTAGGGGTCGAACTCAAGAAGCAAAGGTGTAGAGCATAGACAAAAATCCAAACCTAGGTCTAATAAGCAACTTAGCCAATCTAGAATTTTTGTGGGTTTTTAATTTTTAGTTTTTTTATTTAATTTTTAATTTTTAATTTTGTATTTTGATTTTTAATTTTCTGATTTTTATAGTTTTATATTTTATATTTTTTATTTCTTTTTCAATATTGGAAAATAAAAACAAAGGAATAAAAGACAAGGTCAACTATTTATAAAAATGCACAAAAATAACCAATAATTCAGAAATTAAATGTTTTTAATATTTTTAGGATTTTTTACTGTTTTTGTGATTTTTGGGGATTTTTCTAGGTGTTTTTGGTATTTTTAAATACTGAAATAATAGAAAGCAGTGGAAAATGGGCTGGCTGTAACAAAATGAAGTTTAAAAATAGCAAACAACAATAAAAAATTTTCACACTATTTTTCAAATAAAGAGAGAAAAATAAAGGGCAAACAGGAACTGAGTTTGTATTTTTTAGAGTTTTCTTGGATTTTATATTTTTTTTGAAGTTTTAGAGTCTTTTTAAATTTTTAAGGTTTTTCTTTTGGGATTTTTAGTGAATTTTGGTTTGAAACTAAAATATAGTAAAATAGACACTATGGAATTTTTTTAGAATTTTTGGAGGTATTTTAATATTTTTTTGGTATTTTCTAAGCTAGACAGTGCTGAAACAAAATGTTTTTGATTTTTAATAAATATAAAAATACAATAAAATCAAAAACTAAAATTATAGCGTGAAAATAGAAGCACACAGGAGCTTAACCTATTTTTTTGAGAATTTTTCGCAATAAAAAGAGGCGTGAAATAAATAGATCAAGAATACAAAAATCCTAAGGCCTGGCAGGGGTATAAATGTAATTAGATAAACATCCAAGGGCTTAGCAGCAACTTTCACCAAATAAGCACGCACAGAACACGTGAAACACCACTCACAGGGGCATACTTGCAAATATCAAAAACCGGCAGGGCATGCATGCAATATTTCCAAAAACATATTATATTAACTACGCACAGGGATGTAATTGCAAATAGATAAAAGTTCCGGGCCAAACATGCAAAATACCCACAAGTCACGCGCCCCAGTCACGTGAGGTGACGTGGCGTGGACTAAAGTGCAAATAGCGGAACTGTGAGGGCCTAAGTGCAAATATTACAAAACTATTTAAACTTCAAACGAAAGTTTTTGGACTAAAGAGTAAATACAAAAAGTCGTGGGTTAAAAATGCAAAGTACCCACAGGGCTCGATCCTGCGGCCGATGGCGTCCCACTTGTCCACGTGGCGCGCATCTGACGGCTGATACCCCTTCGTCGCGGACGGCTGAGATTAGATCGTGGACGGTCGATCCAACGGCGGAAAGGCACAGGCGATCGGACGGCTGGCGATGCGTCTGGAGGAGGTAGTCGATCCAACGACAGGGAGGGGTTCACGAAGAACACCTCCCCGACGAGCTTCGAGCTACGATTGCGGCCAACACACGGCCGCTCCGGCCCCCAGATCAAGGGCAAAATGATCCTGGGGCCCTTCCGCGTCAGCAGGTGGTCTCAGGCGAGGCAGGGACGACGCGAGGTGCTCGGACGGCGGAGGTGACCTGGGCGGCTGGTCCTGGGGTCGTCGAAGGTCGATTGAGCCTTCTCTTGGGCTCAGACCTGCAAGGTTAGGCGCACAAAATCCAGGCGAACAAAATGATGGGGTCCGATGGTTCAGATGAGGCGAAAGGTGGTGCGGGCGAAGAGCTCCGGCGAGCGGCGGAGAGGGGAGCTCGATGGCTCGATCTGAGCGAGATCGAGGGATCTGGAAGGGTGCGGTGTGATGAAGGAACGAAGGAGAAGATAATGGAGGTGGACTCGGCGGTGGTAGACTACTGGAATGGCCGGAAACAACGGGCGGAGCTCAGCTCCGCCGTGGCTTCGATTGAGATTTCACGGCGATCGATTAAACGAAACTCGAAACTGCTATAGATCTAAGCTATTCTATGCTAAGGCTACAAGGAAATGGAAAGAAAAGAGGAAGAAACTCACAAGAGACGACGGGCAATGAAGCACGGCGGAGCTCCGGCGAGGGTCGAATCTCTTCGATTAAACGCCAAATGCTTCAAACCCAAGCTCGATTCGACGCCTGCTGTCATCAGGAACACGAAGGGCTAGGGGTTTGAGGTTAAAAATGGCGGAAGAAGGATTAATTTCAAATTAAAGTCGGGGGGTCCTTTTTGTATGGTTGACGATGGGCGTAGAAGACGAGGGCGAGAACGCCTCGATTAGTGGTCCTCAGCCCAAGAAATCACTTGGGCGTGATTCACCACTAATCGAGGAGCAAAAAGTCTGAAGGAGTCGACATGATTTGGTGCAAGAGCGAGCCTAGAAAATGGCGAGAAGATGGGTCAAACGTGCATCTGACAAGCATGGAAGAGTAGGTCAGACAGTTGACCGAGGTCAACTGTCAGACCAACCTGGTTGGTTCACGTGGACCAACCAGGAAAAAACATTTTCAAAAATCGAAATAAAATAGTAAATGGACGAATTTCAATTTGGTCAAAAAATAAAAATTGTTTATTAATTTATGAAGTATTTTATTATGAATTTTATTTATTTTAATGAGGCTTATTTTTATGAGTTCACTTTTTACCCCTTTATAGGTATAATACATATATACTTTATTACTTTATTTTTCTTTTGTGTATTTTAATTCTATTATTTTTATTTATTATTTTCTAAAATTATAACATACTTTTACGTACACAGATATATTTTTATTTTATTTTTCTGATATGTTTTGTGTATTTAATAAAATAGAAGTATATTTAATATAGGTAAAAGTACAGGTGTGATACCTATGTATCAAATATGTATATATTTTATTTTGAGTTTTATTTACATTTTTCTTCTGATTTTAATATTCACAATTATTAAAAGTAATATTTACAAAAATATAAAAGTATAAAAATAATGAATAAAGAATAAATTGAATATTTTAATCAGTACGGGTATACAATAGGTGTCCGAAACTCAACTTTCAAACTGTAGCCCCGCCAAATGCGAAACCACCACCATTAATTAGATTATTTTATTCTATATACAATTAAAGGTGAGTATGCTGCATTTGGAGTTGTCGTTTGTGAGATACGGGTCTGGGAAATTGGGATTTTGGAATCTTGTTCAGACCATAACTTTTTATCTGTATATTATTTTTCTGTGAAAATAATTTTGTATTTTTCCTTATTAAACTATCTACAACTTTCATGTACAAAGTTTCTTTATTTGATGTATAAAAAGTGGAACCAAAAATAGGTCCCAAAATGAATAAAGAATGAATAAAATGTATAGGTATTTGATTTGTATTTTGGCCCTTATCTCCCCCTACTTTATTCCTTGTCGATCTATTCATCAAGATGCCTAGGTCTCGGGGTTTCGGGTCATAAAATATTTTCAATATTTTATTCTTTTTTTTCTTTTCTTTTCTTTATTCTATAATTTTGGCTTTAATTACAGTATTTTATACACTAAATAGATGCACATGCATGGATGCTAAGATGATGATTTTAGGGGTATTTACAGGCATTTGCTAGGGTTTTTGGTGCCAAAATGATAGAATAAAGATGATGAAATGTGGATTCATCACCCCCCTATACTTAGGATCAAATAATCCTAAGTATAGCAGACTGTACACAACGCGGGGAGGGTCAAGGGTGGGAATGAACAGATCGTACTCAGATTGTCTCCCCCTATACTTAGGGTGAGATATCCCTAAGTATAGACAAGGAGAGGAGAAAATAGAGAGGATCGAAATGAATCGAGAAACTCAGGGTGCACACCCCGTATACTTAGTACAAAGTACGTCCTAAGTATGGAAAACTGTCTACAAGGACTGCACCTTTATGATAGATAAAGAAGATAGAAAATGAAAAGAAGAAAAGAAGAAAATCAATCAACATATGGAAGAGTGATATGGGCAGATGATCTGTACATTGGAAGATAGAAGTGAACACCATGTATGAGATGCAGATGATGCGAGTCAAAGAGCACATCTCATACCAGAAGAATGGGGGCAACATCAATGGTCGGCGGATTATGATCTAGATATAGTTTCAGGCGTTGACCATTGACGCGGAAGGTAGAGGAAGATGATGGTTTGGATATGTCGATGCTGCCATTGTCGTGTACCTTCCTAACCACATAGGGACCTTTCCACTTGCTCTGTATTTTCCCTGGAAATATTTTCAGCCTGGAATCAAACAACCATACTCTCTGATCTGGCTCAAACTGTTTATGGCTGATGTGGGAATCGTGCCATATTTTCACTTTCTCTTTGTATTGTAGGCTATTGGAAAAGGCTGTATCTCTTAGTTCCTCCAGGGCTGCCAATTCTGCTCTTCTCTGTTCTCCTATAATCTCGGGATCTAAAAGTAACTCAGTGACTGCCCAAAAAGATTTGTACTTGATCTCCACTAGCAGATGGCACGACTTGCCATAAACGAGACGAAAGGGAGATGCCCCCAATGGATTCTTGAAAGAAGTACGATAGGCCCACAAGACCGAGTCCAAAAGCTGTGACCAATCCTTTCGGTCTGGGCGGACAACTTTCTGCAAGATTATTTTTATCTCCCGGTTCGAGACTTCGGCAAGACCATTAGTCTGAGGGTGATACGGTGTGGCAACCCGATGGTCAATGCCGAACTCGTCTGCAAGGGCCCTAACCTTGTCATTGATGAAATAAGACCCCCCATCTGAAATCAAGACTCTAGGTACCCCGAACCGTGAAATGATATTTTTCCTCAAGAATTTGCATACGGTTTTAGCATCTGCGGCTCGGGCGGGGATGGCCTCAACCCATCGACTGACATAATCCACAACGAGCAAAATATGCTCGAATCCCTGACTCTTAGGAAATGGGCCCATGAAATCAATCTCCCATGCATCAAAAACCTCACAGCAGTGAATGGGTTGCATGGGCATCATGTCTCTCTGTCTGCAGGTTCCCATTTTCTGACAATCAGTACATCTCTTCACGAACTCATCAGAATCCTTGAAGAGAGTAGGCCACCATAGGCCGGATTGAAGCACCTTCTGTGTTGTCCTTTTTCCAGAGTGATGTCCTCCTGCCTCAAGCTTGTGGCAGTATGTGAGGACGCTATGATGCTCTTCTTGAGGAATGCACCTCCTCCAGATACTGTCCCCTCCTTCATGATAAAGGACGGGATCCTCCCAATGATAAAACTTGGCCTTCGCTAGGAAGGTCTCGAGTTTCTGCCTGGGCCAACCTTGTGGGACCGTCTTGGCGACAAGATAGTTCACAATGTCAGCGTACCACGGGAGCGAGGTGATAGCCAAGATCGCCTCATCTGGAAATGTCTCTGTGATAGGTGCACTGGGCTCAGATTCCTCAAGGTTCTCCAATCTGGAGAGATGATCCGCCACCACATTCTTGACTCCAGGCTTATCCTTAATCTCAATATCAAATTCCTGGAGTAGAAGGATCCATCTGGTAAGACGTGCTTTGGCATCCTTCTTAGCCATTAAATACCGGATGGCGGTGTGATTAGTGTAAATTGTTACTCTAGATCCGAGAATATAAGATCGATACTTATCCAAAGCAAAGACTACGACCAGCATCTCTTTCTCAGTCACAGTATAATTCCGCTGGGCGGCATCCAAAGTCCGGCTGGCGTAGTGAATGGCAAAAGGTAATACATCCCTCCTCTGTCCAAGCACAGCCCCAACGACAAAATCTGAAGCATCCGTCATGATCTCGAATGGGAGAGACCAATCGGGTGGCTGAAGGACAGGAGCTGAAACAACCATCTCTTTGAGAGTCTCGAAAGACGCAAGACACTTATCATTGACAATAAACTCGGTGTCTTTTGTCAGCAAGTCAGTAAGCGGTCGGGCAATTCGACTGAAGTCCTGAATGAACCGTCGGTAGAAACCGACATGCCCCAGAAAGGACCGCAACTGACGCAAGTTGGACGGTGGATTGAGTTTTCTGATGATATCCACCTTGGCCGGATCGACCTCCATGCCCCTGTTGGAGATGATATGACCGAGGACCGTCCCTTGAGTCATCATAAAGTGGCTCTTCTCCCACGATAAGACAAGATTGACCTCTATGCAGCGCTAAAGCACACGATCTAGGCAGTCAAGACAAGCATCGAACCCGTCGCCATAGACCGAGAAGTCATCCATGAAGACCTCTAAATAGTCTCCCACCATGTCCGAGAAGATGGACAACATGCACCTTTGGAATGTCGCAGGAGCGTTACATAGACCAAATGGCATCCGTCTGAAAGCATAAGTCACAAACGGACAGGTGAATGTCGTTTTTTCTTGGTCTTCGGGCGCAATGGCCACTTGATTGTATCCAGAGTACCCGGCAAGAAAGCAGTAATGACTTTTCCCAGCTAGCCGCTCGATAATCTGATCAATGAAGGGTAGCGGGAAGTGATCCTTCTTGGTGCCCTCATTCAATCGTCTGTAGTCCACACATACCCTCCAAGAAGTGGGCACTCTGGTAGCGATCTCCTCTCCAGACTCGTTGACAACTGTAGTGATACCCGTCTTCTTGGGTACCACATGTAAATGACTTACCCATTTGGAGTCGGAGATGGGATAGATGAAATCGGCGCTCCACCACCTTGAAAATTCTTTCATGACTACGTCTTGAAGATTCGGGTTCAGCCGTCGTTGGAACTCACGCGACGGCCTAGCGTTATCCTCAAGATAAATGTGGTGGGAGCAAAGATTTGGGCTCAGCCCCTGGAGATCAGCTATACTCCAACCTATGACCTTGCGGTTTCTTTCAAGAACCTCCATCAGACGAGATTCTTGTTCTCTAGTCAAATCTGCTGAGATAATGACTGGGTACATTTATGGCTCACCCACAAGGAATCTAGATGTCATCGACTGCGGCAGAGGTTTCCGTTCTGGACAATTGGGAGGTGGAAGGTATGGCTTCTGATATGTCTGTGTAAATGCTACCAGGTCTGTATGGGAGAACTCTCGCTCTTCATGAATCTCTGACGAAGGGCGGCCTGCTGAATCATCAATAAACTGCACTGGCTCGCACTCTGTCATGGTTGTCGGCTCAGAAGGAATCAGATAAGGCAAATAATCATCAAAATCATCCCAGTCAATGTCTGAATCCGAGGGATCAGAAGAAAATGAGCAAGAATGAAAATCATCGGCACCAATCATCCCGACACTGTCAGCCTCAGGTGTATCCTCATCCAGGGATGTGCTCTCCCGGCTCTCGACTGCCATGAGCTTGAGATATAGTGAATCTGTAGGCAAGGCAAGGGTCGGTGCTACAGGATCTGTCCAGTTGGATTCATCATCAGTCATCCTGAAATCACACACATGGTGGATGTCTAGCTCGTCCTCTGTCATTTGCTCGGCTTCGCTGTATTGCTCTGAGCATGCCAACTCTCTGGCTCTGATCTTGTCGATCGTATCTATTTGTATGCTTTCGCCCTCTATGCGAAAACATACCGTCCCACTGTCATGGTCGGATACCGCCTTGGCAGTGGCCAAGAATGGGCGTCCAAGTATGATGGGGGCATCGGTTACCGATTCAGGGATCTCCATGTCCAGTACAACAAAGTCCACGGGGAATTTCAAGCCCTGAATGGTAACGACCACGTCCTTCAACAACCCCTTCGGCCTCTTAATCGACCTGTCAGCAAACTGAAGGACTGTCCTGCTCCGAAGAAGAGGGCCAAACTTGAATCGGTTGAGTAAGGCTGCCGGAAGGAGGTTGATCGAAGACCCGCTGTCTAATAGAGTACGATCGAACCACTGCTCCTGAATCTTGCATCTGACATAGGAAGCTCATGTATCAGGTCTCTTGGCTGGCAATGTGTTCTGAATGGCGCAACAAGTGTCATGAGTGAGCATATGGATTTGATCCCTGTGCCTCTTCTTCCTTCGGACAATAGTTGTCTCTTTCAAGTTCTTTTTGAAGAAGGGGATATGCTCAAATGCTTCCCGTAGAGTCAGCTGAATGTGGAACCTGTCAATCATTTGGTTATCGAACTCTACCTGCTGGTTCTTTTTTGGGTTTTCTTTTTTGTTCCCCTTCGCCTGGTGGAGTGCCACAGGGAAGGGGATGGTAGGGGCCTCCACAGATGGAGGACTAGGAATGGGTCCCTGTGCCTGTGAAGGAGGAGAATCCATACAATCATCATCATGCAACACATATGGATCCGCAATGTGAACAGGAACCTTTCATATATTCATATTTTTGTTTTTCTTTTTGTTACCACAGTCCATAGATACAAAAGGTGGTAACATCACAGATGAAAGCTCAACAAAAGTAGAAGTGGTGGCTTCAGTACCACCACCGGCACCTGTCTCCGCGGCATCAGCACCGCGCTCTGGGTCTGCATCCAAAATGGTGGCATCAGCACCACCGTCTGCATCTGGTCTCACGAAGGCATCAGCACCGTCGTCTGGATCTCCATCATTGGTGGCCTCAGCACCACTGTCTTCAACATCATCATTGGCGGTATCAGCACCGCTACTCTGCTCCTCTGGCGCTCCTGATTCAGCTGGTGGTTGTCGCTCAGAAGAGGCGCCGTCTGCGGGCATCCTACCCTCCTAGTAGTCACAAAATCAGCATCATAGAAAGAATAAGACATATCACTCAAATAGTCACTAGGAGAGGTGTCCTCTGTAAACTCTACCTGCTCAGACTTCCTTTTCAGATTGTTCGGGTTAGGTTCAATCTGAGCGGGTATGGTGGTCTTCCCTTTGATAATCTCTCTCATTTCCTGCCGGAATTCATCCATTTCTTTCCTGAAAGACGCTCGCTGTTCGGAGAGCAAGCGGGCAAGATCATTGAGAGCTGGGTTCTCAAAAGTGGGACCCTGAGAACCGGAGGGTTGTCCCTGCTGGAAATAGGGCTGCTGCTGTTGTTGATACTGAGGATGATGGGGATAAGATTGCTGAGGCTGTTGTCATTGCCTCCACTGCTGTCCCTGATAGGCGGGACGAGGACCACTCTGATACGACTGCTGATGGGCATACTAGGCCTGTTGCTGCTGGTTTGGCTAGTTGTTCTGATGTCCTTGGGCAGGATTCTGCTGCTGGGAGGAGGAGCCACCGTTGCCCCAACGGAATCCTGGATGATCACGACGGATCCCAGGCTGAGGGTACCGGTCGTACCAAATCCCATTGACTTCCATCAATGGGTCCTGCTCAAAGGAGGGTGGAGGAAGAACGGCCAGTGGCTGCTCCGGCTGGTAGACCACCATCTGAGTATCTGGAGATGGCAGCTGTGCTGGGTAGTACTGTAGCAGTGGAACCGGCTCTGCCTGGATATGGTTCACCTGGCGGTACGAGGTAGAGGCTTGGTTAGAACTGCTACTGCTGGGGTCAGCCCGTGACCTAGGAGGCTGCTGGGAGTGAGTTTGTGCCTCTTGGATGCAAAGGATCTGCGTCTTCAGGTCACTCATGGTCTTGGCGATCTGGTCCATCTGGGCCATGCCTTGCATCTGCTCCTTCTCGAGGATCTCAAGACGGCCCAGCTTCTTACTGATTATGCCCATGTCGGTTGCTGCTGATTCAGCTTGGGCTGCGGCTGCCGACACTGTGTTGGGACCGGCATCGATGCGGGCGATCCTCTAGAATGATCCTGCTCCTTGCGGGGGCTTCTGCTGCGTGTAGACACGGGCTTAGGCCATCACAGTTGAATTTTCTGCCATGCCCTCGTAGATGGCCCAGACGTCGTCTTCACCCTTGGAAAAATAGGACCCACCGCAAAATGCGTTCACTAGCCCCTACAGCTCCGGTGTCAACCCACAGAAGAAACTTTGAACCAGATTGGGCTTGGATATATCATGATGTGGACACCGGTCGATGAGCTCTCGAAATCGATCCCAAGCTTCATGGAATTGTTCATTCGGGATCATTACAAAGTTACTGATCATGGCTCTGGCTGCATTGGTCCGGCCGAGAGGGTAGTATTTCTTCAGATATGCGGTTCGGAGATCTGCCCATGTATCAATGAATCGCCCAAGGTGTTTGAGCCAGTATGCGGCTCTGTCAACCAATGAGAATGGGAAGGCGATCATCTTGATCGTGTCCTCAGTCATCAATCTGTCATGGATGGTGCTGCATATCATTTCAAACTCTTGGAGGTGGAGGTGTGGCTCTTCGGTCGGCAACCCATGGAACTTAGGTAGAAGCTGAATAGTGTGGGGCCGAAGCTCGAAATCTCCATGGATTGGCGGAAGTCTGATCCAACGATGAGTGAGGGAAGCGGCTGGATTGTGCAATTCCCTCATGATGGTATGTGGTGGTCTCTCAGCGTCGGGATCGCCTCCTCCTGCATCAGGTCCTCCTCCTCCTCCACCGCCACCGCCTCCAGGTCGGTTCTCTCTCATCAAATCACCCATGAAGGTACCCTGGTCACGGATCTGCCTCTGCATAGTCTCCAGGGACGCTAACAAGGAATTGTTGATGGCCGCCTGATCAAATATGAACGGAGGGTGATCATGGTCATCTGGGTGCTCGCCTCTGTCTGCCATCACTGGATTCTCTGAAAAAGCAAAAGAGGCCATCTCAGGTGCTGTCGAATGATCTGAACTCTGTGATGCACTGAATTCTGAAACTATTGGACTGAGAGAAGGAGAATGGGAAGGGTGGTCGAGGGGGAACAAGGTGGATGTAAACTCAGGCTCGGAGAGCGGACTCTCCGAGGTAGTACTAGATGAATAAGGAGGAGTGCTGGATAGCGGTGCCGACAGAGTCGGCCTAAGAGATCTCCATCCCATCATCTTGATTATTGGGAAGAGCAGAGGGAATGCAGAAGAAGAGAAATGAAGGAGAAGCAAAATTGCGCACAATTGTGCTGTGTTTTTTATCTTGACCTAAATAAATCTAGCAATCAAACACAAAACATGGGTGAGTTCACCTACTCAACACATGAAGCCGTGAAGGTTCGGCTTTTATCTTGTCAATTTTAGCTTGATTCAAGAATTTATCTTTTCACGAGTCCTTAGAATGCTACGCCTAAAGGAGAGAGAGTACTGCCGGAAAAGTATTCCCGTACTTGTCCTCCTCCTGTGTAACCTGTAACTTGCGCTTTTTAAGGTCCTTGTAACCCTTCCTGGATCCCTACTCAGCCAAAGAAATAGAGGGAGGAAGCCGATAGGCGAAACCGATACTTCGGATCTTGCTCGCAACGGAATCACCCGTGAGCGTGCAAGACCCTACTCAGACGCAGCCGGTGAGACAGACACACCCGTGAAGGCGTGGCCTATGCTCGGAACTTCGGACAAGGTCGATGCTCACACAATAGCGAGTCACCAATGGCGACCAAGCCCTACTCGACTACGTACGATAGTAGCGCCAATACTTCGGAAATCCAGGCGATACACAAGGCAACCACAAGTTGGGTTTTGGGCTCTAATCCTTACGAAGCGCTCACCTCACTTGGAAGGAGACCTTCCCATACAACCTGAATACAAGTGAGGGTGTTACTCTCCCCAAACAATGAATCCAATTACCGATTTTATTTTTGGTCAAGGTTTTCTTAGCAATCCCTTTTTTAATTTTTTTGGTGTTATCGCTTCTTTTGAGTGAATTCAAACAATCGCCTAACGATTTTTGTATTTTCTTTGATCCTACTTTGTCCAAAAACAGAGGGAGAATAGAGTCGGAAAAGCCAATGCAAGTCGACACCAAGGTGGAAATCTCACCTTTGTGCCTAAATAATGAATGCTAAGTGAGAAGACTTACAGCGAATCCCAGCTCTCTCCATGCGGGATGCAAAGCATAATTTGTAAACCTAAACTACATGCCGATTATGCAAAGCGAAAATCGTCCTAGGGTAGGCAACTGCTAGCGTGAAGAACCACAAGCTAGCCACTAACCCTCAATCCTAATGTCCGGTCTAGGCTCACCCCTCCTCTGCTCAACACACTTGAGTTAGGAGAAAGCGTTTGTGTGGGATGAGCTCGTGGCGCGCGGATCGAAAGCTAATAGCCAACTGTTTAATTAGTCTAAGTCCAAATCCGATCTATAGGAGCATGCAAAGGTTATTTAGTGTGTTTGGACCTATTCTAATCGAACCAAGCAGGACCTACAACTAAGGGCTCAATCCACAAAAGAAATGAAAAAGGAAAACGAAACCGGAAAATGACAACGGAAAACGCGATGAAAACCCGCGGTGAGCCCCCGATGAACAAACACCCGGAAATTAGGCCCGGAGTGTCCAAGAGTCCAATGTACCTGTATTATTATAAATTTCAAAGTCACTCTCTCACAAAAATAAAATGCAACTAATCTACCACTCTCTCTCACTCTTCCTGCTCTCTTCTGCTGGCTTGGCTAAAGAATAGCCGGCTCCGCTTCCCAAGGTTGCTTCGGGTCACCTAGCGATCCGCCTTGTCCCCTCGGCGCGCGGATCCAACGGATGCTGCTCAACCTGGGGGAAGCTCCTCGATCCGACGGCTGGGAGGTGATGACGAAGAACACGTCGGCCGCCGGCGAGGGCGAGCTTCGACGCGCGAGATCTCCGACCTCCGGTGGAGATTGGGCTTCAAAATGGGCGTGGAGGCTCCTGCTGGTCTCCTCTTCCTCCTGGAGGCGTCAAAAATCCACGGCGAGGGCCGTGGTGCTCGCGGGCAGCTGGCGGAGCTACAGGGCTTCAAAAGCTCCGGCGAGCTTCAAAACTCGTCTCCAGGCACGCTTGGGCGTGCGTTGACCTGCAAAAAGAGTCAAGAGGTCCAGGGCAAACTGCTTGGACCTCTGGATGGGCGTGGGAATGCGTGATGCGATGGGGCAATGAACGGTCGGAGTTGCGCTCCGACCAAGATGATGGATGGGGCGATTCGAGCGATGAATCCAAAAATTTCTTGAGGGCTAATGTTCCTAAGACTACGGCTAAGCTAATGAGCGAAAAAGAAATGGGTGAAGCGGCCCTCAATGGCCGGAGCCAGAGGGAGAAAGGTACCTCAACCGCCGGTCTTGCGGGAGGTGCTGGAGACGCCTCCGACCTCTATCGCCTTGGCTGAAGGGCTTGCGGTAGAGCTGTCACCTCCAGGAAGCTCGGGAGCACGAAGCTGGCGACGAGGGGTGGACCGAAGGGACTCAATTTGAATTTGAAGGAGGGGGGTTCATTATATTTGGGTTGACCCGAGGTGACAGGGGTCCAAAGATCGACGAGTATCTAGCAAATCTTGGGTCCAAAGACCAAGATTAAGCATGGGCGAGCTAGATGGATGTTTGGTGAACAATGTTGCAGAAGGATGCAACAAAAAAATGTGAAAGATTTAGCCTCGATAAATCCACAAACGTGGGTCAAAAATGAGGTTGTCAGGAACCACAGGGGTCTAGGACAACCAGTTGACCGAAGTCAACTGGGGCTGAAACCTGGTTGGTCCACGTGGACCAACCAGGAAAAACCCTGATTTAATCCTTTATTAATTCATTAAAAAAATAGAAATAGGCCGAATTAAATTATGATTTAAAAATAAAAAATATTTGTTGTTTTTTGTAGTATTTTATTATGATTTTTAATTATTTTTATGAGGTCTATTTTTATAAGTTTACTTTTTAGCCCTATATAGGTATATTACCTATGTATTTTAGTATTTTATTTTTATTCTATGTATTTTATTTTTATTATTTTTATTTCTTATTTTCTAAAATTATAAAATACTTTTATATACACAAATACATTTTTATTTAATTTTCCTAATTTGTTTTGTATATTTAATAAAATATGAATAAGTATTGTATAGGTATGGGCATAGGAAGTATACCTATGTATCAAATATGTAAGTATTTTATTTTAAGTTTTATTTAGGTTTTTATTCCAATTTTAATGTACATAATTATTATAAGTAATATTTACATAATTATAAAAATATAAAAATACAAAAATAAATACTAAATAATAAATTGAATATTTTAATCAGTATAGCTATACAAAGGGGTCCAAAACTCAACTTTCAAACCGTAGCTCCGCCAAATGTGAAACCACTGCCATTAAATAGCTTATTTTATTCTATATACAATTAAAGGTGAGTTTGATGCATTTGGAGTTGTCCTTTGTGAGATACGGGTCTGGGAAGTTGGGATTCTGGATTTTATTCAGACCATAACTTTTTATCTGTATATTATTTTTCAGTGAAATCAATTTTGTATTTTTCTTTATTTAATTATCTACAACTTTCATGTACAAAGTTTCTTTATTTGATGCATAAAAAGTAGAACCAAAAATAGGTCCCAAAGTGAATAAAGAATGAATAGAATAATATAGGTATTTAACCCTTATCTCCCCCTACTTTATTCCTGGTCGACCTATTCATCAAGATGCCTAGGTCTCAGGGTTTTGGGTCATAAAATATTTAAAATACTTTATTCTTTTTCTTTTCTTTTATTTATTCTATAATTTTTGCTTTAATTACAATATTTTATACACTATTTAGATGCACATGCCTGAATGCTAAGATGATGAAATAAAGGGTATTTACAGGTATTTGCTAGGGTTTTTGGTGCCAAAATGATAGAATAAAGATGATGAAATGTGGATTCATCAACAACCTAACCCTATCATTCCATATCATTTCCTATGTTGCTCCTTGTCTTTCAATTCCTTGTGTCGAGAGCGCTTGCGTTGGTATGCAAGTTTTGATGATTGAGTCCGTTGGCGAGTCGTGTTCGATCAGAGTCAACATTAGAGATCTTTATCTTGGTAAATTCTCCTGAACTTTTCTTTTCTATTTGCAGATTAGAACCAACATTGGTCTTGTAGCTTTTGACTACGTTACACAATCGTCAATATATCATGTTATGAAATATTTGAAACTTTGAATCGATCTATACTAATTTTTTTATCCACTGTGATTTCTTAAGCCCTATTAGATTAATAAAAAATTGAATTATACATCTTTATGAAACTTTCGTAGGCTATTTATCAATAATTAATACTTTATTTTAGCTTCCAAGAACATATATGTTTATGTTCACGGAAATACCGAGTGTACATATGAGATTTATTCATTTCATATTTTCATGGAGAGATAATGCTATTTTATTACATAGGTATAAAAATAAAGATTTGATAATTAAGATCATGTAATTTCATACGGAGAATCCATCTCCAACATACATAAAAAGAGAGAGAAAGTCTTATGTTGTGCACTAATATCTACACAAGCATACGATGTAAAAATACTAAAAATAAATAATAATAAAAATACTAGAACTAGTTTTTTCATGACCTTTATCCAATACAAACAACCACTCTAAATTGGATGTTATGGAAGATGATTTCTGAAGCCTAATCAAGCTTCTATATTGGATATGCTAATAGTTTTGAGGGATGTAATTTGCTTCTTGGCAAAGGGAATGGGAAGTGCACATATCAATGGATGTGTACATAATAATTTTCTTTCCCTATGTTGAATCTCTTAATATGTTTCACAATTTAATATGTTGGTTGTTTTAAGGTCTTAATTCTATGTCTTGAGACAACTCTCAAGCCAATTTTGGGTTTTTTGTGGGATTCATCCAGTTAAGACGGAGCAGAGGATGAATAAGCTTTATGAGAAGATCTTGGCGACTGTGCAAGGGGGCTGGGAAGTGCACTGATCCTTGGCTGTGTGCACAACAGCTAAGTTCCCTTCCCTATATTTCCCTTGAAGTACCTATTGATCGATTGAATCAGGGGTGCCTAATGTCTGGTCTTGGATGGGCTGCGATGTCCAATAGATCGGATTTGACAATTGCTATATCGACCCTCTCTCGGCTTTCGGCACGTAAAAATCAACTCAACAATCGATCAACCAACTGATATATATGCAATAAAAACTATGTGAGGTGAAATTTATTATACCGTACAAAATGTGTATATAGTGCACAAGTGTAGGGGTCGAACCATTGGGAATAACAAAGGCTATGCATACTTATTAATAATTAAGAATAATAATTAATTTTTGTAAACTTTTATCATTTTCTTTTTTTTTGTGGCCTTATTATTATACTTATTTTTAATATATTTTTAACTATTTAATGTTATTTTTTATAATTTTAAATTTTTAATTTTCTGTTCTTTTTTTATTTTTGCAAATGTTTAATTTCTTCTTGATTTTTAAAATATAATATATATTTATATGTAATAATAATATGTATTATATAGATAATATATAAAATGTATATTACATATATGGCTTTATAATTATATATACACAAAATATAGAAAACAAAATATTTTTATGTTTAAATAATTTTCTTTATTTTTGGCAATTCTTATGGATTTTTTTGTTAATTTATGTATTTTTAATGTATTAAAAAGTGTAAAACAATGAGTAGAAAAAATATAACCGATTTGTTTTGGGTTCTAAAATATATAATAGTGTCAAACATTTCCAAAACTATTTGTAATAAATACTATATATAATAAAGAAAAATATATAACATAAACCATTTTTTGTATTTTATATGAAATTTTTCTGATTTTATAGTATTTTTAGGGTTATATGATTTTTAATATTTTTGTTTTATATTTTTTAATTAGAGTTTTTTGGTCTGAAGGTAGAATATATAGTGTACTTGATTTTTTTGGAATTTATAAATATGATTTTATATCTTTTTGGATTTTCATAAACATAGAGGGAATAAATGGCTCTTCTTATATTCTTAATAGGAAAACTACAATAATGCCAAACAAAAAAATGGGCCCGAATAAACAACATTCATGCACATGCATTGCAATTTTCCTAGAATTTTTAGAGTATTTAAACTATTTAATAAAAATAAAATACAAAAAATAAAAGTGCAAACTAGTAAGGACCTATTTGTAATTATTTTAAACATTCAAGGCTTTTAATAACATGTCTTAACACGAGAGGAGCATGCACGCAATATCAATAATGCAACACGTGCCCCAACACGATGCGGGAGGATCTAGGTGTAGTATCTAAGAAGTTCATGGATCTTTGTGCAATTTATACTGAAATATTTAAACGTTACTTGATATGTCCAGGATTTAATATTAATACAAAAAGGTCGTGGGGATACTTAGAAAATTACCCCTTAAGGTGCTTTATCCAATGACGCTCTTTGCGCCACGTATCCTCACTTAATACGGTCAGGCAGCGGAGGGAGAACAATGGTTTGCCTTACCTTCGATGATGGAGATTAGATATGGCTTTGATGCTTTATCCGACAGCTGCAGAAATGTCTCCAAGAACACTTAAGAACAACATCTCGAGGTTGGTTCGATCGTTGAATCCTACAACTTCTGATCACCATTCTTTGATCTCACCGATGAATGTGAAATATGCCTCTTTCATAATCGACAATTGTAGTATAGGAGGTGGAAAACGATTCGTCAAAAACCACAATCTTGGAATGTTGTAGAGAAATTTTTACTTGGTAAGTGTACCAAGGTTGAACATAGAGAACAATGGTTTTTAGTTGTGTGGTTTCAAACTAGTTTAATTAATTAATTAATTAATTAACCACAAAGTTAAAATTCATGTCAGAAAATAAAATGAAATGAGATGCAATGAGGAAAATGCAATGTGAATAATAAATAGAGAGGAGACAATTGAGCACATGATCCGTGACAAGAATTTTAATCCAAATAAAGTAATCAATATCCTCAAAATAAAATCACTGATCAAATAAGAATGATTCAAGGAATATACCTATTAGAGTGAATCCAAGCTGCATGTTAGATGATTAATAAGGAGATCGAAAATAATCCTTAAATAGTGATATCAAAATTCTATCACTTTTAATCCTTGGATAAATATAGCTTGATTGGATAACATATCAAGAATTAAATTAAATCCTCCTCAAATGCACTCCTACAAAGGTTAATTCTCAAAGGATAAAATCAATTATTAAATAGAACTAATCACATAAAATCTCCTTAATCGAACCCCCTGCAGAAATTAAGTCCTCAACGAATGATCCAATAATCACAAGAGGAATTAAAATCCTCATTAGAATCCCTGCAAACATATCATTAATTTTCTCTAAAAGGAGCACCAATATGTCAAAGATCATGCTGCATGAATCGAAACACTCCTCAAATAATAATCCTCAATAAATGTCTTCATATCAGTTTACAAGACATATAAAATGATAAAGCATTGAATAAGCTTTAAAATGATATATTATATGCTAAAAACGGAGTTCTTATGAGAAAGATATGATCAAATGAAACTCAAGGATTAAAGTGAAGTAAAAATAAGAGTTTTCTTCTCAAAATAGCTCCATGGATGACTTATATGGAATATAGGAATAGTCTGGGCATTCATGTAATTTCTCCATGGACTGCACATGCCACGCATATGCTGATGATGTCAGGGATGCCTCTGCAATATTGGAGGAGCGCGAGGACCTGAGCGCAAATAGCCCAAGAGGGCACATGCATCTCACATGCTGTAGTCGGTAGGGGCATGTACATAAATTGCTGGGATGAAGAGGGTTGCCTGCAAATTCTTCTCAATGCATGTGCGCAACACGTGCGCTCGAGGTTCGGGCGGGCTGGCAGGCTCGGGAGCCTCGTGGCGGAAGAGGATGCTTTGGTATCCCAGCCTTGGGACCCGAGGCTGAGGCTCGGAGCACTAAACATGTAGCGGACTGCGGGACCGTTGGATCTGGGCTGTGGCCTTGATCCAGTAATGGTGGTGGACGGTGACGACGGTTGAGGAACGAGCTGAGCCTCTGGAGTCGGAGGAGAGCACGGAGGCGCGGGGGCTCCGTCGAGTGGGTGCGAGGGTTGAGCGGTGGCGACCAACTGGCGGGTGAAGCGTGGCAGAGATGGTCGTGTGGAGCGACTCTGAAGCACGATGGCGGTGGCGCCCAGACGGTGCGGGTGAGCAGCTCAATATGCGAGCGAGTAGGGCTGAAGGCGGAGCGACTGGAGTCGGGTCGGCGAAGAGGTGAAGCGGAGAAGATGAGATGCGAGCAACGGTTTGTGGTGGCAAACGATGAGGTAAAGAAAGAGGAATCGAGGAAGAAGGTCGCCTGGATAGGAGAGCCGAAGGGATTCTCCTGGTGGTCGCTTCGAGGAGGTGGCAGAGCGATTCGAATCTCGGATGCATGCGAACATAGCAGAAGCGCAAGGCGAAGCCCATGTGGATCTCACCAAACAGAGTCTTCGTCGAAGGCAGGGTTCCTGTCACAAACCAAATCTCAGGCTCTCCCTATCTCTTGCTTTGGAGAAGATGATGTCGGATGCCAGGGATGGAGGGCAGTGCATGATCTTTATAGAAGAGGGATTGATGGCGATGGAATGAGTGTTACGCGAGTGGAGGGCTAACGGTCGGAGGTGGCGGTTACATGGAGAGGAAGGAGGTGAGCGGTGTCAGTCGTTACGGGTAGGGTGGCAATCGGCGAGGAGCGAACATGCTCGGGAGAGGAAGACGAGGTCACGCGCATAACACGTGACCTAGAGAGAAGGCGTTCGGGTCACGGGCTCCACACGTGATTAGAGAGAGGGCTAATGGGGGCGGTCACGTGCAGAGCACATGACCTGGCTGGAGGAGAGAGAGAGAGAAGAAAGAGAGAAGAAAAAAGATGAAATAAAATAATAAAATAAATAAATAAATAATAAAAGATAAAAATAAGGAACAAAACAATAAAAATAAAAAATGAAATAAAGATAAAATAAAATAAAAATAACTAAAATAAAAATAAAAATGAAAAGAGATAGCAAATTAATTAAAATCAGAATCAACACGAAAGTTGTTTCGTCACGACGAGATCTATAACTTTCGTGAATGACCCAAAAGCAAAAGAGGTAAACTGTAAAAAGGTATTTTTGGAGGTTCTCTATAAATAAAATACCACATTTTTTATTTTGTAGTTTATATATATTTTTAATTTGATTTTAATTAGTGAATTAATTTATATACATAATTATTCTAATTTTTATAGATTTTTTTAGGTTAGAAAAGGTAAAATTAATTTGACAAAGATAAAACATGTACAAAGTAGAAAAGTCAGAATTTTGGATTTTCTCTTGATTTTGCTCCTTTTATGGATTTTAATTCTTCATGTCATGTTAGTTGATTAATAAAAGAATAGATTAGAGAAATAATTAGGTTATAATAAAGATTATTTACAAATAAAATAATAAGCTCAATCTGGATAAAAATAAAGGTTAATTATTTATAGATTTTCTCCCTAATTTTAGCACACTTAATGAATGTTAATTACTTGATTTTAAGGGGTTTAATTAGTGATTTATTAAGAGAATTTCGATAAAACATCCATATAGAGTAGATGAATCATGGATTCATCACTCACCGACCTTATAGCTTCTTGGAAGTTGTCCACTCCTTCAGGTGGCCTCGAAAGTATCCAAGTCCTAGCGATGGGGACCTAGAAGGTTCCTCATTTCCAAGCACCTGGAGAAGCTAATATTTATTTGAATCCGGCTCTAGGTGCATCTCCAATCTCAACTACTTGCACAAAATTGTTAAGGGGATGAGGCTGATGCAACCCTTTCGAAGCTGCACAAGCAAGGGACATGCATGGTTGGAAGAGCTCCGACGTATGGCGGTGGAGGGATCTTAGATCGACCTTGATGCTTGCAAAATCAAGGGGAAAATGGTGCAAATTGTGGAGAATGTGATGGGGATCAAAATGGCGGCGAAAATTGGGTCGGCTCATAAGCGAAATACAAGTGAAGTGGTGGCTAGAGCTGAAGTTCCAACTATGTTAAGGTTGGGATTAAATGTAAAATTGAAAAAATAGGCTAAATGATGATTGAAATCAAATTACAGAATTAAAACGCGAACAAAAAAAGCCACCTAATAGCTCACACATGGCTAAAACAAAGAAGCAGGGGACCCTTTCCAGAGCTGTGAAACTTAGCGGTGGTGGACCGCCTCCAGCCGCTTCTCCACGCTGATGCCTCCGCGAGCTCCATACTATCACCAAGGTGCTCTAGAACGATGAGGTTTGGGGTCACAAAAGGCCTAAGAGGGATCAAAATGACAAAAAGGGGGGGGGGGGGGGAGGAGGAGGAATTATATACATGTGTATGTTGGCGATCTTCGAGGTGAGGTTGTGTAAGAGGTGGAGGGAGTTGGTGGAGCCTAGGGCTCTGGCATGGGTTAGGGATGTGGGAGCTGCAGGTTGGGAGGAGTGACGAGTCTTAGATTCATCATGCTAAAATTGGTCAATTAGGCTATGTTCTTCATAATTCATATGCATTTAATAATTAATATAACATCACTATCATTCATACATGTGTAAATAATATTCACATCTCATCATGCATAATTGCATAAAATAAGGAATCAAAATCCATGAGTAAATTGTCCTAAAAAGGTGCTAACTTTCCTTATTTTAATTAATTCATCATAACTCCGATTCACCTAAAATAACTTCTATTATGTAGAAATTACTAACAAATATAAAAAATAAAAAAATTGCTAACTCAAATAAGTGTCAAATAAACCCAAGTCCTAATTTCACATCTAACGACTAAAACATGCATATCTTCCTCATACAGTGTCCGATTTTTGTCTACTCACTTTTAAAGTACTCCATTTTCAACCTTTGCGAGTCTGTATAAAAATCTCATATTTCGTACTCTTATTTTATTTCCCTATTTTCTTATTTAGTAAAAATAAAAAAGTAGATTAGTTTGTAGTTAATTTTTTTGTATTTTATCATATTTTTATAATTTTTACCCTCTTTTAAAACCTTCAAAAAATTGCAAAATCCCCAAAAATCGGGTTTTTATACACATGGAGAGCCACCAAAAATAGCACTTTGTACAGAAGATCTTTTTTGCTCCTGATTCCTTCATGAAAGTTGTAGATCTCGTCGAGACGAATAACTTTTTTGAAGGAAATTTTTCGATCTGAGTTGCCTTCTATTTCTTTTCCATTTTTCCTTCTCTTTGTTTTTTTAAATTTTTGGGGTGACACGTGGCAACCCCTAGGCGTACCATGTGGCACCCCCACTCCTCTCCCCCTCCCCCACTGCCATTATTCCCCTCCACCATGCACGACCCACGATTGTTATGCACCACCTCCACTTCCCTCCTCCGACCGTTGCATCGAACGCCCCTCCTCCTCGACCGTTCACCCTCTCCCTCTCGCATGGCGTGCCTCCGTATAAAGCTCCGTTGTCCTTCACCCGCAACACCATCCGCCAATCGAGAATAGGGATCCCCGGCTCTTCCTCGTGTCATCGGTGATAGAGCTGACATCATTGGCAAGATCCAGGAGCTGAAACCTCCTGCCGCAACTCTTCTCTGAGCTTGCAGAGCTTCGAGGCAAGTCGTCGGCCTCTAAGGCGAAGATAAGGGGAGGACTCTTCCATCCACTCCTCCACGCACTAGGCGAACCCCCTTTTGTTAGCTCTTCTTTTCTTCTTTCTTTTCACCTCCTACACTATCGATCAACTTTCTACACACAACTCCACCACTCCTCTATTGAGCAGCTCCGGCCTGCTCCACTGCCCGATAACACCTTGATTCCGTCGCACACTCTCTTCCAACATTAGTCGCTCCACCATCTTCGGAAGCAGCCAACCACCGGGAGAAACCCTCTCCGAGATCCACCCTCCAGGTGAACTTTGCACCTCCACTGCCATCAACCGTTCACTTGAGGTCGGCAGACCTCTCGCACCGCCAACGACCATCACCTCTGCCCCTCCACCATCGGCCCCGTAGCAAGTTGCTCCATCGTCCCCGACCTCCAACCACCTCAGATCAAGGGCAAAACCTTGATTCAACGACCCACGAGAAACTATGGTGCTGCCTCCAAAGTAAGAAGCAACAACCATACCTCAAGGCTCGGGGATCCGAGCCTCGAATCACCTGCCACGTGGAGGCCTGGACCCTGAGCCTCAACTTCCACCACTGAGCCTCCTACGCACGTGCACGACACGTGCTTGGGGGATAAATTGCGCCCCACCCCCTGCCATTCCAGAGAAATGCAGAAGAGCCCTAGCTGACTTCAACATGTGACAAACACGTGCCCTCTTGGGTTAATTGCAGCCGAGCCCTCTGAGTTTTAGCAAATTATAAAAAGGTGCAACTGCTGGTGATGTCATCCTTACGTGACAGACACGTCCCCCCTCGGAAAATTTCATAAAGGCTCATGCAAATTTTCCTTATTACAGGTAAGTCCCTTAAGGGACTAGATTGAAAGGAAAATAATTACTTTTATTACATTTAGGTCCATATAATTTCAATTTAGCATATCTTTTTCATACGAACTCTAATTTTGGCATATAATATGTTGTTTTGAAATTTATTCCATGCTCTTTCATATTATACAACTTGTGGCAGATCTGATGCTCTTTTCTGATGATTATTATATGAAAGCATTTTGATTTATGGAGGCTAAAAATTGACATAGTTGTGCTGTATTGAATAGAAGAAATTGATGATATTTATGTAGGGACTCAATCGAGAATATTTTGTGAAGTAAAATCTCTTGCATCATTTCATAATTATTTATTGAGAAATTAATCTACACAGGGGTTCTAATAATTAGATTTATCTTTTCAGGTATATCACAGGGGAGAAGGTATTAATTCCTTGTTGAGATTAAAATTCATCTTATTTAAGGATATTTCATTAATTCTCTTGTAATTCTTGTTGAGTATTATTGAGGAATTTAATCTGTTGCAGATGATCCTTCAAGGATATTAAATTCTTTGATCTCTCTTTGAGGATCTAATATTTGCATCGATTCGAGGATTAAATCATAGGGAATTTCTGAGATTGAATTATTCATCGATAAAATTATTGTGTGGCTCCATAAATAGCAAGATTATTTCACATTTTCACTTGCAGCTTGAATTACAATTGAATATATTTCCTAGACAAACATTCTTTTGATCGGTGATAATATTTGAGGACACTGATTAATTTATTTAGGTTAAAAATCATAATCACATGTCCGACGCTCAATTATTTTCTCTATTTATTTCCTCTGCATTGCATTCCATTTCATCGCATTTTCTCTTTATTTTCTGACATAGAATATAAGTGAGCATTTAATTAATTATTTAAATTAAGTTAAGGCCACGTAATTGAAAATGATCGTTCCCTGTATTCGAGCTTGGTAGACTTGCCAATAGAAATTCTCCACAACATTCAAAGATTACGGTTTTTGCTGAATCAAAGATCGTCTCCTATACTATAATTATAGATTATTAAAGAGACGATTTTTGAGTTCATCAAATGGCACCATTGCCGGGGAACTGTGAATTTTTAGGGTTTTAAATTATTTTCTGTAATTTATTTTTATGAAATTAGTTTTTGTGTCATTTTTTCCTTTCTTTTGTATTTTATTTTTCTGCATTATATTTTACATATCTCTCTATCTACATATACTAACCACATCTTCTCTCTTTGTAGATATCTTGAGGTGATTTTTGGATATAAATCAAGGGTCTTTAAAGAAAACTTTTTTAAATTTTTGTGAGAGAGATCTTAGATAGTTTATTTTTTTGCATTATTCACAGGTCCGTCTCTCTAAACCCTATAATTTGTAATAATTCAGAGTAGACCTCTATGTGGTTTATCGGGTCTGTTTCAATCCCTTCTGTGTGGTTGGGGACCCGACTTGAGTGGCATAGGAATTAAGCATATTTATGTATGTTTATTTATTCTCAATTGTACTCATAATTCTTAGGTTACACTTTCACTAACTATACACACTGGTAGATCGTTCAACTTAGCCAAATTTTTAAACAATTCTTTCCCGCTAATATAACTATCTGCTTAGGACGATTTCATCTGTGCATATCATTTAGCGTAAATTTTAAAAATTCCATATATTGCATCCCACATGAAGAGTGTGAGGAATCACGGTAAGTCTTCTTCTTAAGCATGCATAATTGATTTGCTCTTGCATTGGCTTTTTTGGTTCTCCCTCCTCAGTTTTACAACTTAGGCATTAAAGGAATTGGGACTGCTCGTTAGGCGTGGATTTCTGTGCTCACCTAAAACCTCAGTTGTAACCTTAATCTAAAACTGGGATTGCTCATCAAGGTGACTATAAATAGCCTAACCTAAAATCAAGATTGTATCTGGTGGAGATTAATCGACTCATTGTATGTAAGGACAAGATCGCACACTTAGAACAGAGCCAAAAACTGAAAATTTTCATTCAAACTACTGTTTTTAGAAACATATAGCTACTTCTCAGTGAGGGTTTCAGGTAGCCATACGGTCTGATTTCCCCTAGCAGAGTGGGTGGTTTAGAGAACACTGTGAAAGGTTCCGTCCTCAAGTAACACAGGTAGCCGTCTAATGGTTCGTACTTACACCCATACTGGCTGAAAGTAGATGCAACTAGTTGTATGAACTCGGGACAATCTTTGTGAAATATTTCAGCACCTAATAGCTCCTCTTTATTTTCAAGATTCTTTTGACATTAAATTAAAATCGAAAAGATAAGCGACCGAACCTTAACGTGCCTTCACAAGAGTCGAGTGGGTGAATCTACGTGTTTGTTTTGTGTTTTAATTGTGTGCATTAAAGACCTTGCAATTGCAAGCAAATCATGGTTCGCAATCATTCCATCCCTCTCTTGAGAAGATGTCAGCACATTGGTCTTCCTACCCAGTCTCCACTACCATGTACTGATATCGTTCTTCTCACTCATTCTAGGGGAACCTTCTCTTCAAACCTGGTCCCCCTCAGCTATCATTCTCTTCCCTCCTATATATCCCACCCTATGACTACACTTCTTCATGGAATAGACCTCTCTCACATTCTAACAATCTTATGGACTTGTGAGAGCGAGAAAAATTAAGGATGAAAAATAGAGTAACCTATATTGACAGTAAAACATGATTTTCGGTTACTATGAGCTCATAACCTCTTGAACCATCCCCTACTCAGGTTGACTATCTTCCTGAGTACGATCAATTTTCCTTCGATAATTCATGAGAAAATCAGAGTCAAGGATATGTAACTCACGACCAGAGTATAATAACTATGAATAATCAATATTCCACTCTAATTCATGGAGAATGATTATTCAATCACAAGTCATGAGATGTTTGAGGATGAGATTACTCGGATCAATCATAGAGCAAACACTTTAACAGAGAAAATATATGATCTCATTCGGTCTATACAAAATCCAGAAGAAGTGAGACCACCACCTTGTGAACCATAAAATTATCACGTGACTCACAATCAGGCACAACCACCACTGACCTCTGACCCCCTACTGACCATATCACAGAAAATACCAAAAAATAGGTAAAAATAGAAAATTCAAAATGATTGGATAATTCTGAAATGGAAGCATTTTGCAAGAGCCTGATCTTAGAGCTTCCATTGATCAATGCCATAGAATATGTGCCCGATATTAAGCAATTTGTGAAGAGTCGACTAAATCCTAAAAAGTCGAGCAAGAAGCGATCCGGGACTGAATATCATGTCATATCTATGGCCAGCTCTTTGGTGATGAATCAGAAAATCAAAACCTGCAAAGTCAAGTGGTTGAATAGGATTACATGTGAAATTGAGGATACCATATTCACTCATGTTCGGTTAGACGACGACTATACTTTAAACATCCTCATGAAGTCTGTCTTTAATCAACTCAAGCTCGGACAACTCAAAAAGACAAGGGTGATAGTTCAACTACCTGATCGATCTACCAAAAGACCGTGGGGGATCGTTTTTGTCATCTTAAATTTCCGAGGTGACAAACACAAGGTGGACTTTATTGTCCTTGACATCGAGCACCGCGGAGGATTGTTTGAGTCTCTTATCTCTTTAGAAAGGCATTCGTAGCCTCCGCTAAAGAAATTGTTGATTGTGAGAATCAAGAAATCAAGTTTTCGAACTTAGACCACAATGCACAAAGCCTCAATGACATGACATGCTCTGAGGAAACCCGACTAGAAACCATCAGTTGTAATCAGGAGACAACCACGTCACATGATCAGACCTCTCCTCAAGAAACACAGACACAAACCCTAGGAGAGTCACATGCACGACTGACTGTTAAACAAACCTCTGATTCTAACCCTAATACAACTCCATTGAGCAATAAAGATTTTGGAGCTTATGATTAATTGGACCATATTTCAGATGAACATCATGATTATAAGAGTGGTCCAATTTTGGAGTTAGCAGTAATTCATGAGATAATTAAACCATACAAGGAACCAACTCAGAAAACCCCCAATGCCACCAAAATTCACGAATATCAGGAAGTGACATCAACAACACCAACTAGCAATCACAAAGCCACCAGGAACATGCTACCTCGCCTGAAGCCGCATATGAGCCTCCAAGAATTTGTTGACTTTTATGGGGATTCATTTGACGAGGAACTCATAAATGCCACACCGATTACTCAAGATAGGGAGATGGAGACTATCCATCTCTCCCTCCCAATTATTCTCAAGGAAACAAACCGATCAAGAAAGTAGACACCAGGTGATTTCTGAAGAGTCCTCGTCCGATCCTGAAGTGGTTCATCAGGTAAGTGCGATAAGTACAACCAAAGGTAACTTACCTCTGGTTGATAATAGTTAGAGATCCTCTGCGTACAACTATTATTCGTCTAAGGATGACTCTAAGATTTCTGGTCCTCTTCATCCTCCCCCTCTTCACCACCCTCCACATCCTATCTCCCACCACACTCTCGCAAGAAGGTTCGTCACAAACCTCCTTGACCTTGTACATCCGTAAATCTTCTCGGTTCCCCATTTGTAATTATCCAATCATACTTAGGCTGACCTGAGCCTAAGTATAGGGGGACCGGTACCATTGTTTATACATCGCTTCTTTTTCTTTTAAACTCATCTATACTTAGTACGAGCTATGTCTACATTTTATTTTGTGCCATGAGGACATAGCACAAGCTAAGTATAGGGGGGGCGTGTTTGTATATATTCTACATACTTTATCCATAGCTTGTACTTTAATTGTTTTCATCTAAAATCAGGGATGGGTACAAGTAGTGTTTATTATGTATATTATACTAAATTATTTCGGTAAATAATACCTATTTTTTCAAATAAAAAACAAAAAAAATCACTCATGGTCTTACATTTCATTAAGCATCTCAAGCATCTCATGCATTCTTTAGTTGGTATATTCCTGACACTTTCACTATCACTCAAGGCTTGATGATTTGAAGAAACTGGATTTCTAAGTTATTGAGAGTATGATTAACCAGCCTTAGTCATTAGGGTTTTTGAAAATTAATAATCCACACTTCCCTAGTTTGAAAGATTTGAGCGCTATATTTCATTCTTCATCTCTACCTTCAAAAGAATATGATCAACACATCACTTTCACAACAACATGATTGATGAGATGAGTTGGGTTATCACTTGAGGAACTGGGACCGGTAATTTGAGTCTAGACCCGATCTAGTGATACTCGAGGATGGGATAAAGTTAATGAAGGCTTCAAGAAACCTCAGTGTCAGCAACACCCTAGCCAATATGTGAACAAGTTCGCATGCTAACGTTTGATATTGACCTATGTACCAGGGTGTGACGAAACATAATTAAATTATTGATTAGTGCACGCCAACTCTTGGTAAAAGCAGCGGAACTAGCCAAAAAGAAAAGAAAAGAAATAAATATTCAAAGAAATGCTCAATCATTACAAAGTCAAATTCTATGAGCTTTCACCAAAGGAGAGCGCTCCCAACAAATTTTCAAAGTGTCCACTTGGACCAAATGCTATTAAGACAAAGGAGTCGGGCTAGCACCATAAAAGGGCTCTACATCGTATAGTGATACAAGTCTGGGTGTCTGATGAATCTCCATTTCATCACCTTTATTCTATCATTTTGGCCTTAAAAACCCCAACAAATGCATGTAAATAACCTCAATTTGTACCTAATAGCATTCATTGTTCATTATATTTGTTGTACATAAAATAAGGTTTTTAATGCCAAAATTATAGAATAAAGAGAAGGAAAGAAAAAGGAATAAAATATTGCAAATATTTTATGACCCTAGCCCCGAGACCAAGGCCAGCATGGAATTGATCGACAAGGAATAAAGTAGGGGGAGATAAGGGCCAATTATACAACAAATGCCTCATTTATTTATTCCTTTATTTATACATTTTTGACACCTATTTTGTACATAATTACTCATTCATCAAATAAAGAAACTTTATACATAAAAGTGGTAGATAATAATGTAAATAAAAATACAAAATTGAGTTTGTGTAAAAATAATACTCAGTGTACATTTTATACCCAGAATAAAAAGCCAAAATCTCAACTTCACAGACCCATATCTTGCAAATAAAAACTCCAAGTCACTCAAACTCACCTTTAATTGTATATAGCTTTCCAAGAACTATTTTATAAAATTGGTTTCATAATTTTTGGAGTCCATCTGTGGAAGTTAGGTTTTTGACCCTCCTTGTATATAGGACTGATTAAAATATTCATTTCATTCAATGTGTATTATTTCTATAAATTTATATTTTTAGAATTTTGTAAATAATGTATGTAATACCTGTACATATTGAAATTAAAAGAAAACCAAAAAGAATTGGTAAAATAAAATAAGTCTATAAGCTACATAGACAAAATACCTATGTTACCTAGATGTACAAAAATAAAAAGGGATTTTATTCTTTTATTCTTTATTCATCTATATTTTTATAATAATGTATATATTATACATAACTTATTAAAAATACAAATCCAAAATAAAAACAAATAAAATTCATTAAATAAATAAAATGTATATAATATATAGGTAAAATACCTATAAGCATACCTACATATACATATACTTATTTATTTAAAAATGTAAATAAACTCATAAAAACTAAATAAAAATGTATTTATACTCACAAAAATAAGTTACAAATTTATAAAATAAGAAAATAAAATAATGAAATAAAATAAAATAAATAAAATAAAAATAAATATATATAAATATACTTATAAATACATTAATTTAATAAAACCATAATAAAATACTTCAAAAAAATAAATAAAAATCATAAATAAATATTACATTAACTAATAAACATTTTTTATTTTATAAGAAAAATCTAATTAATTCATTTATTATGTTAAATAATTAGGTCAAGATCGGTCCGATGTGGACCAATCAGGGGCCAGGGAGTGTTGACCTCCGGTCAACTCCCCCCTGCGCCTCTGATTTTCGTCAGACATGTCGCGTCCCTGGATTTCTGCCATTTTTCCCGCTCGGCTCAGTGCTCCATCACCTTCGATCCCTTCACAGATTTTTCTCCCAGAACCATCATGATCCTCGCCGAGATCCTGGAGCCATTGTACATAGCCCCGATTCTTCGATTTTAGCCGGTCAAATAAGGGTGCTGCTTCGTTTATAAATAATGAACCTCCGCCTCCTCCGCAAAATTTAGTCAGCCTCGCCCCATTTTCTTCCTTGTATTCAGTCCCAGGTGTGCTCCTCGTGACAGGAGGATGCCGCCGGCACCTTGAATCGGCTGGAGATGGTGGTGGTTGCACCCATGGCGGTGCTCCGGCAGCCGCCCTGCTCCCTGAAGTTTCTTCAGGTATAAGAGCTGTGCCTTTATATTTCTTAGGTAGTTTTTCATGTCTGCATTTCATTTCTGTCTTTTATTTCGCATTTAGATTACTAGTGTAGCGTAATTTAGGTAAATCGAAGTTCGTCGGAGCTCTGCTCCGGCGACTTCGCCACCTTGCCATCGACCGATTCCCGACTCACTTTCACCTCCATTTCACTCCCCACCGTCTTCTCCACCTCCGAGCCACCTGAATCCAACCAGATCTGCCCTAGATCTGCGAAACGAAGCTCCTCCACCGCCTTCCGCCGGAGCTTCTCCGCCCACCACCATCCCCTTGCTTCCAACTTCAAACCCCGGGTCGAGGAGAGAGACTTCGAGCCCCTCTACCTTCCTGTGCAGGTTAGGCGTGCTAAAACGAGCCAGAAGATGAATTCCAAGCAGGCGGAGGTACCTGGAGCCGCGTTCCTTCATCGAGCTCTCAGAGGCGCTCCACCGTACCTCAGCCCGATCCGACACCTCCAGCAAGTAAAGGACCCTGCCAGGAAGCTTTTGGGACCTTCAGGAGCCGCAAAGATCGGCCGGAGAGCAAGATCGAGGAGGAAGAAGTTCGCCCCGACGAGCGTTCTTCCCTGTTCTTCCAAGCCAGCTCTTAACCGTTGGATGAAGACGAAGGCCCAAGTCATCGATCAGCCGTCCGATCTTCCAGAGCCCAGACCGTTGGATCACACGGGTGATCTAATCTCAGACATCAGATTGCGAACCGTCATCGGCCCACGTGGAGGCGCCACGTGGATTAGTGGATGAAGACCAGCCGTCGGATGAAGCGCCTTTGGGGGTAATTTGCATATTTAGCCCCGCTCTTTTTGTATTTCATTTTTAATTCTGTAAATAAATTTTAACGTTGTAAACTAAAATGTACTTTTTGCTGAAAGGACCCTGAAGTTTATAGAATTGCATTTAGGTCCTTCCGCGCCTCACGTGTAGTCCCACGTGAGGCACGCAACATTTGCACTTTAGTCCTGGCGTGTTTTGTAAATTGTAAAATAGTTCCAAAAATGAAAATAATTGTTTATTCCAGTAGGAATTTTTGCACTGTGACCCCTGTGACTTATTTTATTTGCAAAAAATGCCCCTGCCAGGCTGTTTAATTTTTGTGCCTTTTCTCTATTTATTAACAATACATATGAAGCTTCTAAAAATCCAGAAAAATTAGGGTAGATGGTTTATATGATGCTCTTGCACGCCCATATTTTATTTCACTTTTTTTGCATTTTCCCTAATTATTAAAAATGAAAAAGAAGCCCTTTTTGTACCGTCTAAATTATAAAATACAAAAAAATTAGAAAATGTTTTTGAAAAATTCCAAAAAAATCATATATGGTATATTTATATATATATTGAGTCCAGAAATTGAAAAACCCTAAAAATATGAAAAAGAAAAATAAAAAAAATCAGAAAGCTCCAAAATCCAACAAAAAATAGAAAAACCCTTAAAAACCCCAAAAATATAATTTTCTCTTTTATAATTATCTATATGTTACTATTAATGTATTAAAATTAATTTGGGTAATTTTGGAGTTTATTTTATATTTTTAAAACCCAAATTATATTAGGCTATTTAATTAGTCTTATATGAGGGACATTTTTGAAATTAAAAATACATAAAAACTAGAAATATTCCAAAAAAATAACAAAAAAATTAGAAAAATATTAAAAAGCTAAAAAATTATATCTATATATATTTTTAGTATTTATGTATATATATATTTATGATAGTATTCCTCTCTCTCTTCTTATATATATATCTCTTTATATATATGTATACATATCTATATATTATATAATTAAAAATATAAAAAGAAAATAAAAAAATATAAAATATAAAAATCCAAATAAAAATTATAAAAAAAATAAATATAAAAAAAGTAAAAACCAAAAACCCACAAAAACAATAATTGGACATGAACAATGGATTGAATAATTACACCACACATACAACCATTCGCCTCCCAGTGTTCGACCTCTACCTGTACTTACACCTATACACATTCACATGTATAGTTATAAAAAATTTTAACTCCACATTTTTGATATTCATTGCATATATTTTATTGTGGGTTAATTGTTGATTGATCTGGGTATTTTGGAGCGGTCGACTCAGCGACTGGATGTCTCACCTTGTGAGATATCTAGACCCTCGATAATTCCCTTTCATCAAATGGCGTCATTGCCGGGGAGGCAACGGATTTTGTATGATTTTGTGAGCTTATTTGTTCATTTATTCAATTATTTGCTCATGTCCATGATTCATTTATTTGTTTGGTTTTTATTTCTATTTGATATTATTTGATTGACTGCTCTGACCATCTCTTTTCTTTGTCTTTGATGCGAGGGACCGCCAAGCAAAGGAGGACCTCTTAGGAGGACCTATGCACCCAAGCGAGGTGGAGTTGGCTCCTCTATGCCAGCCAACAGGAGAGGGCATCCATGACAGAAGAAGGAATATTTTTGAAGACAGTCTCTATTTTTATGCATTTCATTTTATTTTATTATGTATATTCATGTGAGAGAGTGGCACTTGAATTTTATAATAAAACATGACTCTCACAGGTACACTTCGACTCCCGAGGTCCAGTGCCCGAGGGATTGTTCCCTTGGGGGCCTCGATGATTTTGACGCTTCTCTTTTTCTTTATTTTATTTTTATTATTTTGTGTGAATGAGCCTTAGCTTAGGAGTTGCTTGCTCGTAGAGTTAGGTCCAAACACCCTAATATATATTTGCATGTACCTATAGTTCACTTTGGACCTAGATCAATCTCTAAACAGCCGCTCATTTATCTCTTAGCCTTTGTGCCACAACGAGCCCCGCAAAGCGCTTTCTCCTAAACTCAAGTGTGTTGAGCAGAGGAGGGGTGAGCCAAGACCGGACTTTTTGAGGCTAAAGATAAATGAGCGACTTGTGGTGCTTCACGATAATAGCAATTTCTGTACCTAGGGCGATTTCTTCGGCTTGCATTTGCATATAGAATAGGTTTCAAATTCTGTTATGCATGCCGCATGGAGAGAGCTGGGAGGCACTGTAAGTCTTCTTACTTGGCATGCATCATCGTTTTTCGACTTGCATGGCTTTTCCGATCTTCTCCCTCTGATTTTGCCACCCTAGGATGATTAATGGAAATTGGAACCTCGATAGGCACGTGCATTGAAAATACCCAAAAAAGTGATAACCTAAATAAAATAGGGACTGTTAACTCTATTTGACCTAAAAATAGAACATAATGGACTTCCTCGTCTTGGGGAGAGCAACCCCCTCATTGTATGCGTTTTAAATTGCTTATGCACACACTTAGGAGTAGAGCCCAAATCCCAGCCATCAAGCCTCCTAAGTGTTTGTGCAATTTTTTGTGGTTCTCACCTAACTCTAAAATCGAAAAGATAAATGACTGTCACTTGACGGTCTTCACTGTGTTGAGTAGGTGAATCGGGGGTTTTGCCTTGTGTATTGATTGTGACTTGGAGTTCGTTGTGCTTTTCATTCATAGAGTAGTCGGTCCCGCCCGTGTGAGTCATGCATTTTTCATATTTGAGTCTCCCTATCCCTCTTATACATATATCTCTTCATTTTGCATCGAGTCGTGATATTGGCGCTTGAGCTCAATCATTCTTCGCCATGTCCTTTGTTTTCCTCTTCTGCATCACTTTCCTCTTATTCTCCGTACCATCCTCATTCTCTGGTTCGGGGAGAACATTCTCTTCGGACCACCATTTTGACGGTGTTCCCGCCCTGTGTGGAACACTCCATTTTGTCTATGTCCGGATCTTCTCCCCCGCCCTCCTCGTACCCTCCGTATCACCTTTCCACCACCCGCGATATTGGCACGCACGCTCAATCAGCTTCTCCACCCCATTGTGTTACCCTTCTTATCCATCTTCTTCGTGTACCCCGTATCACCGCTCCCTTCACCCAGGAATGCTGTGCATATTAAAGAGGCCCGCATCGAGGATGATGTACACTGATCATTTGTAAGCCACGCTTATGATGTTGAGGATGCTGAGATTGATGTGATGGATTTGTCTTTGATACATGCATATGGGCCTCTTGAGGATTTTTGCTGATGCATAGAGCACAAGTGTGATGCATTATTGAGGAATTTTAGTTCTCGCACACCGGATTAAGGATGTGATATGATGCGATGATTCGATGAAGAGTTCATGAGTATTGATTGATCTATCTTGAGGTTCCACCCATATTGATTTTTGAGGGTTGACTGATTACTCTGATTTGGACTTCCTGATATAGGTGTGCGGTTCCTACGTGATCTCTCATCTTCCTGATTGACCCATCCTTGATCTTCGGACTCTCTAATCCACCCGGGCACTTAGAGGACTCCTGACTATTTTTCGTGCCATCTCAGCTGACTGGATTGACCCAAGGGATGTTTGGTGAATGACATGATTATGTGCTCCCTTGCATGATCTTATGCCCTCCAAATGATTGAGTGATTTATTACTTTTGAGGACCTGAGATGACTTGCCAGCTTTCCCATGACCTACATTGATCTAGCTCACATTACTTCCCGAGGACCATCTGCGGGAGAATGCGACGATTTCTAGGACTACGGTTTCATTCACTGCTAGGGTCACCATCGTGATGGGACCCGAAACCGAGTCAGATGATATGCTTGATTGGCCTCCACCGGTGATTGTGTAACTGACCTGTCAGTATACGAGGCCAATGTACTGGACTCATCTGGGTCCGCTCTCCTTGACGGTCCTCGCAAGGCAGAGCTCCACTTTTCTGATTATTCCATGTCTAGTTCATAGCTCTCCGAGGGTTATCTGCGAGAGGCTATGACACAGTATAGCTCTCTTGGTCTCTTCTACTGGTAGATGATCTTTCGTCTATCGAGACCACATTTTATGTGGATCCGTCTGACGGGTCCGGCTCCTTTGAGCCCTCGTCTCTCCTTGACGACCCTCGTAAGGTAGAGACACATTCTGACTATTCCTTGCCTAGCTCGCAGTACTCTCCGAGGACTATCTGCGAGAGACTGTGACACTCTCTCTACGCTCGGTTCCTACTGCTGATTGTGTCTCCGACCTGCGGAGCATGGAATCAAGTCATCTGATATATATGATTTTTGGTCCCATCTTGAGTTGCCTATCCGATCTGTGGATCATGGGACCCATCTGTCTAGTACAATCTGGGACTCCTTTGAGTCTGCTCACGTTGACGGTCCTCGCGGGGTTGAGCTTCTGATATCTGCTATTTTCATGCCTAGCGGGCAGCACGTTTCTCGAGGGTTATCTGCGGGACGCTGCCACACGCTCTTGATTTGACGGTCTCTTCTGCTGGTAGCCGATCTGTCGCCTACCGAGACCGTTTCTATGATCCGTCTGATGGATCAGGCTCCTTTGAGCCCGCTCTCCTTGACGACCCTCGCAAGGGTGAGCTTCTGTTCTGATTATTCATTGACTAGTATGTACCACTCCCCGAGGGTTATCTGCGGGAGAGTACATCATTTTCTATGCACTCGGCTTCATTTCTGGTGTCTCCTGTTTGTGGGAGCACGAAGCTGGGTCTTCTGCCTTGTGTACGCGTTCTCCCCCCTGGTTGTGTCTCCTCTCTGTTGGAGCACGGAGCCGAGCCTTCTGATTATTCTCTGATTCTGCTCACCTTGAGGACCCTCACAGGAGTGAGCCATGTATTGTGTTGTTCAGTGTATTCTTGTGCTTTTCAGATTATATCACCACCGTGCATCACACAGTCTCATATGCTTTATTTCCGATCTGTTTGAGACTCTGATGGACTAGGAGGAGTCTGTACTGCTCTTTCTTCCTCCCGGTCTCACGGTATCGGCTATGTTCCCTCATGTTGACCATATGAGCCGATTGACTGCTTCATGCTACCGGACCCAATATCTAATCTTTTGACCTGTTGTCCCCAGTAGCTGATACCCACCTGACTGTTTATCAGGGTGTCTTTTCACCTTCTGACTGCGTCCTCGTTCTCACAGGGAGACGATGACGAGAGCACGGTAGTCGCTTACCAGATACCGTCCTGTACTCCACTAGTTTCTTCACCACTTGTATATATGTGTATTGTCTATTCCTTCTTTCTCCCGTATGTTTATGTGTGCCCCAGATCTATCACCATATCTTTGTGTCTACACTTAGGACGTACCTTGTCCTAAGTATAGGGGGCTACACCGAGTTGTTCTTTTGTCGTTCATTTTCGTCACTCCTGTTGTCGCCTATACATAGGGATATCTCACCCTAAGTATAGGGGGAGTGATGCGTATATTCTAAACGATCTTTTCATCAGTCTGTATATATCTCTTCTTTTCTTCTTTTCTTCTTTTCTTTTTCTATGTTCTGTATCTAAATAAAAGGTGTCGCCCCTTTGTGTCAGTTTTCTGTACTAAGGACGTACTTTGTCCCAAGTATAGGGGGTGCACCCCTGATTTGTTCATCTGTTTATTCCCACCCTTGACCCTCCCTGCTTGGTGTACAGTCTGCTATACTTAGGATTACTTGATCCTAAGCATAGGGGGGACGGTCAACTTCTATTTCCTTTGTCTCTTACTTATATATTCTTTAGACTTGTCTATACTCAGTACGAGTTATGTCTTCTCTTTTCTTTTTGATCTATGAGGACATAGCTCAAGCTAGGTATATGGGGGTCGTATATACTCTGTATATACTTTAGCCATAACTCGTACTTTCGTATTCTCTTAATAATATGGCTAATAATTCTTTAAAGTTCATTAAAAATCCTTAATAAAAAGATGTGGTTGTTCCTCAATTTCTTTTTGTATATACTGATTAATAAATCAGGTGAAAATATTTTTTGCAAAATGTTTGAAAAATAGTTTGAAAATCTTTGTGCACATTTATTGAAAACTATTTTGAAAACGTTTTCTTTCATATTTTCAACCTGTGTAAAAATGTGTGGTTTGTAAAATTTTTTTTCTTTGTGTGAAATAAAATGTTTGAAAAATGATTTGCAAATGGTTTGAAAAATGGTTGCAAAAATACTTTGAAAAATCTATATATATTGTTTTGAAAAACCTTTGCAAAATGATTTTTCAAATGTGTGTACATGTTTGTAAAAATGTTTGTAAAAATTATTTTGGACTATAGTTTTCAAAAATTGTTTGAAAAATTTGTGTCAAATAAGTTTGAGGAATAGTCACATATAACTAAAATAATATATATTATAATAAATAAAAAAATAAATAATAATAATAAAATAAATAAACAAAATTCTTTAATAAGTATACACATATATAAATAAAAACTATATTGTAAAATCTTAAATCTTGTAAAATAAAGCGGCAAGCCCGTGTAAATAGTTGTACATATTTTATACTTTGAGTGCCAAAATTATTTTATTTGCAAAAATTCTTTGTGTAAAAATCCTTCTCTTTGTTTTCAAATTCTTTGAAAATTGCTTTATTCTTTGCATATTTGTAAATAGCATTTGCATTGCATTCATCTTCTTTGATTGAGCTTGATGATTGAACTAGTCCAATAAAGTCGAAGATTGGAGCTTGGTTGGACCTTACTGCACCTAACTGCACTGGAACCTTATGGGAACTAGGTTTAAGGTACTTCAGGTCTATTCAGACTTAATTCTTTCAGAAAACAACATTAGGTTCAAGTCACCTCAATGGACTAACTAGAACTTTTCGAAACACACGTATGACTCTTATCGACCGTGACCTAACTTGGACACTTGCACCTTGCACTTGGCTCAACTCAGTTGGAGTGGTGAGGAGGTTGGATTTGCCAGTCTAAGACGCACACGGGTGGAAACATTCGTCCTCCTCTAGGGAGGGAAGTGCATCCCAACCTGGTCCAGTAGCCATGAGGTCTAACGCCAGGAGAGTGTGGGTTGCAATAAAGCTTCAAAAGAGGGATAGTCTTCTGGCTCAAGAGGAAAAACTCTTTATGTAAATGCTGCTGTGAATAGTATGTTGAAAAAAAAAAATGGTCAGGCCTGTACAAAATAAAATGCCTACAAAGTATGTATATATGTTGTATAGAAAATAAGCAAGCTTGAGCATCAAAGTTATACCATGTGAGCCTGCAGCTGGATGACTTGACTACACTGGTCTTGCATCCCAGGATAGACTGGCTACCGTCCATTCTTTTCTCTACCTCCTCCTCTTGAGTTGGATGCCACTTGAACTTAGAAGGGAATACCCCGCTCCTCGAGGAAACAATTGTTGGATTAGGGAATCATTGGGTTGTCATTCTATAGAAGCTAGTCTCTTTGTCATTTCAGTTGGGGAGAGCCACTATCACTTACACTGTACAAGTCAGCTTCATAGTCATAAGGGTTTGCGTATGGTGTAGGCTAGTTCTGACCTGGCTATTGAGGTGATTTGAACCGAGTTCTGTGACTCTTGAAAGCTGTTGTGTTTTAAATTTGGTTCCCGACTAGGTTCCTCACACATTTTCACACCAAGGTCTAACCTGAGCTCCAAACTTTGATTTTGTATAGATAAGTATAATAGTCATGATCAATTCAATTTATTCTTTGAATTCTTTATTTTTGCCTTTTCTTTTCTTCTTATTCTTTATTCTTTTTGAACTAATTGCATAAGCATTTGCTAGGGACTAGCAAAGGTAAGTATAGGGGGGTGATGAATCTCCATTTCATCACCTTTATTCTATCATTTTGGCCTTAAAACCCCAGTAAATGCATGTAAATAACCTCAATTTGTACCTAATAGCATTCATTGTTCATTATATTTGTTGTACATAAAATAAGGTTTTTAATGCCAAAATTATAGAATAAAGAGAAGAAAAGAAAAAGGAATAAAATATTGCAAATATTTTATGACCCTAGCCTCGAGACCAAGGCCAGCATGGAATTGGTCGACAAGGAATAAAGTAGGGGGAGATAAGGGCCAATTATACAATAAATACCTCATTTATTTATTCCTTTATTTATATATTTTGACATCTATTTTGTACATAATTACTCATTCATAAAATAAAGAAACTTTGTACATAAAAGTGGTAGATAATAATGTAAATAAAAATACAAAATTGAGTTTGTGTAAAATTAATACTCAATGTACATTTTATACCCAGAATAAAAAACCAAAATCTCAACTTCACAGACCCATATCTTGCAAATAAAAACTCCAAATCACTCAAACTCACCTTTAATTGTATATAGCTTTCCAAGAACTATTTTATAAAATTAGTTTCATAATTTTTGGAGTCCATCTGTGGAAGTTAGGTTTTTGACCCTCCTTGTATATATGACTGATTAAAATATTCATTTCCTTCAATGTGTAATATTTCTATAAATTTATATTTTTAGAATTTTTTAAATAATGTATGTAATACCTGTACATATTGAAATTAAAAGAAAACCAAAAAGAATTGGTAAAATAAAATAAGTCTATAAGCTACATAGACAAAATACCTATGTTACCTAGATGTACAAAAATAAAAAGGGATTTTATTCTTTTATTTTTTATTCATCTATATTTTTATAATAATGTATATATTATACATAACTTATTAAAAATACAAATCCAAAATAAAAACAAATAAAATTCATTAAATAAATAAAAAATATATAATATATAGGTAAAATACCTATAAGCATACCTACATATACATATACTTATTTATTTAAAAATGTAAATAAACTCATAAAAACTAAATAAAAATGTATTTATACTCACAAGAATAAGTTACAAATTTATAAAATAAGAAAATAAAATAATAAAATAAAATAAATAAAATAAAAATAAATATATATAAATATACTTATAAATACATTATTTTAATAAAACCGTAATAAAATACTTCAAAAAATAAATAAAAATCATAAATAAATATTACATTAATTAATAAACATTTTTTATTTTATAAGAAAAATCTAATTAATTCATTTATTATGTTAAATAATTAGGTCAAGATCGGTCCGATGTGGACCAATCAGGGGCCAGGGAGTGTTGACCTCCGGTCAACTCCCCCCTGCGCCTCTGATTTTCGTCAGACATGTCGCATCCCTGGATTTCTGCCATTTTCCCACTCGGCTCAGTGCTCCATCACCTTCGATCCCTTCACGGATTTTTCTCCCAGAACCATCATGATCCTCGCCGAGATCCTGGAGCCATTGTACATAGCCCCGATTCTTCGATTTTAGCCGGTCAAATAAGGGTGCTGCTTCGTTTATAAATAATGAACATCCGCCTCCTCCGCAAAATTTGGTTAGCCTCGCCCCATTTTCTTCCTTGTATTCAGTCCCAGGTGTGCTCCTCGTAACAGGAGGATGCCGCCGGCACCTTGAATCGGCTGGAGATGGTGGTGGTTGCACCCATGGCGGTGCTCCGGCAGCCGCCCTGCTCCCTGAAGTTTCTTCAGGTATAAGAGCTGCGCCTTTATATTTCTTAGGTAGTTTTTCATGTCTGCATTTCATTTCTGTCTTTTATTTCGCATTTAGATTACTAGTGTAGCGTAATTTAGGTAAATCGAAGTTCGCCGGAGCTCTGCTCCGGCGACTTCGCCACCTTGCCATCAACCGATTCCCGACTCACTTTCACCTCCATTTCACTCCCCACCGTCTTCTCCACCTCCGAGCCACCTGAACGCAACCAGATCTGCCCTAGATCTGCGAAATGAAGCTCCTCCACCACCTTCCGCCGGAGCTTCTCCGCCCACCACCATCCCCTTGCTTCCAGCTTCAAACCCCGGGTCGAGGAGAGAGACTTCGAGCCCCTCTACCTTCCTGTGCAAGTTAGGCGTGCTAAAACAAGCCAGGAGACGAATTCCAAGCAGGCAGAGGTACCTGGAGCCGCGTTCCTTCATCGAGCTCTCAGAGGCGCTCCACCGTACCTCAGCCTAATCCGACACCTCCAGCAAGTAAAGGACCCTGCCAGGAAGCTTTTGGGACCTTCAGGAGCCGCAAAGATCGGTCGGAGAGCGAGATCGAGGAGGAAGAAGCTCGCCCCGGTGAGCGTTCTTCCCTGTCCTTCCAAGCCAGCTCTCAACCGTTGGATGAAGACGAAGGCCCAGGTCATCGATCAGCCGTCCGATCTTCCAAAGCCTAGACCGTTGGATCATGCGGGTGATCTAATCTCAGACGTCAGATCACGAACCGTCATTGGCCCACGTGGAGGCGCCACGTGGATTAGTGGATGAAGACTAGCCGCCGGATGAAGCGCCTTTGGGGGTAATTTGCATATTTAGCCCCGCCCTTTTTGTATTTCATTTTTAATTCTGTAAATAAATTTTAACGTTGTAAATAAAATGCACTTTTTGCTGAAAGGACCCTGAAGTTTATAGAATTGCATTTAGGTCCTTCCGCGCCTCACGTGCAATCCCACGTGACGTGCGCGACATTTGCACTTTAGTCCTGGCGTATTTTGTAAATTGTAAAATAGTTCCAAAAATGAAAATAATTGTTTATTCCAGTAGGCATTTTTGCACTGTGACCGCTGTGACTTATTTTATTTGCAAAAATGCCCCTGCCAGGCTGTTTAATTTTTGTGCCTTTTCTCTATTTATTAACAATACCTATGAGGCTTCTAAAAATCCAGAAAAATTAGGGTAGATGGTTTATGTGATGCTCTTGCACGCCCATATTTTATTTCACATTTTTTACATTTTCCCTAATTATTAAAAATGAAAAAGAAGCCCTTTTTGTACTGTCTAAATTATAAAATATAAAAAATTAGAAAATGTTTTTGAAAAATTCCAAAAAAAATCATATATGGTACATTTATATATATATATATGTTGAGTCTAGAAATTGAAAAACCCTAAAAATATGAAAAAGAAAAATAAAAAAATCAGAAAGCTCCAAAATCCAACAAAAAATAGAATAACCCTTAAAAAACCCCAAAAATATATTTTTCTCTTTTATAATTATCTATATGTTACTATTAATGTATTAAAATTAATTTGGGTAATTTTGGAGTTTATTTTATATTTTTAAAACCCAAATTATATTCGGCTATTTAATTAGTCCTATATGAGGGACATTTTTGAAATTAAAAATACATAAAAACTAGAAATATTCCAGAAAAATAACAAAAAAATTAGAAAAATATTAAAAAGCTAAAAAATTATATATATATAGTATTTATGTATATATATATTTATGATAGTATTCCTCTCTCTCTCCTTATATATATATATCTCTTTTTATATATATATATATGTATACATATCTATATATTATATAATTAAAAATATAAAAAGAAAATAAAAAATATAAAATATAAAAACCAAATAAAAATTATAAAAAAATAAATATAAAAAAAAGTAAAAACCAAAAACCCACAAAAACAATAATTGGACATGAACAATGGATTGAATAATTACACTACACATACAACCATTCGCCTCCCAGTGTTCGACCTCTACCTGTACTTACACCTATACACATTCACATGTAGAGTTATAATAAATTTTAACTCCACAATTTTGATATTCATTGCATATATTTTATTGTGGGTTAATTGTTGATTGATCTGGGTATTTTGGAGCAGTCAACTCAGCGACTGGATGTCTCGCCTTGTGAGATATCTAGACCCTCGATAATTCCCATTCATCAGTGTCGAAGGTATCTTAGATACTAAAAAGAGACACGCCCCAATGTACTCCTAGAAAAACAAGTGCAAACAACTCTGAATTCTCTTGATGGACACATTGATCAACAATAAAAATATACATGTTTTGAGTTATAAGGCACTCGAGAGGCCCCTTGTTCCAATGCGAGGGATACAAAAATATACACAATCTTATGCCCTCCATCATCTGCCCGTCCATATACACTTTCAAGTCTGACAAACTAATGAGATGGTGGATTGAAAGCAAGAACCGACTTATTCCCTAGTGTTAAGGATTAGGTCTAGAGGAGAGTCTCCTAGACTGAGACCTTGGGTGACATCTTGACTCGACTCTCATGATTGCAGTACACTAAAAGTCATATCCTTATATTATATGTACAAATAGAGAATGAAAAATAGAGAAGTTGGACTCTTTTGGTTAAAGCAGGGTTGAGCCCAGAATTTTAGGATCACTGAAATTAAGGGTCTTTTATGAATCGAGCCTTGAAAATTCACATGCACAATCAGGGATTTACTAAACTAAGTCATTCATTCATTAATGCTCGAGAACGAGCATGGTTTAGGTATAGGGGTATGATGAGTCTCAGATTCATCATGATAAAATTGGTCAATTAGGATCCCATAATTCATATGCGTTTAATAATTAATATAGCATCATTAGCATTCGTACATGTGTAAATAATATTTGCATTTCATCATGCATAATTGCATAAAATAAGGAATAAAAAATCCAAGTGTAAATTGTCCTAAAAAGCTGCCAACTTCCCTTATTTTTAATTAATTCATTCTAACTCCAACTGACCTAAAACTACTTCCACTATGTAGATATTACTAACAAGATTAAATAAAAAATGCAAAAAATGCTAACTCAAATAAGTGTCAAATAAATCCAAGTCCCAATTTCATATCTGACGGATTAAAACACACATATCTTCCTCATACAATGTCTGATTTTGGTCTACTCACTTCTAAAGTATTTTATTTTCAAATACCTTCAAAACAAGATCAATTTCGTAAAATTCGGAGCTCATATGTGAAAGTTGGGTTTTGGGCCTCTTTTGCGCATTTTATCTTTTTTGCGATTCTTGCCCTGAGTTTTTATGCACGTAATTAACCCTTTTAATTTTATTTCTTCTTCATTTGTGTTCGTTGTGAAAGTTTTATCAAAAGAAATAAAATTCTAAATCTAGATTAAGACCGAAGTCAAAGAAACTGATTGTGTCCAAGTGTCCTCTGTGAACAAAAATCTCGTATTTAGCACTCCTATTTTATTTCCCTATTTTCTTATTTATTAAAAAATCCAAAAATTTAGATTAGTGTGTAATAAACTTTTTGTATTTATTGGATTTTTTTCTATAATTTTTCCTCTTTTAGATCCTCCAAAAATTACAAAACCCCCAAAATCGATTTTCTATACACATGGAGAGCCACCAAAAATTCCACTTTGTACAAATGACCTTTTTTACTCTCGGTTACTTCATGAAAGTTGTAGATCTCACCGAGGATAACAAATTTTGTGAAGGGAATTTTCGATCTGAGGCCTCCTTCTATTTCATTTCCATTTTTCCTTCTATCTTTTTGAATTTTTGGGGTGACACGTGGCAACCCCTAGGCGTGCCACGTGGCACCCCCACTCCTCTCCTCTCTCCCCCCGGGTCACGTATCTATCACATGACCCCTTTCCTCCAGTCGTTGTCTTCTCTAGTCAACGCCCCCTGCTACCGTTATTCCCCTCCGCCATGCACAGCCCGCGACCATTACGCGTGGCCTCCACTTCCCTCCTTTAGCTGTTGCATGTAATGCCCCTCATCCTCGACCATACACCCTCTCCCTCTCACGTAACATGCCTCCCTATAAAGCTCCATCGTCCTCTGCCCCACAGCGCCATCCAGGAATCGAGAATAGGGAGCCCCAGCTCTTCCTCGTGTCATTAGTGACAGAGATGACGCCATCGGCGAGATCCTGGAGCTGAAACTTCTTGCCGTAACTATTCTCTGAGCTTGCAGAGCTTTGAGGCAAGTCGTCAGCCTCTGAGGTGAAGATCAGAGGAGCACTCTTCCATCTGCTCCTCCATGCACCAGGCGAACCCCCTTTTCTTCAGCTCCTCTTTTCTTCTTTCTGTTCACTCCTACACTGCAGATCAACTTCCTATACACAACTCAACCACTCCTCTCACGAGCAGCTATGGCCTGCTCTATCGCCCGACAAAGCCTAGATTCTACCGCACACTCTCCTCCAACGTTCATCACTCCACCGCCTTCGAATGCAGCCGACCACCGGGATAAACCCTCTTCGAGCTCCACCCTCCAGGACAACTTCATACCTCCACTGCCATTATCCATTTGCTTGAGGTCGACAGACCTCTTGCGTCGTCCACGACCGTCGCTTCTGCCCCTCCATCATCAGCCCATAGCTAATCACCAAAACCTGCCTTGTGGTTAAGAAACAGTTGTTAGTGTAGAGAACAGTGAAAAACGATTTTGATTGATCAAACAAAAATCAATAAAATAGGAGAGAGAGTGAGAGAATGAAATGAATATGCGGTTTCTCTCTCATATTTTATCTACACTTTAATATTTATCCAGGTAAGTGTGTCTGGGTTGAACTCAAGGAGGCAGAATAACAATAATATGATTTTTGAGAGAAAAGCAGTATTTTGTGATTTTTATTTCTTCTTGAAAAAGGTGAGAAAATACTCAAAACAGATACAAATTTAGAAAAATCAAAACAAGAAAAATATGTGATGAAAAATCACAACAAAGACAAAGAAACCTCATTAGGGTAGTTGTGTAACTACCCTAGAAAAATCAATGAAAAATTACATCAAAAATAGGTCCAAGTGTATTCTACAGTTCAGGGGTATAACTACAAGAAAATAAAATAAAGGTTTTGCAGATTGATCCTTGTTCAGGGACTGGAATGTAAAGAAAACAAAATATATTAAGTTTAGGTCCCTATGTGAGGACCTAAACGCAATTTCTAGAATCTTTAGGGCGCATCTAGATTTTCTGGAAGTCACAGGGGCTTCGGTGCGATCTTTTCACCGCTTCGCAATCTAACGGTTGATATTATATTAGGTCACGCGATTTGGGCTGCTTGATGTGAACACGAGTTGCGTATCTGTGCGTCCTCTGTTTTTGATGTTCTCCCCTTTTCTGGAACCACGACAACGGATTTTGCTCCTCAGAATGATCTCCGGCAAATGTTGGTTGTGCTACTCCTCCAACAGGGCCAGGAGGAGGCCTCCTTCCTCCTCCAAGCTCGTCTGCAGTGGGAGAACTATTGGCAATGCGGCGACATAGTCTGTGAAGGTCCTAGGTTGAAATCGTATCTCCCGGACATGCTTGGTCGTTGGATTGTCTATGTAATCAGATCAATTGATGACTGCAACTGATGTAGTGTTGCTCTAGATGTTTGGATAACCTGCAAGTGTAATAATCTTTCTCGATTCACAACAGAATTGGCCACATGAATTAGATGTTCTTGTAGTTAAAGAAAGTTCCACGAAAGTCAAAATTTAGGTCAAAATTGAATGAAATAGGGTCTCTTTTAAGATTGAAATTGATTTGTGATTCAAACCAGATAATTAAGGCATCCTAAGAATGTGATTATATTCATCATTCAAGTGTGACGATCGAGAAAATCGAAAGAGAGATGGAGGAGGATATGGGAAATTGAGGTATATTACCTCAGGTCGTCTCTCGTTAGCCGATCCTTGTTGAAGCTCTATGCGGCGGTGGTGTGATGCAAAGCCAACCGAGGCTTTGGAACTTCTCCTCCGAAGACCCTTCTTCCACGCGGGGCAGTCCTCGGGCCCTGTCATGACCAGAATGAGGTGGAGCGAGGTGGCGAAGTTGGGTCGACGACCAGGTGGTTGCTGGAACTGGGTATGTTTGGAGAGTTTGTTGCAAATGGTGAAGTTTAGGGAGTTTTATAGATGAATCAGTGAGAAGTTAGGTTCAATCCAAGGGTAGGCATGTATTATGGGTTTAGGAGATTAGAGTGGAGGGTTAGGATCTGGTTTTGTATGAATGAGGAATGCGGGAGAAATTAGGGAAGATGGGGCATTGGAACAGAAGCTAACAACTTCTTGATGGGGAAGAAGCACCAGGTGCTGACACATGTCAGCACCTGGTTGTTCAGATGGTGTAAATACATTAATAATTATGGAATAAGTAGTAAATGATGGTATTACGTAAGTATAAAAACAAAAAGTGTAAATAATTAATTTATTTAAATTATGAAGTAATAAATTTTTATACGGCCATACTACAACAAGTAATGATCAACATTGCAAGATAGAAATTCATCAGATGTTGCATAGATGAATGGGATGAATGAAATATGTAAGAATGAAAGAACTGAAAATTGAAATGAAAAGAAAAAAACAAGAAAACTAATCAAAAATAGTTTGGCTGCATTGTCTTATTCAACTGTAGTTGTTGAGAGATCTTCATTGAATATATCTTGAATATAATCAACAATGACCATGATTGTATCATGCTCTAAATACGATTTCAGAAACTAGCCATTGAATACAAATGGCTGTGCGTCAAATGATAGTTTAGATATTAATATGCTTCCATTGTCACATACCATCTTCACAATGAAGGGCTGGGCCCTGTCCATTTACTCTTTAATTTGCCTGGGAATATTTTCAACTTCACATAAAATAACCACACTTTATGTACATGCTTGAAAGTATTTTGTCTGATATACCGATCATGACAGCATTTAACCTTCTCCGTGTATATCAAGTTGTTATCGTATGCATTGTCTCAGAATTCCAGGAGCTTGTTCAAATCTAATTTTCTATTCTGACACCTTTCTGTGAGTCGAGGTTGCAGATATTTACCACCCAAAGGTATTTGTGAATTAATTACACTAGCATATGGCATAGCTTTCCATATATAAGATGGCAGGGCAACATGTACAAGGGAGACTTGTAGGTGGTTCGATAAGCCCTGAGAACTGAATCTAGAAGTTGTGACCAGTTCTTCCTATCCAGTTTGATAAGTTTCTACAAGATAGCCTTGATTTCTCTATTGGATAATTCAACCAAGTCATTAGACTAATGATGATAAGGATATGCGACATGATGATCGATGCCGTACTCCTTGACAAGTTTCTTCACTTCTTTTTTGATGAAACGACTACCCCCATCTGAGATGAGGATCTTTGGGATCCTGAACCATGAATGATGTTATCTTTCAGAAACCGACAGACTGTTCGACTTTGAACGGATCCAGTGAGAATAGCTTCTACCAAGCGACTCACGTAATCATCAGCAAGAAGGATGTATTCATATCCTTGACATTCAGGAAATGAGCCCATGAAATCAATGCCCCCAGCATCGAACACATCAGAAATATGAATAAATTTGAAGGGCATGGAGTCTTTAACACTAAGGGTTCCTCCCATTTTCTGACATTCTGTGTAGCCTTTGACATATGCTACAACATCCTTGAATAGTATGGTCCACCAGAGGTCACACTGCAATATCTTTATCACCGTTATGCTTCCAGAATGTGTCCTCCATATTTGAGTTTATGACAATGCTCGAGGACACTAGTGTACTCCTCCTGATGGATACACTGATGCCGTATGCAATCTTCTCCTTTCCTAAAGAGGTATGGAGCTTCCCATTGGTAAAAATGAATACCAAACTTGAATTTGTCTTTATTGACTCTCATCCAATCTTGCGGGACCACTACGAGGTAGTTCACAATATCAACATACCAGTGAGAGATGCAACAATGAGAATTGATCCACCGGGAAAGGGTTTTGTAATCGTTGTAATGCTTAGCTGAGTATCTGTGCATTCTATTCTGGATAAATGATTTGCTACCACATTATGAACTCTAAGCTTGTCTCTGATTTCCAAATAAAAAATTTGGAGGAGAAGGATCCATCTGAGTAAGCACGATTTGGCATCCTTCTTCTGTTGTAAGTATCATATAGCAAAGTGGTTAGTATAAAGAATGACTTTAGATCCAAGCAATTAGGATGTGAACTTCTCTAGGGTGAAAATCACTGCCAGCAATTCTTTCTCTATAACTATATAGTTACTTTATGCATCAGCTAATATCTTGCTAGAATAGTGAGTGGCACATGGTAGTTTTCTCTCTTCATTGTCCTAACACAACACCAACTACAAAGTCTGATGCATCTATTATGATCTCTAATGGTAGAGACTAATCAGATGGATATAGGACAGGAGCCTGAGTGACAAGATCTTTCAACTGATAAAATGATTGGAGAACATTCTGATCGACACTGAATTTGGTCTCCTTGCATAAAATCTCTATAAGAGGTCAGTGAAAAGCGTCACCCGATCACTTCTCTATTCCTATAAAAAAGACGGAAATAATCAATTTTCGATCGTTGTAACGACCGATTGAGTTTTTAGCAGAAAAGATTAATTTTTAAATTAATCTTCTTTTATTTTATTTATACTCCTAAACTTAAGCGTATAGCGATTAAGAACGGGAGTGTCGAACTCAGGGAGGCAAACTATTGGAGACTAGGGTTAAACTATAGAATACCTAAGGTAAAAGCTTTTCCTATTTTTTATTTATTTATAAGGATTTTTTTGAATTTTTATTTTATTTTTAAAGAATTTTATTTTGTTTTGGCGATTTTAAGTATTTTGTAATATTCATTATTTTAGAAAATGTTTTGTATTTTTTAAAATTTTATTTTATTAATTTTTATGCTTTTATTTTTATTTTCAGTTTTTATGAATTTTAAAGGGTTTTTAAGATGTTTATGGGGTTTGGTTTATTTTTAAAGAGATAGACTATTTTTTTTTATTGAAAACTGTGATGTTTTTCTGATTTTTAATATTAAAAAATATAGGAAAATATTTTTGTTTTATTTTTAATGGAACATATGCGAAATTATCTTTAAAATGATAGCTTGTGCGTTTTTAGGTGATTATTCTTTATTTAGTTATGATTTTTGAAAGTTTTATTGCCTTTTATATTTTTATTGAAATATTCAATTTTTATTTTTTGTTTTTGATTTATTATGTACAAGATAGTAAAATCTACTATAGGTAATTTTTATAAGATTTTTAGATTGTTTTTCTATTTTTTTATATTTTTAATGTTGGTTATCTTTTTGTCTTTTTAATGATTTATTAATTTTAAAAAATATTTTTATTTTTTTATTTTCAAAACTTTATTTAATATTGTGTATAGAGTAGGGTATAGTCTATTTTTCTGTATTTTTATTATATTTTTATTTTTTAGGGGCATGTGTGCAATTATCAGAAAAATCGGGAGCGTGCGCATGAATCTGTAAAAGTTGGAGGATTAGCATGCAATATGTCCAGAAGCACATGCAGCTGCTGCATTTGTGACCTATGCGAGAACAAGAATTGTTAAGGGGATTTATTTTACAAATTGCCCCCAAATATCCGATGCCTCACGTAGGGCACACATGAGTTTGCTTGAGCGATGGCCTTCTGGAATTTTCGTATGGCGGGGACACTTGGTTTGGCTGGAAACGTCGGATCGACATTGATCTGATGGTTGCCGTGATCTTACGTAATTTGTTAATCAGAATCCAGAGCTCTCGAAACTGTGGTATTCATATCTGATCTCCGATGCTTCGCTGCTCAGGCGGTTGCACTTGTTCTCCAGATGCAACAATGGATCTGTTTTGTATGATACAAGTACGAGCTCTTCTCCATCTCTCCAGTCGGCTGCGAGATTCATGATGATTTAAATCTCAATCGAACAGGTCTAACGGTGAGTAGCAAGTAGTTCTGAGATCTCCGGTTCAATTCGAATGTCCAATATGTCTTTGCTCTCCAGTTAAGATATGCCTTCAATTGCAATTGCCAATGACCGTCTCTTGTTAATGAAGAATCAATGGAATATCCAGGTGATCCTGCAATTATCAAACATGGATATGTTCCGAGGATAAATCCAGGGCCAACTTCCGGTGTTATGTGCAATTCCAGGTAGTCGTGATATGATCAGCGCCGGTGAGCTACGACCATAGGTTGTTCAATCTATGACCTGCAGAAATGACAAGGGACTTGAGGACTCTATCCTCGGTCGAATTTCAAGCATCAAAGAGAAAATGGACGTACGATCCTTGACGGAACAGGGATTAGGATTAAAAACGGCTATGATCGGATAATCAGAGTTGATCAGACACGAGAAGATGTTTGGATAAGCGATTGATGTAGAGATGGTAACAAAATTGGTATGGATTGGAGCTAAAATAGAGAAGAATAGAGACATAAAGAAGAGAATGGACATATAGAGGAGAGAAGAAAAATAGGAGGAGGAAGAGCAAAGAAATGAAAGGAAACTAACATGCAACGTTACAGAAGAGGTGCCTGTGAAGTTGGAGCTCGAAAAAGCTCCACAGGATCGTGGCCTTCTACGCGGCGGCGTACACGGAGGCTCGACGTGGTAGAGGGGAAACTCTACGTCGAGCGATCGATCTTGCCGTTCGTCACTCTCGATCTCGCTCGACGGGGGACGGAAGCTGTCACCCTCACAACCTCAAAGCTCTGAAGGGAACAAAAAAAATTGGCGGATCCCCTTCTCTAGCAGGGATCGAAGGATATTTATAGAAGAAGGCGGGATACGTGCACCACCGACGGTGACGTGAACGGAGTAGTTAGGTCAACGACTGGCCAATGGCCAGCCATTGGCAGTTGGAAGGTTGGAGAAGGGGCGAGGAGGAAGAAGGCGGCGTGCTTAGAGGAGAAGGAACAAAGGAGGAAGAGGGAAAAGATAAAGGTAGACAAAGAAAAAGGAGGAGAGAGAAAATGAGAGAGAAAAAAGAGTAAATTGAATTAATATGTAATAATTATATTAAATTAATTAGAAATTAATTTTGTGATTAAATAAATAAATAATGATTAAATATGATTAATAAATTATTTAAGTAATAAATTAAGTAATTAAGTGTATAATTAAGTAATTTAGTATTAATTAATTATTTAATTAAGTATATAATTAATTAATTAATTAATTAAAAGGTATAAAAACTAAATTAAATTAGAATTTTTATTATAAATAAAGTATATAATTTAACCTATATAAAATAAAAATATATATTACGGTACATTGTACAATATGCCAATATGGACCCAAAAATCGTATTTTTCGCATTAACTCTGATTTTAGCAGAACTAGTGTCATTTTTTAGATAATTTAATAATATAATTTTTGGAAATGAGTTTGCTAAATTCGGAGTTCATACGACCGAGTTATGATGTCTGGAAAATTTAGGTAGCTACTTCGAGGCTTCGGATTTTATTGGTATTTTAACTAATTTTTTTATATTTACATATATATATATTTAGAAGATTTTAGGAAAAGACATTAAGTAAATCGGGTTTATAATTATTTAATTAAAAACCAGAGAAGTTTCTACATATAGTATATATGTACAACAGGTCCAAAACACCAAAACTCACTGGTTTTATTCAAATATTTTTTTGATATTTTTTTATAAAATAATACTAAGTACAAAACAGATTTTAAAAGTGAGTTTGGTTTGTTTGGAGTTTTCTATAAATAGTTATGAACCTCGGAAGTCGGCTTTTACGGTTTTTTCGATTCATTGCGGTTAATTATTTTTTTTGTCGAAATATTTTTTTAATATTTTTGTAAAATAATATATATTTTTATAAACAACTTTTATATAAGAAATGATTTGGTTTGAGATGATATAAGTGATGAATAAAATAGGTGAAGTATTTACATTGTGTAAAATGGGTAATTTATATTTTTGGTCTTTGTTTTCTTGATATTTTTATAGGCTAAGATCCTTATCTCCCTCTACTTATTTATTTTATCGACCCAGTCAATATTGACCTGGTTTCGAGGTTAGGATCAGTATGTATATTACATATACATCCTTCTTTTTCTTTCTTTTTCTTTTTCTTTTCCTCTTTATTCTTTTATTTTGGATATAAAATAAGTGTTAATTATATAATATCAATAATTGTAGTTAGAGTAATAATTAGTTGGAATTAGTGGATATTTACATGTATTTTACCAAGGATTTTAGCCAAAATGAAATAATAAAGGCGATGAATCACGGATTCATCCGTCGGACAATCTTGCTGAAGTCTTTGATGAAATCTTTATAAAAATCAACATGCCTAAGGAATGACCTCACATTTTTCACTGTTCGAGGTGGCTCAAGTTTTGCTTGGAAATGACATGGACCGACACAATTCTTTTAGTGACCATGAAGTGGCTCTTTTCCCATGATAAAATCAGATTGACTTCACGGTATTTCTGATGTGCTTGGTCTAGGTGCGTAGGACAAGAATTGAAACTATAACCATAGACTGAGAAATCATCCATGAACATCTTGTGAAAGCTACCAACCATATGGAAAAGATATCTAACACACACCTTTAAAATGTAGATGGGGCATTGCACAATCCAAAGGGCATTCTCTTGAAGGCATATGTGTCAAACAGACATGTGAACGCAATCTTCGCTTGGTCTTCAGTGGCGATCATCACTTAGTTGTACCTGGAGTATCCATCTAAAAAGAAAAAAAATTCTTCTCATCCAATCTTTCAAGCAGTTGATCAACGAACGACAGAGAAAGTGGTCCTTCATGGTTAAATTCAGGCATCGATAATCAACACAAACATGCCATGATATCAGTATACGAGTAGAAATCTCTTCTCCTTAGTCATTGGTAACCACGATGATCCCTGAATTCATTAGAAATACATGCAATGAGCTCACCCACTTTGAATCAGAGATGGGGTAAATGAAGTTAGCTTCACATCATTTCGTGATTTCTTTCATTACAACATCCCGCAAGTTAGTGTTTAACCTAAGCTGAAATTCGTGGATGGTTTTAATAATGTTCCAGATAAATGTGGTGTGAACATATGGCTGGATTTATCCATAAGAGAACCGAAACTTTCCAACCAAGTGCTTTGCAGTTTTACTCTAGAACCTCGAGCAAATGTGATTCCTAATCTGGGGTCAGCTTACTGCAGATGATGACCAGATACAAGTTATGCTCACCCACAAGTAAACCGTACTTTAGGCCTACCATGAGCTATTTTAATTCATGTATTTGTTGAGTCTGCTCCGCAGACACCTCATGAACTTTACTGGTTAGTGAATGTTCTACTGAAATTAAGGAGGTATTGTCTTCCTCTATCACTTGAGGCTCAAACATAAATGTACCGAACATATCAGCTATGATTTAATATTGTTCGGTTTGACTTGAATCTTCTTTGAATAAGCTAATCAATGACTATGATTCTATCTCCCTATTGGCAAAGGAGCAAGGATAAACTATGCTTTCCTGGTCCTCCTTTGAAGAGAGGATTTCTCTTGTCAAAATGTCATTCAATGAGATTTGTTGATCACTGATATCCACAATAATGTCACAGTCTTCTGCTGGTGGTTCTGTCTTTCCTTCATCAGATACGCTCTCTGTAGCTTTTGGCTCATTGATCATATCCATAGTATTCTTTCACTGCAGGAGAAGAATGTGATCTTTCTAGACCCTTAATCAACTACTGCTTCATCAGTTCAAAGGAATGGCCAACCAAGAATATTAGGGTTTGGAATAATGATACAAGAAAATCCATGTCCAGGTCAACAAAGTAATCTGGGAAGCGCATATCCTGCACAGTTACGATAACACCCTTTAATAAACCTCTGGGCTACTTAATGGATCGATCAGCAAGCTGAAGGATCTTACATGTGGGTTTACGTAGACCCAACTCGAATTTTCAAAGTAGTGATGAGGGAATGAGGTTTATAGAGGAACTACTATCAAGCAATGTTCGCTGAAAAATATAATAAAAAATCTCATATCTAATTAAGGGGGCTCTCTTGTCCTACTTCTTCAGTGGGAGATCACTGGTAGCATTCACTGTGACCATGGTTAATATGTTTCTCTCTCCTTGGCTGTGTCTATTCTTGCGGGGTTGATGTTTTACGGTACATGCTTCTTTGAAACCTTTCTTCACAACTAACATGTATTCCATGACCTTCAACAATGAAATTTCTAAAATAAAATTTTGAATAATCTCAACAATTCTGAGATCATACAAAGCCTTTTTAACTTTTTTTGGAATTTTTATAGTCATCGAGAAATGGAGTATTCACAGAACTGAAACCATTATTCTTAATTATGCCATTATTTACAAATGATTGGCTAGGAGGTGCACAATCATTCAAAATAGGCAAAAAGGCAAGTATATGAGCCTCGTCTTCATCGATCGGCTCAAGAGTGACAGACCGCTGAATACCCTATGTTAATTTGTCAATTTATTGTAGTCAGGAAATCATGATCGATCAAAAATTAACCACACGAATTAATTATCTCTCGAGCAATCAAAATGTGGTTTTATGTATTTTTAACCTGGGCAAGCCCCAGGGTCGACTCAAGGAGGCAAAGGAACAATGTCAGCTCAAATTAGATGAATTACTCATGGTTTTTCAAGAAGATTTTTTTTGTATTTTTATACAATATGAATGCAAAAGCAAAAATGTAGATGAATTAGGTTATTAATAAAATAAGCAACTTAGTCAAATTAATTTTAATGTGAAATTAAATCAATTTAGCCAAGTTTTATTTTTCTTAGAAACCTAATCCAATGATGAATGCACAATATTTTTTTTTGGAATTTTTGGATTTAAGATGTAACAATGAAAAATGCAAACTTTTTATGGATTTTAAGCAATTTTTTGTACAAAATGCAAAAATTATGAAATTTTACTGGAACTTAAACATGATGAATTTAAGCTACACTATTTTTTTGGATTTTTTTGACAATATATGATTTTTATGAGATTTTTAATGAAAACAGAGTGACTGCAAGTACTTACTTTCTAATAAATACACAAAATCGAATTATACATAGAGCAATTTATCTCAAATAGATAGTTCAATGAGCAATACAGGAGACTTGAAATTTCGTAAAAATAATATTTATGGATTTAAATAAAAATCAATTATAGAAATCACTCAACAATCTATTGTATGCACAAGACATCTCCAATTTTATGAAATTCGGATAGTAATTAAAGCCCAACTATAAGCATCATGCTTGATTTATACAATTGTTGGAGCAATAGTTAATTAAATATGAATTTCAGATCATGAAATAGGTAAAATATCCATTTTTCACCAATGCAATTTTAATTAATTAATTACTGCTCACAAAATTACAAATAAATATCTAAGAGATAAAGAATTAAGTGCTATACAACATGAAATTTTTGCATTAAAAAAAGATGCAAAATGTATGTAAAAATTACTGCTCAAAATTAGGGGTGTCTGTGCAATACATAAATAAATATTTCAAAATAAAATGTGCCTAGGGTACTTTTGCAATTTTAAAACATGAAAGGACTCAATATGTAACTTTCACAAAAAAATAAAAAATGACATTTGAAAAACATGGTTCCAAAAAATGGAACCAACTCCTCTCAAGCAGATTTGGAGGCTCAACGTCGAGGGTGGCGGAGGTCACGAGTGTACGACAGTGGAGGAGCGGGCGGTCGCAGCGAGGGAGGGGGAGCACGCAGGGCACAACGACGACTAGAGGAAGGGCGTGCAGCGCCTACACGCTATAAGGGGAAGGGGCAACGGGGCCGGTGGTGGGGTTCTCCATGCGAGGGGCTGTGAGGCACGAGGGACATCACACGCAGGAGGCACGAGCGGTGGAGGTGACGTGGCTGGACGTAGGCACAGGCTCTGAAGGCGCAAAGGGGGCACGTGTGGGCGGTTGACAATGCACAGGTGCACATTGTGGAGCAGATGGGCGACTGGAGGGCAAGCCCACGCGACGACTCCGTGTGAGGGTGCGAGCTGGAAGGTGTGGGGCCGTGCACGACCGCGAGGCTGCTGAACGTTCAACAGCAAAGCGAGGCTGGTGAGAGGTGCGGGGGCATGCAACAGGTTGGCGGAGATGGAGGAAGGCCGCAGGTGTGTATGTGCGCTTGGGCGCGTGCACGGTTGAGTTAGAAGTATGACCTTGGGGCAGCTAGTGCAGCTGGAGGCTCCAGGGGATGCGGCGGCCTACGCGATGGAGGCACGCAGGGGTGGCGGTGGCTACGCTACTTCTCTTGTTCCTTTTTTTATTTTTTTTGTAATTTTTTGTAAAGGAAATAAAAATGTAGGAATGAAATGAGAGGTGATGTTGGTGATGGTATAATGTTGATGTACGAATAAAAAATATGATTATGATGTGGTGTGTGTGTGATAATGAAAATGATTGTGATGATTTGTGGTGATATGGTGTAAAATAACAACAAAAAAATGTTAGATAGGAAAAATGAGGAGAAGGATATAGAAATTACCTGGAACGTTCTCGCCGGGTTGCGGAGTAGCTACGCTAAAACTCCTGTCATCACCTCAAGAAGGTTGGCGGAGATGGACCTTCGAAGCTGCGCAATAACGTGGAAGGGACTGCAATGCGAAGTGGAGCTTCATAGATCTTGCGCTCCTTTGTGGTTCAACCCCTAGTGCTTGCATACTATACACATTCCTTGTAGGGTATAATAAATTTTAGCTCACATATATTTATTGTTTAATTAATGTTGTACGTTAATTGTTGAGACTACACTTGAGTTGATTATTGAGAGCCAAGAAAGGTGGTAATTACTAGATCAGACTTATCGGACACCGCAAGCCCTCCAAGACCAGACATTAGACACATCAACCCGAGTCTTCTTTCACCATCACACCATAAGTACCATTCATCTCACAATTACGTAGATGCTCAGTAGAATCAATGCCCTCTTCCTCAGCATTATCGGCAATACCCTCCTCAATACCATTCTCAGTATTCTCACTTGAAACTCCACCATAGTATCAGTCTCAGCGTGGTCAGCATGCTGAACCTGAAGTTGCACCAGTGGACCCAGCTCTCGACCGCTTGGCTCAACTGGTGTAAAGCTTAATAGAGATGAGTTAGAATCTCAATGACCTCACTGCAACAAAAACTTACATTCCAGCATAGTTTGAGGACAACCCCAATAATTTCAAATACAAGGAGCGGGTAGCTCTTGATGTCTCATCTCATCCTGTAAATTTAGGTATATATGAGTTTATGCTATCTAATGTTGTGACTCTCAAGAGAGGTAGGACCTTGCATCCATTTATCATGGCTAATGGGAAGAATACAACATCTTCTAGCAAATCCTCATTATTTGCATTAGTAGATCTAGTAGTAGATTTTGGTGAGGAAGAAGAAGATGGAGGAGGAGCACCAGCCATCTCTAAAAAATCCAAAAAAATCAGCAAAAGAAAAAGACCAATAACAGAATAACAATCAAGGCCAAGCCAACCAAGCCAAGGAGAAGCCAGCATCTGTAGTAGCTCCTTGATGAATATGTGATTCATAACTCTAAAAGTTGAAAATAGAGCTTAGTTCCCTAGTAATTTGTTGCATATCTTCATTTATTGTACATTATTCTCATTCATACATTTAGAATTAATGTCTGCATTTTAGCATGCCTATTTGCATTAAATAAGGAGCCAAATTCTCTTGTACGTATTCACCTATATATTAGCTAACTTCACCTATTTGTATCTATTTTATACTGACTCCTAATTGAATAAAATCAACTCTATAGTGTTTATATTACTAACATTAATAAAGGAAAAAATATCAAAAATACTAACTTGTAAAATTAACAAATAAACCCAAACCCTAGTTTGAGACTAAGGACATTAAAATGCGCATATCTCTCTCATATAGTGTCTGATTTAGGTATAACAACTTTTAAAGTAATATACATTCAAAGATCTTCAAAAACAAGACAAATTTCATAAAAATCAGAGTTCGTATGTGAAAGTTGGGTTTTGGGCCCCTATTGTATATTGTACATATTGACCAAATGACACTTTGTTTTATCTTTCTATTATCTTAATTATTAAAAATTAAAAAAATAGATTAAGTTGTAAATATTCTTTTCATATTTTCTCTAATTTTATTTCGATTTTTCTCTTATTTAAAAATGACAAAAAAATCTGCAAAAGATAAAAATGCAGTATTTTATACCTATAATGTACCCAAAAAATACTATTTATACAGATAACTTCTGTTGATATTTGGTCCTTCACAAAAGTTGTAGATCTCGTTGAGATGAGCAACTTCCGTGTTGACTACATTTTGATTTGACCCTTTTTGTTATTTATTTTTGATTTTTTTACATTTGATTTTTGATTTTTCTAGGTACGATACATGGCAGCTCCTGGAGCCGCCAAATGTAACCCCTTTTATATTATTTTCATATTTTATTTATTTATTTATCATCCATTTTTTATTTTAATTAATTATTTATTTATTTTTCATTTTTCAATTTAATTTTTATATTTTTTCTACTTTTATTTTCTTTTCTCTTCATTATTTTTAGTAGCCTACTTATTTTTTATTATATTTTTCCCTTTTACTTCTTCTCTACTCCAACTTCTCACCCAAGCCGCCAACTTCCATTCTCCCCTCATCTTCCACAACTCCTCCAACTTCCACCCCACTTTTTTTTTCCAACTTCCCTTCATCTTCCTCCTTTTATTCCCCTCACCCTCTTCATTTTTCTTAATCCGCCATTCTATGTATCAACAAGAAAGGGAGCAAGCACGGAGTGTTCTATTGGTGACAACAGCCTAACATCCTCCTCAAGCGAACAAAGGATCGTATATTAACAAGAATGAATACATTGTATGGTATATCTTCGAGGAGATGATTGAGGGATCAGTCGCTCTATCTTTGTCTCATGTATTCCATAAAGTCCCATCGATCCCACACATGACTGTGAATGCAAAATCATACCACGAAGAAGAGAGATACATGAGTTCCACTCTCAGCATCATCAGGAACTATCTCTCTAAAGTTGATATCATTGAAATGTGATCACAAGACCTTGATTAATTACAAGTGATCGAATAAAGAACTATGTCGTTGGACAAGCTCAATCAAATTTCAAGTAGCTTGAGCTTTTGGTGAGCACAATGAATGCCTGTCAATCTCTAAAGGAACCATCCGAGCATTCTGCGGAACCAAAGGAACAACCCCATCAATAGAATCAAGGGGCACCCCAATCTGTCCAACACGTGTATTACGTGCCGACACTCGACCAGGGATCATCACCATAGCAGTAGATAATTGTGTACTATCAGATTCCCAGGATTCTGCCAAGCCTTTCTATCCACCACCCCCACAAATTCAAGAGGTGAATGATGTGTGGGGCTAAAAACAAGCACTAGCCTGTCTTGGTGGAGAATCTCAAGGTGAGAGTACAACCATCCGGCCATTCAACCAACATCAGTTTGGATAGAGTTTCCAGCAACACAAGTCCCATCAGTCTCCACACTAATTGGAGACAACAATACTAGCATTAGCAGCCGATATATAGACAACTATACCATCAGAAGTAGCCAGCTTCTCCATATCGGAATTAGTTCCCTCCTCCTCAATACCAACACAAACAGTATCCTCCTCGTCACCACAAACCCTACCACTAGAAACAATACTACTAGCAATCTCAGCTCCCATGGATTATCGAATCTTCAGAGGCCAATTCTATGAGCCCTGCTATGGATTGCTTGGTTTTGTTGATCAAAAATATGAAGGAGATGAGCTAGAATCTAGATGTCCTCAGTATGTTAAAACAATCATTTCGGCACAGGTGGAGGCGAACCCCAACAACTTCTAAAGAAAGGAGTTCGACTCGGCCTTGGTTGTTACCACTTGATTCTTTTTTATTTTCTTCATTTTTTATATTTTCTAGGGGTATGTTGCTTCTTGTTACTCATTGGATTTAGAACTCAGTATGTCATCAACTGGTGGTGATGAAGACTCGCTAATAGAAGCTTTATTCTTCCCCTTTTATGAAGTAATGGGTTGTAGCGTCCTACCACTACTGAGATTAACAACATTAGATAACACAAAAGAAGTTATACCTGACTCGAGAGGTGGTGTGGCACTACGATAGAGTAACAAAAATGAGCAGATAAATAAGAATATTTTTGTGTTTTTTATTTTTAATTATTGTTATGGGTTTTTAATTTTTATGTAATCGCTTTTTTGTTTTTACTTTTGTAGATTTTTAATTTTAAGTTTAGAAAATATAAATTGATATTTAATATATATATATATATATATAATATAAAGAAAAAGAGAAAGGAGATGTTTTTTTTGGGTTTTCAAATATAACAAATAACTCAAAAATTTTAAAAGAAATATTTTTGGAATTTATAAATTTCTCTATTTTTGGTACTTTTTGGATAATTTTTGAGAATTTTATGGGTTTGAAATAAGAAAATACATAAAATAAAAAATAGTAAACCGAGGAACTCGAAATGGTATTAATAAATATCTATCAAATTAGATTGAGCGCAAATTTAATTTTCCTGAATTCTACATACTCTTAAGAAAATTCAAAAACCTAGAAAATATTTGTGTGATTTTTCCATGAACTTTTAAAATTTTATAAAGTTTTTTGGAATTTTAAATTTTTATGGGTTTTACCTAATATTCTACAAAAATATTTGATTATAAAATCAAATACAACTAAATAAACATATATGATTTATTTTGGAATTTTTCAAAATATTTTGTAATTTTTATGGATTTCTAAATGCTAAATAGGAAAAATACAATGTTGTGTACTTTTATAAATAAGAAAAGAATTTTAATTACCTTATGAGTAATATATATGATATAATATGGTTCCAAGCACTTAAGATAAGTTTCCTATAATTTTTAGATGCAAAATGATAATTTTAATAAATAAAATACAATTACAGAGTTTAATCGATAAAGTAGGGACATGAATGTAATTTTTAAAAAGTATCAGAACATTTAATAATCTTTAAACAAATCCAGGGGCACACATAAAATATTTCCATAATTTAGAACATTATCCGCATTGGTAGGTGTATAAATGCAATTATCCAAAACAACATGGCCCAATATGCAAATTTACTGAGAATAAAACAATTAATATTTGAATTTCCAGTACCTAAAATAAATTCACAATCCTGTAAAGGTATCCATGCAAAAATTTAGCCCCTCACATGCACATGCACGTGAGGTGACGTGGATTGGACTAAAATGCACATAGAGGGAAGCTGGGGGTCCTCAATGTAAATATTACAAAAATATTTTAAATGCAAATGAAAGTTTTAGACTAAATAATAAAAATAAAATGTGAAGGGGTGTGGGTGCAAAATACCCATGTTGGTGAATAACGGATGAGCACCACTTATCCTAGTGGTGTGTAGTAGACGATCAATGTTATTTCACAGATGGAGGGCATAGATTAAATCCCGCCTTTAGATCTGACGGCTCTTCGGGGCTTGATCAGATGGTTCCTTCATACTTGGACGATTGCTCTTGATCTAGCAATCGGGAGATAAGTTAGAAGAATAGGGAACAAGGTTTCCTTGGTCAAGCTTCGATCGAGCCTTCGCCTAATCTGGATAATCCCCTGAGCAACTAAGATGCTCAAACAATTCTTAGGGAGGTTCTGCAGCTAGAGGATGCTTGAAAAAGGTCCAACCTCATCGAAGGAAGCTTGGAAGGTCAGAGGAGTTCTCGAGTACCTGGAGATGCAAACCGAGTGGATTCAACTCCCATATGGAGTCCTTTGATGCTTATGCATGCAAAAAATGCTTTAGGGCTTGAGGATAGATCTCCTTGACCCACTAGTGAGTAAAATCGTGGTCTGGAACGAAGGGGGCGATGATCTCTGGTGACTGACGGAGGAAGGAGATCCGAATCCTAGATATGAGCAAAATCTGGGGTGAAAGATGGCTTAGAGCGATAGAAGATGATAAAGCAAAGATGTGGAGGTGGTTAGGCGGGTGGTCAATGGTAGAAATCACGGTGAATAGAGGCTGGAGCCTAGAGTTCTGGCAAACTGTACTTTTGAATATTTAGGATAAAATAGATCAAATCGAATAAAATAAACTACAAAGCTACTCTACTGCTACTCATATGAATTGAGAAAGCGAAAGAAAAAGAAGCTCACCTACCTGATGTGACCGTGAGCAAGATACCATTGGAAAAGCTTTGGTGATGGGTTGAATCACCTCAAGATCGCTTCCTCCCCATTGTGGTTCAATGGGGATCGCTTCCAGTCACTAAGGGCCGCTCAAAGGGGTCAAAAGTGAGTCAAGAGGGGTTAAAATTCAAATCGAAGCTGAGGGTTTGATTGTATAGCAGTGACAAGGAGGCTCAAAAGAATAGGGCTCCATGTTGGACGACCACAATGAGAGAGAGAGGACGTGTAGAGAATGAGAGAGAGAGAGGGAGCATATATTGTTGTTGTAGTTGTTGTCTCCAACTTGCGTGTGTAAAATAAAAGGCTAGGGCTACCCTTCTATTTATAATATTTGAGATCCATGGATCTCAATCCATGAACAACACAAATTCAATGGTTTACATTGATTTGTGTTTCTTTTAATGGCCATGATTATGCTGTATATTTACAACAATAATTAATTTAATTAAATCAAATATATATTGAATATAATTTTAGTTATATTAAATCAGTCATGTAAATATTTGGAATGAAGATTTCCTCCTTCCATAAAGAGGGGGGACATCCACCCGTTCCTAATGGGAATTGGTGGTAATCTCCATGTAATCTCATGAGATTACATTATTCCATGGAAATGTCCAATATTTACAACAATATTTGTTGTAAATTATTCTACAAAAATAACTCATAATTATTTTGTGAATATTACAATCTTACCATTGGAAAATTATGAATCACATTCACAACCCAAAATAAAATGTAAATTACATCTTCAATTAATTGTCCAATGTGAAACCAATTCACATCAACATTTAAATTGCAAATGTAATTTACAAATAGCTCTCCCTTATATTTTATAAATCACATTATAATATATATGAATAATTAGGATAATGCTATCCACATTATTCATATCCATGATAATTATATCACATTTAATTATCTTTGATCTCAATTCTCATGTGCCTAAATAATATGAATCACATTCACAATGTTTTCATCTTTGATAATTAAATCACATTAGTTATCTTAGATAACTCTCCTTATAATATAAATCAAATTAATATTATTCATGATAATTAAATCACATTTAATTATACATTTTCTCAATGCTCGGATACATGTATCAACAATGAAATTATCCATGAACTCTTTCAAGGATAATGCGCTTTCTCTACAGATGCTTGGAGATAAAGACATGGTGCTTATATTGTTCCATGTATAGTGACTTGGATATTGAGATCACATCTCAAATCCAGATCTTGCGTACATCCCATAGATGCTTGATTAAATCAAGACTGTAGATCCAATCTTGTCATTGCATCTGAATCACATTCAGATTTCTGTCCAACACTTGAACAAAGATTAGATCACTTCTCTATTGAGAGGAGTCACTAAAACCCAGAACCGTTTCATCAATCCCTAGGAATGGAAGCATCATGGTTATACAATCGTTTATGATCACATCACCCTTAGGTATTCCTAATACCTGTACATCCTTTAATCTGGAAGACCCAGAATAAACCCAAAGTATTAGATCAATTTTACACTATCTACTTCAGGGATTTATCATTAAGTTTCTCATTTGACTATTGGGATTTGGTATTGATCATATACTTTCCAAAATCATATATCATACCCAGGTGTTGATCATATACTTTCCAAAAGCATATATCAATCCTACAAATTCAGTCAAGCTTCCAAAGCTAGATGACCATGCATGGAATTTGATTCTCCCCAATATCTCATGAGTGAGATCATGTCTTCCGGTTCAGTAAATGAACATATATGATACCCTTTGAGAGATCGTATTACTCAAATGCCCTTGCATGCACACCAACACGCCAGTGTATAGGCCTTGGTTAGGTCATCAACTTATTGGTTTGCCAAATGTACATACTCAGACATATAATAACACATCTATCTCCGGTAAGAGGATGCGTGCCTATATCGTGACAGCATACGACATAGGACGTTGGTTATCTCGATCTCGTTAAGTCAATTCTTTGACCTAACTTATCTAACACCTCCGAATATCTATTCCTATGCAGAGGACCTACATCAAGATGTCAGTTAGATATCAACCTTTAGAGAAAGGATTTCCATTTCCTTCTCAGGCTGGAGATCATCTCTTAATAATCATTTGACAGTGCTTGATGAGTCCTCAATCTAACTCTTTGGATATTCATCCAAGCACCAACCTCTATGATTCAATAATTGAATCAAAAGATGTATGATCAAAGATTGCCATGGTACATAACCCTAATTGTACTAAGGGACCTATTATGAAATTAGTTATTCTTCATTTCAGATCAAGGAATGATATTCGCAATAACATTTATTGCATAATGGCTTGCCGTGGGCTTGCATGTCCAACATGTACATATGGGGAGAATCGAGGAAGAGAATGTACGGACTCAACGACTCATCTTGCCCCCTATACTTAGGGTAGAATAGTCCTAAGTATAGAATATCAATAAGCAGGGGGACAAGCAAGAGATCAGAAGAATAAAACAAAAGAGACGATATGAACAACATCATTCCCCCTATACTTAGGGTAGAATATCCCTAAGTATAAGAAACAACAAGAGTGATGAACAAGACGAATATGAACAACACAAATAATGCTCCCCTATACTTAGGATAGAGTACATCCTAATTATAGCACACAGATATAGACAAGAGGTGAATGATAACATGGAAGAAGGAAGGAGCAAATCAAGATGAAACTCATATATACAAAGTAGACATTGTTGAGATGTCTCTCAACAAGCGCTATAGTTTACGCCCCTAGCTGGGCGCAAAGGCTAGGACAATGAAGTATCAAGGTTCAGGACGACATCTGTAATGCGAATACCATACTATCATTGTTATATCGGTGTGAGAAAAACAACGTGGTCAACAATGCAAAGGAGGACACCCAGATGAGCAATCAGACAGGTGTCTGCTACCGGGTAAATATATGTGTAGATAAAATCGGGCACCAATAGCACAAAAGAAATCTTCGACTCATGCTCAGATCGGAGTGAATGGTTGGAGCCGAAAAAATAGAATGTGGAGAAGGAAGGATATGTCATGGAATCCTTTACATTAATCACTATCAAGATAATGTATGGATGATCAAATTCAGGAGACTTGCTGATATTCGATGCACATAATGTAGAAAATTTAGGTAATCCATCGAATATCTCAAAGATCGAATCATCCTCACGAGGGTCGTCGAGGAGAGACAACTCGGACTCATAAGAAAATTCAGAAGACTCGTTCTCGTGATCCGACAGATCTGATGCACAAGCAGTGAGTCAAACCGAGTACATAGTACTGACCGCCCGTAAATAACCCTCAGGGAGGTGGGAAAAATCAAGTGGATTTGAGAAGAGAACGAATGATTATACTTAAATAGAGGGTTGCCTCTCTAAGTTAGAGAAAAACCGTCCAATGGATCATCAGGTTCAAAGAAATCTAGGTCAAGATCAAAGAGATCATTGACCTGCCAGTGTGAAGGGTTCTGTTCTTGAGAAATGTTTGACAGTATTTGATCCTCAGGGTGAAGGGTAGGAGGGAGGGAAAACATGAGTTATGATGATTTTTGATTGATTTTTTAGTGATTGCTAATGATCTTTAGAAAATGAACATAATCAAACAACACCAAGGACATACAAACACAATGCAAACCCCCGATTCACCTTCTCAAATCGGTGATGACCGTTAAAGATTGGACATTAATCTTGTCGAGTTTAAAGTTAGGTGATTAAACAAAAGTTGTACAAACACTTAGGTTGTCTTATGGGATTGGGGCACTAACCTTAATGTGTACGTGAGCAAGTAAAACAAATACAATGAGGGAGTTGCTCTCCCAAAATAATGATGTGAATGAACTACGTTTAATTTTAATAGTCCAAGTGATATTAGCAGTCCCAATTTTAAGTTGTTCAATTTTCACTTTTTTTGATATTTTTGAAAAACACGTCTAATGAATTTTTCTATTTCCTTTATTCCTATATCCACAAAAACAGAGGGAGGAAAACGAAAAAACTGATGCATGAGAAAATATGAAATGCAAATGCTAGAGATAGAGGTGCGTACCTGACTCCAGCACTCTACATGCAATATGATCCATGCATAAAAAATAAAAATAAACTATATGCAAATGTAAGCGAGAACTGTACTAAGTGATAACTTCTATTCGGGAATAACCAAGTTATTATTTTCCTGAGTCGAAATGATCTATAGGAACACATATTCTTTCAGGGCTTTGGACCTAATAACTACCTGGCTCAACCAAATAAAATCTAAAGCTAGAGGCTTTACTCACAGAAAACAAAATAAAATAAAGTCGAAAAACACAAATCTGTGAGAAACAAATAAAAATAAAAGCAATAAAAACAACGAGAAAACAACATTGAGGTCCCCCAAGTGCACCGGCACTTTGACGAAAAAGACACCAAAAAATAGGTATATAACGTTTTTTACAAGAATTTTGAATGAATAAAATGTTAAAATAAATAAATAAAACTATCTTTACTCCAAATGTTTGTCTTCTTAAAATCTTCTTCTTCTCCTCTTGCGCTCTCCTGTAGCTGTGAGAAGAATCAAGCTGCCTCTGCTTCACTAGAGTGCATTGGCGCTCCTAAGAAAGCTGCTCCAGCTCGTCGGGCCCGCACAAGAAAAAGGAAATGAAGAATGTGTAAGAGACACACATATAAAAAATATGAGCAGGAAAATGAGATAAATACAATGAATATGGACAATGAACTAAATGTTGTAAAATATAAACGAATATTTAAACTAAGAATTGTAGGTAAAAATATAAACTTAACTATCCTCATAGTGCCTCCCCCGCAACGGCAGCAATTTGTTGGTCGAGATTTTTAAGTGAGTTTTAATTAGATGAATAAATGTATCGTGATGTGTTGTTGACCTAAAGAATCCCTCAACAAAAAATTTATTTTAATTCTCTCAAGCCTAATTAGTTACAAAAATGTGTAGCAAGAGAAAATTTTGCTTTTAAATTAACTTGTATAGCAACATGATTGAACTCAGGGAGGATACAAATCCCAAGGGTTACTAAATCAATGAACGAATAAATGAAATAAGAAGGAAATTCTATCAACATTGCTCTTGGTTTTTATAATTTTTTATTTTTTAGTTTGTAATTTTTATATTTTTAAAATTTTGTAAATTTTTTTCAAGAGAAATGAATTTAACAAAGAAAGATATATACAAAATAAGGAAATGCAAATTCTTTTTAGAAATTTTCAAATAAATAAAAAGTGGTCAAAAATTTCCAAATAAAATATTTTTTATTTTAAAGCTTTTGTACTATTTTGGTGTTTTTTCAATTATTTTTCAATTTTTTATGGATTTTATAAAAATAAGAAATTCAAAATAATGTCAAACAATGAGAAAGATGGGATATTTTGAAATTTAGAAATATTAAATGAATTAAAAATTACTGGATTTATTTTTCCTGAAAACTAAAAGAAATTATCTACAAAAGAAAGTGAAATCACAGTTTTTGGAATTTTCTACTATTTTCTATGATTTTTATGAGTTTTTAAGAATTTTTTTGTTTGTTGGGTTTTAATAATATTTAATGCACGAAATTTGTACAGGAGTTAAAACAAGTCAAAATACACCTACAATATTTTTTTACTTTTTGAAGTAATATTCGAATTTTTGTGAGTTTTGTAATTTCAAACAATGAAAAATGCAATGTTTTTATTTTTTATAAAATCAAATGATAATAAAATATGATGAGAAATTTATACTATGAATATACACAAATAAGGAGCATACCATGATTTTTCTAGAATTTATTGACCATGAAAAATATTTATTCCAACAAGATAAGTATGCAAATTAAAGTCTGGATACAGGGGCCAAAAACAATTATTTATTATTTCTAAATTAAAAGCTAACATGAAATGAAATGAGGGATGGAATTCATAAATTACCCACAAAATCGTGCACAACATATGATGAATATGGTGGCAAGGGCTTATTTGCGAATCTTGGAATCTCCAAGGGCTTGAATGCAAATTTTGCCCCAAAATTTAGTTTATTCCCTAGGGGTGGCGAAATAGGTTTTCGTTCTTCATTTCAAAAGGAGGTCGCCGCCCCTTCAAGCAGGATGGTGGCTGGCGCCGACCTTGTTCTTCCTCCTTTGGTCAAGGACGACGGCGGCTATGATCGGGTGGTGAAGGCTTGGCGGAAGGCACACGAGACGTAGGTTGACCGGTGACGGAGCATCACGCGGGGGGCGTGGTCGGCTAGGAGGTGGGTTGCATGTGATGTGGAGGAGCTCTGTGACGTTGGGCCGCACGGGTCTCGTCAACGAAGAGCTCTCCTCCAACAGAGAAGGAGGGCAGCGGTGGGGCGGATCTTCTATGGTGGAGAGGGCTGATGTCAGCGTCGATCGATGATTATGGAGGCTTGCGGATGATGGTGGCTAGCGGGGGGAGGGGGGGAGGGCTGCTACAGACGACTCCAATCTCTTTTTTTTTTTAAAATAGGGATATTTAACTGGCAGACCCTGTAATCTTTTGCAATTACCGCTACGACCTCTGAAACATCCTAATTCCTCTCTCGACCCCGTAAACTTGCTAACCCTTATCCCACAGACCTGTGGTTAACTCCCATCCATTTGCCCCGTTAAAAGTGACCAGATTCTGTTATCTTCTTTACATGATACCCATTTTATTTATCAAATTTACGGCAAGTGCCATTCCCTCCCACCCTCCACCTCCAGATGAACATTTCCGACACGAAGCCCCCCCGCCCCCTCCAGGTCGGGCCTCCCCGGTCGTCGGTCAAAGCTCCTCCCACACCCCTCGCGGGCGACCCCCCCCCCCCCCCCCCCCCGCTGCCTCTCGTGCTCAAAGCCGCACCCTTGACCACCTGCGAAGCTCCCCCACCCCCACATACACGGACCTTCCCCTACTCAGCTGCCGCCGATCGTAGCCCCACCTTCTCCGCCCTCCCGATCACGTCTCCAGGCAGCGCAACATCCTGCCAGGACAGGTCCACTAGGCCCTCTCGATCACGTCTCCAGGCAGCGTGCTTGGAACCCCCCACCTGATCGAACCGCCACCCCCTTCCCGTTCCCCGCACGAAGACCTCCCCCCCTCCCCCCGCCGGCCCCCTGCCTGGCAGCTCGAAGACCACCCCAGCCCCGGTCGAGGACCCCCCTGTCCCCTCCTGAAGACCCCCAACCCCCTACCAACGCCATGGTCGAAGCCCCACCCCCTGGCGCCGGCACCCCGCCTGGAAGCTCGAAGACCACCCCCAGCCCCGCAGGACCCCCCCAACCGCCTGCTCGAAGACCCCAACCCCCCGCCACCGCCATGCTCAAAGCACCCCCTCCGCGCCCCGCTCGAGGTCACCCCTGTCGCCCTGATCGAAGACTCCCCCCAATCCCCTGTCGCCGCCGTGGTCGAACCCCCCCACCCGCCAAACCCCCTGCCGTCGCCATGCTCAAAGCTCGAAGACCACCCTAGCCCCGCTCGAGGTCACCCCCTATCGCCCTGATCGAAGACTCCCGCCGCCGCCGTGGTCGAAACCCCCCCCCCCCCCCCCCCCCAAACCCCCCTGCCGTCGCCATGCTCAAAGCCCCCCTCCCCCCCATCGAAGCCATGCTCGAAAGCCTCCCTCGCTCCAGCCCAGGTCGCCTCTCTCAACCATACTGCTGCATGCCTGGCGTGCCTAAGATTCCGTTGATGTCCTCAGTGGATTGGAAAGGGAAGTGAAGATGAAGAAGACAGGAAATAGGAAGAGAAGAAGAATTTCAACCGTTAGATTTTGTATGGTTCGATTAACTCAGTTTTAACTCACTCAAGTTAGTTCAAGATGTGTCAATTTAACGGCAAGGTCTGTGGGGTAAGACGGAGCAAGTTTATGGGGTCGAGGGAGCAAGTTTATGGGGTCGTAGTGGTAATTGCAAAAGATTACAGGGTCTGCCAGGTAAATATCCTTAAAAATATTGTTTCCTTTTTTAGGACAAACAACAACTGCAATTTTTTTTGTATTTTTTTGAAATTCCTGTACCTGCAATAAAAAGAGATAAATGACTCTAGTACGACGGTTAGATCCCAAATACTATAGATAGAAAATGTGAATGGAGAAGTGAATCCGACGAGGTGGATGGATGTATCCGGATCTCCGACCACCGTGCGTGGCCGAAGGTGAATGGTTGTGTGAGGTAGAACTTGAACGTGGGTTGATTGAGAGTATGAGATGGAAAATTAAATCAGATAGAGCAATTAGATCAATGAACTACGATTAAAAACTACGATTTAACATTGCAAAATGACAACAAAATAAAAAACACAAATTAATTCTAAAATTATCCAATGAAAAGACAAGAAATGGATGTGGATGTCACCAATTGGGATTGGATTAACATCGTAATGGCCTTGACGACGATCGCCTCACTGTCACCGGACGGCTCGGAGGCTAGGCACCCTTCTACAATAAGATGACTCTCGGAAAATAGGCTCTTCTCTCTAAAAGATTGATCAAGTGAGAATGAGGGAGGAGCCAATTAAATAGAAAAAAATATGAATTTGGATTTCAAAATTTGAGTGGAGAGAAAAAAGGAATGAAGTTAGTGGTGGAACTAATAAAATAAATAAATAAAAGAATTTCAGAATTAAATTAATTAAAATAATAATAAAAAGCAACAACTTAATGAGTTACCTTAATGGTGGGTTAATTAAGAAATTTATTAAATTATATACATGTGGTATATTATTTACATAAATAAATAAATAATTTTTTTGTTAATTTAAATTATAAATGTTAATAATTATTTTTAGTGAGGGTTATTTAAGGAAATCAACCATATACATATACTATATACATATGGCACATTATATACATAGTTAAATAAGGAAATTATGTCATTTTATGTTCTAAAATTTTTTATTTTCATTTTATATAATCATTAGAAAACATTTACAATTATTTACAAATACATTATGTACAAAAATAAATATGGATAAATATATACAATAATAAAATGGTAAAATTACAAAAACCACCCTAGAAAACCATCTTTCAAACCGTAACTCTAAAAATTATGAAACCATCGTTATTTTAAAGATAATTTAGTTTAGAGTACAATGGAAGTGAGTTTGATTCAATTTGAGTTCATATGGAGCTGGAATTGGCCTTTCAATTCTCGCTTTACGACTTTTTCCGAGTGTAGTTACCTTTATTCTGTACATGATTTTATTTTGCAAATATTTTTATTATTTAGTAAACATTTTAATTTACAACTTTTTTGTTAATAAAATTATTTAATTTGAGTAAATTTATGAACAAATAAAATAGTGTAAGTTTTATACAAATATACACAGAATAAATGAAAAGTATTTACAAAACATTTTTTGGATTTTCTGATTAAAGACTCTATCTCCCCCTACTCTATTCCTGGTTGATCAGGTCGAGTCTTAACCTTCTCTCAGGGTTTGGGTCAGCATGCATCTATTACATATATACAATCATTCTATTATCTTTATTTTTCCTTTATTTCTTTCTTTATTTATTTTAGGTTAAAATAGTAATAAATGTACAATATTTATACACAGATGCAGGTTAGTAAAAATATCGATTTAGTATTATATACATGTATTTTATAAGGGATTTTAAGCTAAAATAAATCAATAAAGATGATGAAATGCATATTCATTACCTGTGATCTAGAAGACTAGTTGGAATCAGCTTGTATTTCTTGAAGGCACATGATTTGTGTCTTCAAATCACTAAGGAATATCTCAAGCTCATCGATCTTATCGAGCTTGTCTATATTCTTACACTTTTTCTCTATAATCTCCATACAATCCAACTTTTGGCAGATGATCCCCATATCAGTTGATGAGGATTTAGAAAGAGTAGAAACAACAAAAGAAGGAGCCCCTTCGATTTGTGCCACTCTAGAGTGCTGGTGATATGTAGGTGGCTTCGTCTAAGTATAGATCCAAGTCTGGGACATAGTGGTATAGTTTTCGACCATCTCCTCATAGATAGCCCAAACTTGGTCTTCATGCTTCAAAAAATATGAACCACCACATGATGCGTTCACCAGTCCCTGGAGTTCTGGTGTCAGCCAACATAAGAAGCTTTGAAGTAGGTTCAGCTTTGAGATCTCGTGGCAGGTACACCTATCGATGAGATCTCTGAATCTATCCCATGCTTCGTGGAACTGCTCGTTCCCGATCATGGTGAAAATACTAATCATAGCTCGAGAGCATTCACAGGACCAAGTGGGTAGTACTTGTTCTATTATTCAGTTCGTAACTGCTCCCACGCCGAAACATATCTCCCCAAGTGTTTCAGCCAGTAGGCTGCTCGGTCTACCAGGGAAATAGAAATGTGGTCAGTTTTATTGTGTCCTCGTTCACATATTGATAGTGCATCGTACTACAGAGCAACACGAATTCCTGTAGGTACAGATGCAACTCCTCTATCGATAGCCTGTGAAACTTGGGCAACAAGTGGATGGTATGTGGATGGAGCTCAAAATTACCACGGATGACAGGAAGACGGATCCACCTATGAGTAGTAGTAGATCAATGGTTATAGAGTTGCTTCATCGTGCGTTCATGACAAAGAAGTGGTCTCTCCGCTCCATTGGGTTGCTCAGCTTCCTCATATTCTAGGATGTCAGCATCTTGGTTGTCCCTTCTGGCTCATAGCTGCATCAGCTTGGCTCTAACGTCGTTAATCAGTCCCCCTGCTCCCTTATCTAGTTCTACATATGCTTAAGGGACGCGAGAAGACCGTTATTGATCAAATCCTGAGTTATTGCGATCCTTTTCCAGCCATAGCCTCTGGAAAGGAGAAAGAATCTAGATCAAGATTGGCCAGGTAAACATGCAACTACTGAAGGTTCTCTTGTACTAGAGGTGATGATGATGGAGAATGAGAAGAAGATAGAGTCGAAGAAGAACTTCCAGGGTCAGAGTCATTCCTGGAAGAAGAACCTCCATGAGGTTTTGGCTTGGGGAGAGAGACGTTCCGGACTGATCTAGATGGATGGGCAGGTACGCGAGAGAGTGGATTGGTCAGATTCGACCTAAGTGATCGTCAACCCATCATCCGAAGAGATAGATTACAACTGATCTTGTTTGATTGATTGATCTAAAAGATGGGACTCACACCACAAAATCAAATGCAAAGCAAACTCTGAATTCACCAACTCAACCTGGTGATGACCGTAAAAGTTCGAACATTTTTCTTTTCAATTTTAGAGTTAATTGGCAAGCAAGTCTTCTCATAGATTAGCGTGAGCTGATAGGTATCTGAAACTTCACCTGAAGACTATCCCGATTTCTTACAGAGAATCACCTATTCTCAGCTAGTGTGGGAGTAAGTACGAACCGTTTCCGGCAACCCGTGTTACTTGAGGACGAAGCCTTACGCAATGTCATCTAAACCTCCTACTTTGCTAAGGAAACTCAAACCATTTCCGACTACTCGAGACTCCCTACTAAAGAGTAACTGATTAACTGTATGAAGTCTGTAGTATTACAAAAGAAATTCGTACTATGGTTCTAGCCTTAGGGGTCGTCCCTCACTCACAAATATGGAGAGTACCTGCCATACATTCATTGGGGATTGCTCTCCCAAATCAAGTGGAGTCCGTTACATTTATTTTCAGGTTAAATATAGCTAGTAGTCCCGATTTTAATTTTTGGTTATCACTTTTTTTTGAGTATTTTCAGACAACATCTACGATTTTTGTCTTTTTATTTTTGACATATGTGATCAAAAAACATCTACGTTGTGTGCCCTCGGTTTAGCTCTGGAGGCACAATCAAAGAAAAATGAGAAAGTCCTAAACAAACACCTAACCTCGAAAAATCCACGGAAATCGTAGGAAAATCGCGAAGCGAGAAAAGCCATGGTGGGAACTCTGTTTCCCTAAGTACACAGCACTCGGTGAAACTGATCTCGAGAAAGATAGGGAGGAAGGTACAAGTCGGGATGTCCTTACGAATCCCCATCTACGAAAACAGAAAAATAGACAAATGCCCTTGATTTTTTTATATTTTTACAAAGATTACAAGTAAAAAAATTCGGCTTCTTCGTTCTTAGTTGTGCGGCTCAACCTGTGCTACACAAATCAGAAACAAAAAGTTGTGAAGTTAGAGAAATAAGATGGCCAAAAAGAAAACCCCAAACCTAAGGTTTACCCTAGCGATGCCTCCCTAGCAACGACGCCATCTCAAAAAATCACATCTGATCTAAAGATAAAAATGTCATTGTATCGATCAGGTGGATTTTAGCAGAAAATTTTAATTTTATTATTTATATTCCTAAACTAGATATGTATAGTATTAAGTACTTGAGTGTCGAACTCAGGGTGGCGAACCCCTATAATGGTCTGGTGGTTGAAGAAGTGGCTCCCACTTTAAAGGACCAGGGTTCGAATCCTATACATAAAAAACTATTGGAAACTAGGGTTAAGCTATAGAAAATTAAGTTTTTTTGGTTCATAATTTTTATTTATTTTTAGATATTTTTATGGATTTTCATTTAATTTTTATGAATTTTCTATTATTTTTTGTGAAATTTAAGTAATTTGTAATTTTTTATTATTTTAGAAAATGTTTTATAATTTTTATTTAGTTTTTTTTATGTTTTTATTTTGTTTATATGTTTTATGAATTTTTAAGAGGTTTTTAAGATTTTTATGGATTTTATATTATTTTTAATGTCGAAAACAATGTCTTTATTGAAATCTACGAATTATTTTTGAATTTTAAAATAGAAAAAAGTAATAAAATATTTTTATTTTTATTTTAAAGTGGATGAAATTATCTTTAAAATGATAAGTTGTGCGTTCTTATATGATTTTTTATAAATTAGTTATGAATTTTTGAAGTTTTATGTATTTTGATTTTTTATTTGTTTTATTATTTGATTTTCATTTTGTTTTTTGTTTTCTATGTAAAATATGGTAAACTATACTATGTTGATTTATTTTTTTAAAGGTATTTTTATATTTTCCATGTGTTTTTAAAAACTATTATATTTTTTTGAAAATTTTAAGGATTTATTAAAAATAGGAAATGTTTTTATTTTTTTAAACAGTTTATGTACTATATATAATATGAAATACATTATTTACACGTATGTTATTATTTTTTTATGTTTTTTATTTTATTTTTTGTATATGTAATATTATATAGTAATATATGTAGTAACATGAGTATATATGAAATAAATACGGAAAGGGTGCATGTGGAAATATAGGAACTTGGAGGTGTGTCGGCGCAAAAATTCCTAGCCATCACCTGTGTTTCTTGTGTCCTCCACCTGTATGGGACCTGTTTGCAATATCACCAGGTTCTAAGGTTATGCGTGCAATTGCCACAGAGAACACATGTGATTCACGTGTCTGCTCCACTCGGGGGACCTGTTGGTGATAGGAAAGAATTAGAGAGGGAGCTAAATTGCAAATGTACCAGGTTGTACATGCTCAGCCATGTGCTTCAGTAGCTCAGGACTTGCTTGTAAATTTAGTTACATCAAAGGGGTGTTTCTGCAAAAAACTTTGAAAATATCAGGCCCTCACGTAAAAGGCACGTGAGGTGCCTTAAGCGGTGGGGCTGTACTGGTCGTTCGATCTAGCCTTCATCGATGGTTGTCGCTCGATCTGGAACTGTTCATGTTTTCCCCAAATCAATCTCTAGGCGGCGGTGAATGATCTGGAGACGATGGATTGAGCTGTTGATGAACGAAAAGTCCGAGCAAATAAGGTAGATAAATCAGAAGTGGTCGTTGCGACCTCAGTCGCTCGAGAATCAGAGTGCTCAATCAAGAAAAATTCAGACCACCAAACAAAGGCAAAGATCAATGAAACTCAAGATAGCGGTCTAGCTATGATATTAACCTGGTATAGCGCCCAGGGTCGAACTCAAGGAGCACGGGTTAGCCTCGCGGCCTACGAAGTAGTCTAAAATAAAAACAAATAAAAGAAAATTATTTTTGGTGGGTTTTTATTGTTTTTATATTTTTTTTGGATTTTTAAATTATAAAGAAAATAATAAAATCAAGAAAACAAGCAACTTCACACAAATATTTAATCATTCAAACTTGATCTGAAAATTCAAACAAAAATATTTTTATGTTTTTTATATTTTTTATGTTTTTGGTGAATTTTTGGTATTTTTCTGATTTTTATAGGATTTTATAAAAATGAAACAAGCCAAAAACAGAAACAAAATGTCCAGTCAGACTCTTAAGACCAAAATAAAATGTATAATGGTCTCAACAGAACCTGGAGGTAATTTTCTTGGAAACTAGAAATAAAAAGGAAAATTCAGGAAGAGAGTTTATTATTTTTGGAGTTTTCTACTATTTATTAGAATTTTTATGGGTTTTAGGGCCTTTTCAATTTTTATAATTTTTATAAGTCCAAAAATAACCAAAATTGGTCAGAAAATCAAACACAAAAAAAACAAACAAATTCTAATTTTTTTTGTAATTTTTAAAGATGTTTTAATATTTTTTGTGAATTTTATAATTGGACAGTAAGAAAAATAAATGTTTTTGATTTTTTTTTAAATAACAAAAATGCTCAGAAATGTACCCAAAAATTAGAGAAAATTTTACACAGTGGCAGGAGCCAAGTTTCCAATTTTCATCAAATTTAGGTTGAATTTGCTATTTTATTAAAATTAAAAATCAGCAAACAGTGCACAAGGACCTATCTGCAATTAAAACAAAATCCTGGGCCAAACTATAACACGGCTTAAAACCTTGGGTCCTTAAATGCAAAATGCCCTCCGACTCACGCGCTAGGCACGTGGTCCAGGCTTAGAGGGACCAAAGTGTCATTCCTATTCTAAAAGATACAAACAGTAACATACAAAGAACACAGGGTAAAACATGCAATTTCACCAAAACTCACGTGTCGACACACGTATCCATCATGTACAGGGGTAGAAATGCAAAAAAGACAAACAACATGGTCCTCTATGCAAAATAACCAAAATAAAAACAACTACGAAACATATTTACAGGACTAAATATTAAATGCAGAAAAGAGAAGGGCCTACAGGGTAATTTACCCTTTTATTAAGCGGAGGGCTGGATGCGCGCCATGTAGCTGATCGGACGGTAGAGGAGGTGCGGCGCACCAACGAAGGAACTCCGCTTGGATCAGACGGCTGAGGACCTCCCACGTGGAGGATCTGACGGTTGTGAATCGCTGTGGGTAAACGAAGGGACCTCTGCTCTGATCCGACGGTGGAGAGCTAGCCACGTGGAAGATCAACGGCTGCTGTATGCCGTGGCTAACCCTCGCTGATTTGACGGTCCCTATCTATCCTCTAATGATCGGGCGGTGGTGGATGCTCCTCAAGTGAACGACTATGATCTAATCTGGAGCTGGAGGGCTAGATGGATGGCTCTGGAGGATCCACGAAGAACAGGTGGCCGGCAAACTTCACCGGCCCAGTAAGCGCACAATGGTCCTCCTCGGGGGCTACTGATGATCGGAGAAGAAGCGCCAGAGCCTCCCGCGTCTGAAGAGGGCCTCCGATGAAGCTGGAGGCATCGGAGATGGTCCGGCAACCAAGGCGGAGCTGGAGCTGCTACTCCTGAACGTTCAAGCCCTCATATGGGCTTGTCTTGACCTGCAAAGTGGCACAACTGACTCCTGGGTCGAGGGCAAAGTGCCTCAACCCGGTTAGAGGTGATGGGGATGGTCAGTGCGTCTATGGACAAGCTCCGGCGAAGCGACGACGAGGGAGCTCGAATCCCAGTTCTTGTGCGAACTGGGTTGAACGAAGGGGTGGAGAACATGTGTGGGAGAAGAGCGAAGGTGAGGATGTCGTCCGATGATCAAAATGGTGAGGGAGGTGGTCGGAATCGACGGTCGACGGTGGAGGCGCGATTTGGGGGTAAACAAAAATTAGCTAACGCTAGGGGGAACTAAGGCTACCTGATGGTCGATGTCGACTGTGCTTGAGCTGCTGGAGCTCCTGGTCCTAGCCTCGAGGGCCGTCGATGCCCGAGGCTCGAGCACCACGCTGGTGGCGGTGCACGGCGGCGCAAGGCTACCGGATCGATGGTCCGATCACTCCTTCCTCGCTGCAACACGGCCAATCGCGAGCTGTCACTCAGGCGAGAGCAATCGAGGTCCTGGGGTGGAGAAATGGGAACCAAAGATGCCTAAAGGAGCGGGTGGATCTCAGACTATATACGGCTAGGGGTCCGGCTAAAGCGAGTTCGGGCGAGAAAATCGGAGCACGGACCCCGATGCTAACGGTCGGGCGTGGATCTGGGTGGATCAGGGAATGATTAGGACCCGGGGTTAGCGGTTCTGGGGCTCGGATCAATGCACCATAAATGGGAGAAGAAGCGGGCCGGGCGCAGATCCGCGGAGGAGTGGTCCAGGGGGGGGAGTTGACCGGGGGGTCAACATCCCCCGTGGACCAATCAGAAGCGGCCACGCCATAAATGATTTAGAAATTTAAAATAAAATAGCATTTGGCCGAATTATTCAAAACTCAAAACATGAAAAGTGTTTCTTTTATTTTAAACTATTTTTTTGATTAAAAAAAGGTATATACAATATAGTACTAAGTATAGGTATATATACAATGTTGAATTTTTAATTAATTATTTTTGTGCATTTTTATTCCAATTTTATATTTTTTTTATTTACAAGATAAAATTTGGAATAATTAGGTATTTTTATTTTATTTTTATTATTAAATTACAAGGGTAAAATAAATAGGTTTATTTATATACATAGATGGTATATACACAATGTTGGTGTTGATTTTTATATTTCTTTCTTTTTATTTTATTTTTGGTTTTGTGATTTTTGTTTTATTTATTTAAATAATAGGATATGGAATATATACAAATTTTTATGGAATTTAATTTATTTATTTACAAGGTGAAATAATTAGAGAAAGGGGTTCTATGTACAAGGTGAATATATACAAGGAAGGATGTTTCTATTTTCTTTTTAATTTTCTTATTTTTATTTTGATTTTGTATTTACAAATATTTACAAATATTTACAAATATTTACAAATAAATACAACCCATTTTTATTTTTGTATTTAGAGGAAAATATTTTCATTCTATTTACAAGTATATGTACAAAAGTGAGCTTCCTTATCTCTCTTTACTTGGGCTTTTATGCGGTCAGGCCCATGCTGAGCCCTTTGTTTCTTTATTCTTTTATTTATGCACAAAAACATGCTAATTATTTAATTTTATACAATGCATGCAATTTGCTAATTATTGATATTTACAAATATATACATGTATTTGCAAAGGTTTTTGTAGCTAAAATATAAGAATAAAGAGTGATGAATGGGTATTCATCACCCCCCTATACTTAACTTTGCTAGTCCCTTAGTAAACACTTATTTGAAAAAGAAGTGAAAAAAAAGAAAAAGAAAAAGAGGAGAATGTACAAGGATTAAGGTTGATTATTAAACTTGCCTTCATTAATTTGAATTATGGAGCTCGATCAGATCTTTGGATTATTAATGTGTCGGAACCTTATTTAGCCTTAGGTTTAAAACTTAACAGCCTCTAAGATCCACTAATCTATAATCAGGACTCCTCAATAATCCAGATCAGAACAAGTCACCATACACAAACCCTGAAGACTATGAGTCTTTCCTTGTACTGTGAATGTGATGTATAAGCTCTCCACCTCAGAAGTGGCAACTTGACAACCCTCCCCAACAAGGTAACTCTATGACCCTAGTCTGGCCACTCTTTCCTCGAGGAGCGGGATATTCCCTTCTAAGTTCAAGTTCAACCGGCTCAAGAAGAGGGGGAAGAAGAGAATGGACCATGGCCAGTGTAGCCATGTATCCTTGGGAGCTCAACCAGTGTAGCTAAGTCTCCCTGCTGCAAGCTACATAAGGTGGGACATGAATCTCAAGCTTTGCTTATTTACACTATATACATACTCCGGTGGGATTATCATTTTCTATCAGACCCACCACTTTTTTGGAATTATTTTCTTTTTGCATTTTTTTCAAGTGCATCTATACAACATATACATGTGCAGCATATATACAAGGAGTTTTTCCTCTTGAGCCAGTAGACTATCCCTCTTTTGAAGCATTATTGCAACCCACAACTCCCGTCGTTAGACCTCATGGCAACCAGACCAAGTTGAGACGCACTTCCTTCACTAAAAGAAGAAGAGAGGTTCCGCCTAGAAGTACTACCCTCATATGCTACCCCAAGTCAAGGAAGACTGCCTCCTCACCACCTCATCCGTAGAGAGCTCGGTGCAAAGTGCTTGTCCAAGTAAAGCCATTGTCTATATGAGTCATGTGTGTGTTGTTAAGTGCTCTACTTAGGCTCATTGAGATGACCTGTAATCATAGCCTAGTGGACTCAAAGAATTAAGTCACCATGGACCTGAAAAGCCTTAACCCTAAGCCCTATAAGGTTCCTCTTAGAATTAGGTGGATTAAGATCTTAATCAAGCTCCATTTCTCAATTTAATTCCAGGCTAGTTTAAATGTCAACTATAATCCGGGAAGAACTATATACATATATACAAAGATGCTATTTACACAAAATTTTACAACCATGCAAAATTTTTGAAAAATGTTTTGGAAATCATGGATGTATGCATGAATGCAAGTTTTGCAAAATATTTACACACATTTACACAAATTTTTGCAAACTTTTGATTTTCAAAATATTTTGGAAAAATTTTGTACTATATACATAATTTTGATATACACATATTTACACAAACTTTACACAAAAAGTTTTTGAAAACATTTTTACAAAAATAATTTGTACAATAGCTATGTACGTGCAAATAAAAGAATGATTATTTACAGGAAAATTTTTTAATTTTTAATTTTTATGGATTTTAGGTGTTTAGCCATTTTTATTTATTAACGAACTCACACAAAGTACGAGTTATGGCTAAAGTATATATGGAACATACACACACCCCCTATACTTAGCTCGAACAATGTCCTCAGAGTCAAGAGCGATGAAGAAGACATAACTCGTGCTATGTATGTGGAAGTGAAAAGGAAGGCTATATACAAAGGCGAATGACTGAATAGAAAACAAGAGGATCTCGGATTTTCCCCCTATACTTAGGATCAAATAATACTAAGTATAGCAGGCTATACACACAGGGAAAACCGAGTGAAGAATGTACAGGGTCTACCCCCCCTATACTTAGGGTAAAATATCCCTAAGTATAGGCAGCAAAAACAGGGGTAAAATGAATCAAAAGAAATACCCAAAGGTCCAACATCCCCCCTATACTTAGGGTAAAGTACATCCTAAGTATAGCATAATCAAAAGATGAAGAAAGGGATGTGGGACTAAAGAATGTAATGATATGGACATTTGGATCTATACAGGTCGGGAGAACAGTGATAATCAGGCGTGAGATGCAATAGATGTGAGTCAAAAGACCACATCTCACGCAAAATGAATAAGGGAAACATCAACGACCCGCGTCTCATGATCTAGAAATGGCTTGAGCCGCTGGCCTTTCACTCGAAAGGTACTCTCAGAAGACAACTCAAATATATAAATACTCCCATTGTCGTATACCTTTCTCACCAAATAGGGTCCCTTCCATTTGCTCTGTAGCTTCCCTGGAAATAGACGAAGCCTAGCATCAAACAGCCATACTCTCTGTCCAGGCTCAAAATGCTTGTGGCTGATATGAGAATCATGCCAGTCCTTCACTCTCTCCTTGTACTGTAGGCTGTTTGAGAAGGCGGTATCACGAATCTCCTCCAGGGCTGCTAACTCTGCCCTCCTCTGGTCTCCTACACTATCTGGATCCAAAAGAATATCTGTAACTGCCCAAAGTGACCTGTGTCTCATCTCAACAGGTAAATGGCAGAGCTTGCCATATACGAGGCGAAAGGGAGATGTGCCCAAAGGTGTCTTGAAAGACATCCTATATGCCCACAAGACCGAGTCCAAAAGCTGTGACCAATCCTTTCGGTCAGGGCGGACGACTTTCTGTAAAATAGTATTGATCTCCCTGTTCGACACCTCGGCTAGACCATTCGTCTGTGGATGATATGGAGTGGCAACTCGATGGTCTATGCCGAACTCGCTAGCAAGGGCCTTCACCTGGTCGTTAATGAAATGAGATTCCCCATCAGAAATCAATACTCGAGGTACCCCGAACCGTGTAATGATGTGCTTCCTCAAAAATCTGCAAACTGTCCTGGCATCAGCGGTTCGGGCGGGGATGGCCTCAACCCAACGACTCACATAATCAACGACCAACAGAATGCACTCAAATCCCTGACTCTTAGGGAATGGACCCATGAAATCGATGCCCCATGCGTAAAAAACCTCACAGAAGTGAATGGGCTGCATTGGCATCATATCACACTGTCCACAAGTGCCCATCCTCTGACAGTCAGTACACCTCTTCACGAACTCATCAGAGTCCTTGAAGAGGGTAGGCCACCATAGGCCGGATTGGAGCACTTTCTGCGCCATTCTCCTCCCAGAGTGATGTCCTCCTGCCTTAAGCTTGTGGCAGTACGTGAGAACGCTATGGTGCTCCTCCTGAGGAATGCACCTACGCTAGACGCTATCCCCTCCTTCGTGGTAAAGGATGGGATCCTCCTAGTGGTAGGACTTGGCCTTCGCGAGGAAGGTCTCAAGCCTCTTCCTGGGCCAATCTTGTGGAACTTTCTTAGCAACAAGAAAGTTCACAATATCAGCATACCATGGGAGAGAGGCGATAGCAAGGATTGCCTCATCTGGGAAGGTCTCACAAATAGGATCAATCTGCTCAGAATCCTCAAGATGCTCTAATCGGGAGAGATGATCCGCCACCACATTCTTGACTCCAGGCTTATCCTTGATCTCTATGTCAAACTCCTGGAGTAGAAGGATCCATCTAGTCAGTCTGGCCTTGGCATCCTTCGTTTCCATGAGGTACCTGATGGCGGTATGATCTGTGTACAGGGTCACTCTAGATCCAATAATGTATGATCTGAACTTATCTAGGGCGAATACTATGACTAGCATCTCCTTCTCTGACTGTGTAGCTCCGCTGCGCGGAATCGAATATGCAGCTAGCGTAGTGGATAGCAAATGGAACTCCATCCCTCCTCTGTCCCAGCACGGCCCCCACGGCAAAATCGGAGGCATCCGTCATGATCTTGAATGGGAGAGACCAATCAGGTGGCTGGAGAACAGGAGCCTCAACAACACATCGCTTGAGAGTCTCAAACGACGAAAGACACTTGTCATCGACAAGGAACTCGGTATCTTTCATTAGCAGGTCAGTCAACGGTCGGGCAATCCTACTGAAATCATGAATGAATCGTCGGTAGAAACCGACGTGCCCCAGGAATGACCGTAACTGCCGCAAATTAGACGGTGGTGCGAGTTTTCTAATGACATCTACCTTGGTCGGATCAACCTCCATGCCCCTGTTGGAGATGATATGGCCAAACACCGTCCCTTGAGTCACCATGAAGTGACTCTTCTCCCAAGACAGCACCAAGTGAACCTCTATACATCGCTGAAGTACTCGATCTAGGCAGTCAAGACAGGAGTCGAATCCGTCGCCGTAAACCAAGAAATCATCCATGAAGACCTCCAAGCACTCCCCTACCATGTCCGAGAAGATCGACGGCATGCATCTCTGAAAAGTCATAGGGGCATTACATAGCCCAAATGGCATGCATCGGAAGGCGTATGTGCCGAAGGGACAGGTAAAGGTAGTCTTGTCCTGGTCCTCGGGAGCGATGGCCACCTGGTTGTAGCCCGAGTACCAATCCAGAAAACAATAGTGGCTCTTCCCTGCTAGTCTCTCAATGATCTGATCTATAAAGGGAAGGGGGAAATGATCCTTCTTGGTGGCCTGGTTGAGTCTCCTGTAATCAACGCAGACCCGCCAAGAAGTGGGTACCCGTGTAGCAATCTCCTCTCCGGACTCGCTGACCACTGTAGTGATGCCCGTCTTCTTGGGCACCACATGCAAAGGGCTGACCCACTTGGAGTCGGAGATGGGGTAGATAAAATCGGCGCTCCACCATTTCGAAATCTCCTTCATGACAACCTCTCTCAGATTCGGGTTCAGCCGCCGCTGGAACTCACGCGACAGCTTCGCCTCATCCTCGAGATAGATATGGTGGGAGCACAGGTCCGGACTTATCCAAGGGAGATCTGCTATGCTCCATCCTATCACCTTGCGGTTCTTTTCAGGAACCCCCATCAGACGGGATTCCTGCTCTCCAATCAAATCGGTGGAGATAATGACTGGGTACATCTCATGCTCACCCGCAAGGAGCCTATTCTTCAGCGACGCAGGAAGCGGCTTCAGCTCTGGACAACTGGGTGATGGTGGATCTGGCCTCTGAAAACTCTGCGTGAACGCTGCCAAATCCGCATGGGAGAACTAAAACTCTCTATCACTCTCAGAAACTGGAGAAGGCTGCCCTGCTAGACTGTCTCTACTTTGCTCGGCATCAACCTCCTCCCCAGCTGCAGGCTCAGGTGAAGTCAGATCTGGTATGTAATCCTCACAATCTGCCCAGTCAGAATCTGACTCCGAGGGATCTGTATCCTCTAAGGTGGCATCAGTACCACCAGCATCACAAAACAAATCAGTATCGCGGTCGAAAACCGGCTCTACTGCCTCGAAAGTATCCTGGATCAGGAATGCGCTCTCCAGGCTCTCCTTTGCTATCGTCTCTGCATCAGCGGAATCTGAATGTGAGAGGATGGCCTGTGCTGTTGGGTCTACCCATACTGCCTCATCATCTGTAATCACAAAGTCGCAGTCTTGGTCGATGTCTGGCCCGGCATCTGTCATCTGCTCTGTATCTGAAGTAGTCTTTGAGCATGCTCTGTCTCTGGCTCTACTGTCCTCGACCGTCTCTATCTGTACACTTTCTCCCTCGACGCGAAAGTATACCTTCCGACTATCATGGTCAGTCACTGCCTTGGCTGTGGCCAAGAATGGGCGACCGAGAATGATGGAGGTATCGGTCACTGACTCAGGGATCTCCATGTCCAACACTATGAAGTCCACGGGGAATTGCAGGCCCTGAATCGTGACAACAACGTCCCTAAGCAACCCCTTCGGCCTCTTGACAGATCGATCAGCAAACTGAAGAACTGTCCTGCTCTGTTGAAGAGTGCCCAACTCGAAGCGGTCGAGAAGGGCTGCCGGAAGTAGGTTGATCGACGATCTGCTGTCTAATAGAGTATGGTCAAACCTCTGCTCTCTGATATGGCATCTGACATACGGGGCTCCTGAGTCTGGCCTCTTGGCCGGCAGACGGTTCTGGATCGCGAAACAAGTAGCTCTGGTCGCTATAAATACATTTTCTCTTTTATAATTATCTATATATTATTATTAATGTATTAAAATTAATTTGGGTAATTTTGGAGTTTATTTTATATTTTTAAAACCCAAATTATATTCGGCTATTTAATTAGTCCTATATTAGGGACATTTTTGAAATTAAAAACACATAAAAACTAGAAATATTCTAGAAAAATAAAAAAAATGAATGAGAAATATATATATATATATATTATATCTATATATTTTAAGCATTTATATATATATATATATGTATATCCATATATTGTACTACCTCTCCCCCTCCTCTTATATATACCTCTCTATATAAATATATATATATATATTATAATTGAAAATAATAAAAGAAAATATAAAATATAAAATAAAAAAACAAAATAAAAATTATAAAGAAAAAAAAATAGAAAACAAATATAAAATTAAAAACCCACAAAAACAATAAGGATTGGACATGAACAATGAATTGAATAACTTGTACATCACATACGTTCCCTTCGCCTCCCAGTGTTCGACCTCTACCTGTGCTTACACCTATACACATTTTCATGTAGAGTTATAATAAATTTTAACTCCACATTTTTGGATATTCATTGCATATATTTTATTGTGGGTTAATTGTTGATCGATTTAGGAGTCTGTCTGAGGTCAACTCAGCGACTGTCTATCCTCCTTGTGGAAAGACACGACCTTGGCAAATTCCCAGTCATCACAGGGGCATTGCATAGCCCAAATGGCATGCGTCGAAAGGCGTATGTGTCGAAGGGATAGGTAAAGGTAGTCTTGTCCTGGTCCTCGGGAGCGATGGCCACCTGGTTGTAGCTGGAGTACCCATCCAGAAAACAATAATGGCTCTTCCCTTCCAGTCTCTCAATGATCTGATCTATAAAGGGCAGGGGGAAATGATCCTTCTTGGTGGCATGGTTGAGTCGTCTGTAATCTACGCAGACCCTCCAAGAAGTGGGTACCCGTGTAGCAATCTCCTCTCCAGACTCGCTGACTACTGTAGTGATGCCCGTCTTCTTGGGCACCACATGCAAAGGGTTGACCCACATGGAGTCGGAGATGGGATAGATAAAATCAGAGCTCCACCATTTCGATATCTCCTTCATGACAACCTCTCTCAGATTCGGGTTCAGCCGCCGCTGGAACTCACGCGACGGCTTCGCCTCATCCTCGAGATAGATATGGTGGGAGCACAGGGCCGGACTTATCCCCTGGAGATCGGCTACGCTCCATCCTATCGCCTTGCGGTTCTTTTCAAGAACCCCCATCAGACGGGATTCCTGCTCTCCACTCAAATCGACGGAGATATTGACTGGGTACATCTCATGCTCACCCGCAAGGAACCTATACTTCAGCGATGCAGGAAGTGGCTTCAGCTCTGGACAACTGGGTGCTGGTGGATCTGGCCTCTGAAAACTCTGCGGGAATGCTGCCAAATCTGCATGGGAGAACTGAAACTCTCTATCACACTCTGAATCTGGAGAAGGCTGCCCTAATGGACTGTCTCTGCTCTGCTCGGCATCTACCTCCTCCCTAGCTGCAGGCTCAGTGGAAGTTAGATCTGGTATGAAATCCTCAAACTCTGCCCAGTCAAAATCTGATTCCGAGGGATCTGTATCATCTATGGTGGCCTCAGTACCACCATCATCGCAAAACAAATCTGTCTCGTTGTCGAGAACTGGCTCTGCCGACTGAACGGTATCATGGACCAGGAATGTGCTCTCCAAGCTCTCCTCTGCCGGCGTCTCTGCATCAGCGGACTCTGAAGGTGAGAGGATGGCCTGTGCATCTGGATCTGCCCATACTGCCTCATCATCTGTAATCACGAAGTCACAGTCCTGGTGGATGTCTTGCCCGGCATCTGTCATCTGCTTTGTATCAGAAGTAGTCTCTGAGCATGCTGTGTCTCTGGCTCGGCTGTCCTCGACCGTCTCTATTTGTACACTTTTTCCCTCGACGTGAAAGTATACCTTCCCGCTATCATGGTCGGTCACTGCCTTGGCTGTGGCCAAGAACGGGCGATCGAGAATGATGGGGGTATCGGTCACTGACTCAGGGATCTCCATGTCCAACACTACGAAGTCCACGGGGAATTGCAGGCCCTGAATCATGATGACAACGTCCCTCAGCAACCCCTTCGGCCTCTTGACAGATCGATCAGCAAACTAAAGGACTGTCCTGCTCTGTCTAAGAGTGCCCAACTCGAAGCGGTCGAGAAGGGCTGCTGGAAGTAGGCTGATCGACGATCCACTATCTAATAGAGTACGGTCGAACCTCTGCTCTCTGATGTGGCATCTGACATAAGGGGCTCCTGAGTCTGGCCTCTTGGCCGGCAGACGGTTCTGGATCGCGAAACAAGTGGCTCTGGTCAGCACATGAATCTCTGAGTGGTGGTTCCTCCTCTTTCTCCTGACTGTAGTCCTGTCTCTAAGGGAACGCTGAAGAAGAGGGATGTGCTGCAAAGCCTCCTGAAGAGTCAGCTGCATGTGAAACCGGTCTATCATCTGCTGGCTGAACTCTTCCTGCTGCCTTTTTTTTTTATTTTCATTTTTCTTCCCCTTCCCCATCTGAAGGACTCTAGGGAAGGGGATCACAGGGTCCTCCTCAGATGAAGGACTAGGAACGGGTCTGAGCTGCTCGACGGCAGGATCCACACATACATCAAGCACCACAGTGGGACTAGAAGAAAACAAAAACTTTCCTTTATTTCCAGAAGTGTTCCGAGATACAGGTGCAGAAGTAAAAACTACAAGACTCTCAGAAGACACGGTGGCATCAGCACCACCCTCGGTTGGAAGACTAGCGGCCTCAGTACCGCTCGCTGGCTCGGCAACATGGGTGGCCTCAGTACCACCTCCTCCAACTGGTGAACTAGCGGCCTCAGTAACACCGGTGGGATCAGCATCCTTGGTGGCATCAGTACCACCGTCATCATCTCTAGCGGCCTCAGTACCGCTCTCCTCCTTCTCGTCGGGCGCTCTGGATGTATCCTCGAGGTGTCACTCAGACGAGGCACCACCTGTTGGCACCTACCGTTCCTAAGTGTGACAAAATCAGTATCAAACAAATATGCAGACATATCTCCAAATGTATCACTAGGAGTGGCATACTCAGTGCAAACTACTTGCTCAGACTTCCTCTTGAGGTTGTTGGGATTCGGCTTGATCTGGGCAGGAATGGCGGCCTTCCCTCTCACGATGTTCCGCATCTCCTGGTAGAACTCATCCATCTCCCGTCAAAAAGTAGCCTGCTGATCTGTGAGAAGATGGGCTATGTTATCCAAGGCGGGGCTCTCATAGGATGGCCCATGAGAACCCGACGGGTAGCCTCTCTGGTAGTGAGGCTGCTGGTGCTGTGGCTGAGAGGGATAAGAATGTGGCTGATGCTGCGGTTGATGAGGCTGATCACGCCTCCAAGTCTGTCCCTGCTGATAGGGATGAGGACCATACTGCGGTGACTGTTGTGGCTGTGGCTGGGTATATGCTGGGGGGATGCTGCTGGGGTTGATCCCTCTGATGGCTGTACTTGCCACCCTGTCCTGACGGCTGCTGCTGGGGCTGGGCACCTCCGGCCGCCCAACGGAATCCGGGATGGTCTCTTTGGATACTGGGCTAGGGGTGGTCGTACCAAATCCCGTTGACATCCATCAACGGCTCTGCATCGTACTGGGGTGGCGGGAGCACTACCAGAGGCTGATCCAGCTGGTATACCACGATATGTGTGTCAGTGGATGGTGGTGCTGGTAGGTAAGCTGCGGCTGCTGGTACAGCTCCGCCTGTACAAGATGGACCTGTCTAGGCTGCTGGTGGGAGCTGGAGCGCTAGGACGAGCTGCTGCTGCTGCTGGGATCGCCTCGTGCATGAAAATGGGGTTGGGGAGCCGTCTGTGCCTCCTGGAGACACATGAGCTGTGTCTTCATGTTACTCAGAGTCTGTACCATCTGCTCCATCTGCGTGATGCCCTGGCACTGCTTCTTCTCGATAATCTCCATCCGGTCCAGCTTCTCGCTGATAATCCCCATTTCTATGGCTGAAATCTCTGCCTGTGCTGCTACCGCGGACGAACTGGATGGACCGACGTCGACCCGTGCTATCCTCTGGTACTGCACAGTCTGTGGCTACTGGGGTCTGCCCTGTGTGTACAATCGGGTCTGGGACATCACCATATAGTTCTCAGCCATCTCCTCGTAGATGACCCAGGCCTGATCGTGATCCTTGGCGATGTAAGACCCACCACAAGAAGTGTTCACCAAGCCCTGAAGCTCTGGTGGCAGTCCGCTGAAAAAGCTCTGAACAAGGTTCGGCTTGGAAATGTCGTGGTGCGGGCATCTGTCAGTCAGCTCTCTGAACCTCTCCCATGCCTCGTGAAACTGCTCGTTGGGGAGCATGGAGAAGTTGCTGATCAGGGCTCTAGCGGCATTCGTCCGCCCGAGTGGGTAGTACTTGTGCAAGTACTCTGTGCGGAGCTGCTCCCAAGTGTAGACAAACTTTCCCAAGTGCTTCAGCCAGGTGGCTGCTCTGTCTGCTAAGGAGAAGGGGAAGGCAATCATCCTGATGGTATCCTGGTCCACCTGACGGTCGTGGATGGTGTTGCAGATCATCAGAAACTCCTGGAGGTGGAGTTGGGGCTCCTATGTGGCGAGCCCATGGAACCGGGGGAGGAGCTGCAAGGTATTCGGGGGGAACTTGAAGTCCCCCACGATAGCTGGTAGAATAACCCAATGATGCATCGGTGTCAATCCGGGGTTGTGTAACTCCCGCATCGGTCTAGGCTAGTCTGGCACTCCACGTGCTGCTGCTGCGGCGGCGGCTGCGCATCGTCGGGTATCCTCGGCCCGTCTCTGCGTTGCTCTCGGTCTGCTCTCAACTGCTCCATCTCTCGCCTCATATCCAACGTGAATGCTCCCTGATCCCTCAACTGCTGCTGAACTGTCTCGAGGGAGGCGATCAGGGTGGAGTTGATCGCACCCTGGTCCAGAACGAAATGCTCATGATGCAGACCTCTGGTGTGATCATCACTACTGCCGGCCATAGTCTCTGCAAAATCAAAACATCCAAACTCAGGTGCCGATAAATCATCTGTTTGTCTCTCATCTAGCACTGGTATCTCGGTCTCACAAGAAGGCGGATCGAGGGGGAACATGGTGGAGTCGTACTCAGGTTCGGAGAACGGGTCTCGGCTCTCGCGAACCAACCTAGATGAGCGGGTAGACGTGCCGGAAAGCGGTGCAGCCAGAGGCTGCCTAAGAGATCGTCTGCTCATCATCTTGATGTGGCGAGTATTGCGGATGAGATCTGGTAACAACTATGATCACAAGCAAACCCCCGATTCACCAACGCAACACGAGCTGATGACCGTAAAGGCACGGTCAATTATCTTGTCATTTTTATTTGGTGATCAGTCAGGATAGCAGAGCGATTACGTGACCTGTTGGGTTACCCGATATTTTCTCAATCGACTGTCCCGTACAGAAAGAGCCGGTAATCAGTCGAGAAGAATATTGGAGGGCTCTACCTAGTGTTTGGGGTCACTCTCTCGCACAAGCAAACCAGACAATGAGGGGGTTGCTCTCCCCAAGACAAATTATTTTCGGTGATCGTCTTTTAGGGTCGATAGTGTTAGTAGCCCCAATTTTATGATTTCTCTTTTTAGGTATTTTTCAATAAAAAGAAAATCGCCTAACGAATTTTTCGGTTCTCCTGGTTATTAAGTCCAAAACAGGGGGAGAAGACGACAAAGTCGATGCGCGATGAAATCAATGATCCATGCAGAGTAAGAAATGCGTACCTGACTCCAGCAATCTACATGCAAAATGATCCGCACAGAATTTAAAGACAGAAAATAAACTACCTAAATGGTCCAGGCGGAAAACTGAGTCCCTAAGAAGGCAATTCTACTCGAAAGAACAGCTAGCTGACCACCAGCGTTCGATCCAAAGGGTCCGGTCTCGGTCCACCGCTCCTCAACCCGACAAATTGGGTTCAGGAGCAGCGCTTGGCAGGGCGGGCTGCGGCACGTAGGCTCGAAGGAAGTTAATCAACTATTTTATTAATCTTTTATTATAGATCCAATTACCGAACTATATGAACAAGCAAATGTATTAGGGTATTTGGATCCTATGAATTACGTCACAATCAAGCAGAAATTCCTAAGGATAGGGGCTCGAGAAACCGCGAGAAATCGGAAATGGCAGTGAAAAATCAAAACCGCGTAAAAAGCTGCGAAGAAATCCGAGGGGTCCCCCGAGCACACCGGTGCTCGGCGAAACAGACCCCAAGAGTCTATCAAGTCCAAGTGTGCTGTCCCTGTATTATTACAATAATTCAAATGGTTCTGAAAATAAAGTCTGACTAAACTAAACTAAAAGACGCACTCGGCTGTCTCCTCGCTCTTTCTTGCGGCTCCGTGTAGAAGGGAGCCACCTTCGAACATCGCGGTTGCGTCGGCTCCTCGAAAGTTGCCGCCTCGGTCCTCGGGCCCTCGCAAGAATACAACCAAGTATCACAGACCAGATAAAATAAAGTAAATAAAGCAGGTAAAACAAGTGCAATGAAACAGGGATATATGTGCAAAAATGTAAAATAAAAATGAAAATAAATAAACACAAACAAGAATAAAAGAAAAGAAATGAAAAGAAAATAAAAAAATTAAAAGAAAAATAAAAGCCACGAAAAGCCACGAACTCAGAAAGAGTCGGGGAAAGCCGCGAAAAAGAAAACAAAAATAAAATGAAAAATAAAACGACTACTAAGCCGTGCTCCCCGGCAACGGCGCCATTTTGATGAGCGAAAGGTCCGAGCAACTAAGGTAGATAAATCAGAAGTGGTCGTTGCGACCTCAGTCGCTCGAGAATCAGAGTGCTCAATCAAGAAAAATTCAGACCACCAAACAAAGGCAAAAATCGATGAAACTCAAGATAGCGGTCTAGCTGTGATATTAACATGTATAGCGCCCAGGGTCGAACTCAAGGAGCACGGGTTGGCCTCACGACCTACAAAATAGTCTAAAATAAAAATAAATAAAAGAAAATTATTTTTGGTTGGTTTTTATTATTTTTATATTTTTTTGGATTTTTAAATTATAAAGAAAATAATAAAATCAAGAAAACAAGCAACTTCACACAATTATTTAATCACTCAAAATTGATCCAAAAATTCAAAAAAAAATATTTTTATGTTTTTTTATATTTTTTTATGTTTTTGGTGATTTTTTTATTTTTGTGATTTTTATGGGATTTTATAAAAATGAAACAAGCTAAAAACAGAAATAAAATGTCCAGTCAAACTCCTAAGACCAAAATAAAATGTATAATGGTCTCAACAAAACTGGAGGTAATTTTATTGGAAACTAGAAATAAAAAGGAAAATTCAGGAAGAGAGTTTATTATTTTTGGAGTTTTCTACTATTTCTTAGAATTTTTATGGGTTTTTGGGGCTTTTCAATTTTTATAATTTTTATAAGTCCAAAAATAACCAAAATTAATCGGAAAATCAAACACAAAAAAACAAGCAAATTCAATTTTTTTTTGTAATTTTTAAAGATGTTTTAATATTTTTTGTGAATTTTATAACTGGACAGTAAGAAAAATAGATGTTTTTGAATTTTTTAAAAATAACAAAAATGCTCAGAAATGTACCCAAAAATTAGAGAAAATTTTACACAGGGGCAGGAGCCATGTATCCAATTTTCATCAAATTTGGGTTGAATTTGCTATTTTATTAAAATTAAAAATCAGCAAATAGTGCACAAGGACCTATCTGCAATTAAAATAAAGTTCTGGGCCAAACTGTAACACGGCTGAAAACCTTGGGCCCTTAAATGCAAAATGCCCTCCAACTCACGCGCTAGGCACGTGGTCCAGGCTTAGAGGGACCAAAGTGTCATTCCTATTTTAAAAGATACAAACAATAACACACAAAGAACACAGGGTAAAACATGCAATTTCACCAAAACTCACGTGTCGACGCACGTGTCCATCATGTACAGGGGTAGAAATGCAAATAAGACAAACAACAGGGTCCTCTATGCAAAATAACCAAAATAAAAACAACTACGAAACGTATTTACGAGACTAAATATTAAATGCAGAAAAGATAAGGACCTACAGGGTAATTTACCCTTTTATTAAGCGGAGGGCTGGATGCGTGCCACGTAGCTGATCGGACGGTGGAGGAGGCGCGACGCACCAATGAAGGAACTCCGCTTGGATCAGACGGCTGAGGACCTCCCACGTGGAGGATTTGACGGCTGTGAATCGCTGTGGGTAAACGAAGGGATCTCTGCTCTGATCTGACGGTGGAGAGCTAGCCACGTGGAAGATCAACGGCTGCTGTACGCCGTGGCTAAACCTCGCTGATCTGACGATCCCTATCTATCCTCCAATGATCGGGCGGTGGTGGATGCTCCTCAAGTGAATGACTACGATCTAATCTGGAGCTGGAGGGCTAGATGGACGGCTCTGGAGGATCCACGAAGAACAGGTGGCTGGCGAACTTCGTCGGCCCAGTAAGCGCACGGTGGTCCTCCTCGGGGGATACTGATGATCGGAGAAGAAGCGCCAGAGCCTCCCGCATCTGAAGAGGGCCTCCGATGAAGCTGGAGGCATCGGAGATGGTCCGACGACCAAGGCGGAGCTGGAGCTGCTACTCCTGAACGTTCAAGCCCTCAGATGGGATTGTCTTGACCTGCAAAGTGGCGCAACAGACTCCTGGGTCGAGGGCAAAGTGACTCGACCCGGTTAGAGGTGATGGGGATGGTCGGTGCGTCGGAATGGACAAGCTTCGGCGAAGCGACGGCGAGGGAGCTCGAATCCCAGTCCCTGTGCGAACTGGGTTGAACGAAGGGGTGGAGAACGTGCGTGGGAGAAGGGTGAAGGTGAGGATGTCGTTCGATGATCGAAATGGTGAGGGAGGTGGTCGGAATCGACGGTCGACGGCGGAGGTGCGATTTGGGGGAAAACATAAATTAGCTAATGCTAGGGGGAACTAAGGCTACCCGATGGTCAATGTCGACTGTGCTTGAGCTGCTGGAGCTCCTGGTCCTAGCCTCGAGGGCCGTCGATGCCCGAGGCTCAAGCACCACGCTTGTGGCGGCGCACGGCAGCGCAAGTCTACCGGATCGATGGTCCGATCACTCCTTCCTTGCTGCAACACGGCCAATCGCGAGCTGTCACTCAGGCGAGAGCAATGGAGGTCCTGGGGTGGAGAAATGGGAACCAAAGATGCATGAAGGAGCGGGCGGAGCTTAGACTATATACGGCTAGGGGTCCGGCTAAAGCGAGTTCGGGCGAGCAAATCGGAGCATGGACCACGATTCTAACGGCCGGGCGTGGATCTGGGTGGATCAGGGAATGATTAGGACCCGGGGTTAGCGGTTCTGGGGCTTGGATCAATGCTCCATAAATGATTTGGATCAATGCTCCATAAATGGGAGAAGAAGCGGGTCGGGCGCAGATCCGTGGAAGAGTGGTCCGGGGGGGGGGGAGTTGACCGGGGGGTCAACATCCCCCGTGGACCAATCAGAAGCGGCCACGCCATAAATGATTTGGAAATTCAAAATAAAATAGCAATTGACCGAATTATTCAAAACTCAAAACATGAAAAGTGTTTCTTTTATTTTAAACTATTTTTTATGATTTTTAATTATTTTTTTAGAATAAAAATAAGGTATATACAATATAGTACTATGTATAGGTATATATACAATATTGAATTTTTAATTTTTGATTTTTAATTAATTATTTTTGTGCATTTTTATTCCAATTTTATATTTTATTTATTTACAAGATAAAATTTGGAATATTTAGGTATTTTTATTTTATTTTTATTATTTAATTACAAGGTTAAAATAAATAGGTTTATTTATATACATAGATGGTATATACACAATGTTGGTGTTGATTTTTATTTTTCTTTCTTTTTATTTTATTTTTGGTTTTGTGATTTTTGTTTTATTTATTTACATAATAGGATATGGAATATATACAAATTTTTATGGAATTTAATTTATTTATTTACAAGGTGAAATAAATAGAGAAAGGGGTTCTATGTACAAGGTGAATATATACAAGAAAGGATGTTTTTATTTTCTTTTTAATTTTTTTATTTTTATTTTGATTTTGTATTTACAAATATATACAAATATTTACAAATAAATACAACCCATTTTTATTTTTGTTTTTAGAGGAAAATATTTTCATTCTATTTACAGGTATATGTACAAAGGTGAGCTTCCTTATCTCTCTCTACTTGGGCTTTTATGCGGTCAGGCCCATGCTGAGCCCTCTCTTAGGATTAGGTCGCTCAATATTTATTCTAAATATCTCCCTCTTTTTCTTTTGTTTCTTTATTCTTTTATTTATGCACAAAACATGCTAATTATTTAATTTTATACAATACATGCAATTTACTAATTATTGATATTTACAAATATATACATGTATTTGCAAAGGTTTTTGTAGCTAAAATATAAGAATAAAGAGTGATGAATGGGTATTCATCACCTGCAGGCATGGTCCGTTCAGATGGAGATGGCGACGAAGGTTCGATTAGATGCTTTAATTCAGATATGCAGGTGGTCTTGAAGTGGATCTCCAGGCGATTGTTTGATCAGGTCTGATCAACGACTCGATGTACAATCAGGTCTCGGAACTCGCTTCAGGAGCATCGCAGATGCTTGATCTTCTATGGCTTCATTCAGACGAAGGTTCAGATCCAATCGATTTCAGATGTGTGAATCGCTTCAGGCCTCAAGATGCTTTGACTCGACCCGATGTTGCGATGAAATTAAAGGCTCAAGGGAATGTGATGCACATCTGATCCTTAGATGGTGCTCATAATCAAAAACCTGTAAATCGATAATCAACTCGAAGTCGAAACCTCGGTCCCAATTCAAACAAGAAAGATGTGAGTGGTAGAGCTGGCAAAGGCAGAAGGGCAGCTCCGATACTCTGATCAGCGTACATGACCGGAGTTGGTAGATCACGTGAGGTATCTAGAAAATGAGGAGATTGGAAGACGAAAATGGATGAGCGGATGCTCGATTTAGTTTCCAATTAAGGAGAACAGATTGGGTTGAGAGGAGAAGAGAGGAAATGAGATGAAATTAGAATAAGAGAAGGAGAAGAAGGTTTATAGGAAGGTAACCTGGGAGTAGATGGATGAAATGGAATTGTAGAGAATGTTGCCTGGGAATCGGACCCTTGCAGAGTTACGATGGTCTGCGCCTGCAACTTGCAGCGGACAAGGAGGCTGTGCGCGGTGGAGCAGGTGCTACAACACCGACGTGATCATGGCGATGGAGGAAGCTTCGAGGTTGTCACCCTCGCTCCACTTCTCTCTCTGTCTTGATCTAACTTCATGCAGTTGAATAATAATGGTGGCCCTCGGTTGCTATGGGGATTCGATCCTATATATAGAGGGAGTTTCATAGGATGCACGCTGCCGGCTCCGGTCACCAGCAGTGGATCTGTAACCATGGATCTTGTTAGGATACCGACCTAATGGTTGGTCGGTTGAAGGAGGAGGAAGGGAGGTGTGGCAGGCGACGTGCGCGCGTAGGAGGATTTGGGGGAAAAGGGTTTGGGCACAAGGAGAAGGGGAGAGAGAAAATAAAAATTAAATAATTTAAATAATTAATTATTTAAATATAATAAATAATTAGATTAATAATTAGTATAAATAAATTAATTCAGATATAATTAAATAACTAATTAAATAATTAAATGATTAAGTAGTTAATTAAATAAATAATCTATTAATGATTAAATATCTAATTAAATAATTCCTGGAATTAATAAATAATAAATAGATAAATTATTATTTATTTTAATTTAAGAATAGAGTATTAATAAAGTGTATAAATATACTAATATAAATTACAGTACATTGTACAATTATGCCAATATGGTCCCGAAATCCACATTTTGCATATTAACTCCGATTTTAGTGAAATCAATATCATTTGATAGATAATTAAATAAAACAAACTTTAAAACTGAGTTTTCCCATTCAGAGTTTATACGGTCGAATTATATGATCTGAAAAATTTAGGTAACGGCTTCATGACCGAGATTTATTGGCTTTTTCACTTAAATTATATTTTTATATTTTTCTAATGATTTTAGAATAATTTTAGAAAAGAAATTATATTAACAAAGAGACAGTTATTTAGTAGAAAATCGGGAAGTTTCTACATATAGTACATATAGACAACGGGGCCCAAACGTCAAAACTCACCATTTTATTATAATATTTTTTTGATATTTTTAATGAATAGTATTAAGTATAAAACAAAGTTTTAAATGAGTTTGGTTGATTTGGAGTTTTCTATATATAGTTATGAACCTTGGAAGTCAGCTTTTACGGTTTTTTCGGTTCATTATAATATTTTATTTTTATAATGAATAATTTTTCTAATATTTTTATAAAATAATATATATTTTTATGAACAACTTTTATAAAGAAAAAATTTGATTGTAAATTTCTTGATGATAAATAAATTATGTGAAATATTACAAGATGGAAAATGAATACAGATATTTTTATTGTCTCGGATTTCTAATATTTGTATACATTATGATCCTTATCTCTCCCTATTTATTTATTTATTGACCAAGTTAATATTGACATGGTTTTGGAGTTAGGATCAGTCTATATATATTTTATATACATCCTTCTTTTCTTTTATTTTTCATTTTTATCTTTATTATTTTATTTTTAGATAAAATAAGCGTTAAATATATAATATTAATAGGTGTGGTTAGAATGTTAATTAGTGGGAATTAGTGAGTATTACATGTATTTTACCAAAGATTTTAACCAGAATGAAAGAATAAAGGCAATGAATCATAGATTCATAAAGGCCGTAGGAGTTCCTGTTGCTCACAAAACTTGAATGACATAATATAGGGACATAGTGATGAATTTCCATAGTTTTATTTTTCAAAAAAAATAAAAAAATTATGTGAAAAATGAGGCAGGGGGAGATAAGTTAGCTCTCCTAAGGGGCAAACACACACACACAGACATGGGTTAAATGAGGCCACCCTGTGTGTAGCCAAATGGCTACTCCCACCCCATTTTCCCCTATTTTTTTTATTCTTTTGGAAAATGAAAATATGTATATTTATCACTATATCCCCTAACAAGTCATTCCAATCTCGTCAGAAACATAGACTCCTATGCCCTCCATCTGAAGGAGGTCAATTTCAGTAATTCTAAGATCGTTAAAATGTGACAGTTTTGATGGAGGGGATAAAAGTCTCAAATTAAGTCAAATTTGTAATGACACCATGGTGACATATTGTGATCTAAATTCCAATAGGTTTCATTTCAGAAAAATAAAAAAATACAAGGGAAAAAGGGTGGGAGCATATAAGTTGGCTACAGTCAGGGAGCATACTCCTTTTTCCCTATATATATATATATATATATATATATATATATAGGGTTTATCCAATGGGCCCTGTGGATAACACATATTTAACAATTACTATATTTTCAATTATACAGTGTCCTTGAAAAAATGGAAGATGGTTTTGAAAAGAAAAGATTCGAATAAATGATTTCGTGCGGATGATTAAGGTCCAAACGACAGGAAGTAATAAATATACTCCAGTCAAGTAAATGCTTGCTGTGAGATTAGTAATATCAAGACAATGATCGGTGTTTTTTTTATAAAAATAGTTATCTTGTACACAATTTTGTAATATGTATACAATGGTCAAGTAGATGTGTGTTGCGAGATCAATAATAACATAACAAATGATTATTAATACCATTGTGTATGTAATGCTCATTTTTATAATATTTTTCCTTTTTCATCAACGAAGCATTCCATTTATTTCACTAATTTATTTTTCCTTATGTGCATGTATTTAATAACTTCTTTTTCAAAGTACTATTTCCATATTAATCGTATAGAATGCGAATATGTTAATTATTATATGTCACTTTCTTACTTGAGTAATGTCTGTGACTTACTAACCATTTATTTTATTATTACTGATCTCATAGTAACCACTACTTGAGAATTGTATATATATTACTGAACATGTGATATAAGACATAGATAGATACATTACTGAACACACAACAAAAATTTACTTGAGAACTGTATATATATTACTTGAGTATTGTCTCTAAATTATTAAATTCTATTCAAAGTATTAACACATATGGAAATTACGATCGTTTGTTATGATTTTATTGACTTCACAATAAGAACTTACTTGACCAGTGTATATATATATATTACTGAATTATATACCATATAATAAAATGAATGTAAATTACTAACCGTTGTTTGGATTTACAGATCTCGCAACAACCATTTACTTGACTATTGTATACATATTACTGACCTAAGTATTTGGATCTCGATTTTCTACAAGAAATCACTGATTCCATATGAGGATAGGGAGTATGCACCCGAGTGCATGTAATTTTACATGCATCCAGCCCTATAACTTCTATATTTTTCTATTTTTTCGAAAAATACCGCCATGTATATTCATCTATATATCCCTCCTATATGTCATTCCAACTTGTGGCCCAGAATGTCCCATCTCACCATCTCACAAAATCTCATCTCATAGGATCACTCCTCTCTCTCTCTCTCTATATATATATATAGGGAGTATGCACCCGGGTGCATGTAATTTTACATGCACCCGGCCCTATAACTTCCACATTTTTTTATTTTTTCGAAAATACCGCCATGTATATTCATCTATATATGCCTCCTATATGTCATTCTAATTTTGTCAGAAACAGAGACTCCTACGCCCTCCATCCAGAACTGGTCGATTACAACAATTCTAAGACCGTTAAAATTTCATGTTCTGGATGGAGGACGTAGGAGTCTCTATTTCTGACGAAAAAAATGTGGAAGTTATAGGGCCGGGTGCATGTAAAATTACATGCACCCGGGTGCATACTCCCTATCCTATATATATATATAGGGAAATTATCCAATGAGCCCTATGCCCATTTGAGATGTGATGAGCCCACTTATTTTCTACCATTATTTTCTATCATTTTGAGTTCAATACTTAATTATTTACAATTGTCATATCATATTCTTACTATTAGTAACTATTTTCATATAAAGAAAACCTTAGATTCATACAAAATGATTGTATTATTATTCGTATTGCTAGTGTCTTTTTTATTCTTACTAATGACAATTTCCTGTGAATATAAGATTTTTCTTTATATGAAAACAGTTACTAATAGTAAGAATATGGTATGACAACTATAAATAAATAAGCATTGAAGTCAAAATGATAGAAAATATTGGTAAAATATGAGTGGGCTCATCTCATCTCGAATGGGCATAGGGCCCATTGGATAAGTCCCCTATATATATATATATATAGAGAGAGAGAGAGGAGTGATCCTATGAGATGAGATTTTGTGAGATGGTGAGATGGGACATTCTGGACCACAAGTTGCTGTATTCTCTCTCCTGCCTTTCTCTCTCCTGGTTGGAATTAGTGGTCCAGAATGCCCCATCTCATCATCTCACCAAAATCCCATCTCATAGGATCGCCCCCCTCCCTCTCTCTCTCTCTCTCTCTCTCTCTATATATATATATATATATATATATATATATATATGGGTTAAATGGGGTTGCCCGTGGGGGAGCTAACTTGGCTCCCCCCACGCCATTTCGCTCGTTTTTTTCATTTTTTTGAAATTTTCTTTCATGAATATTCACGTCTCGAAGCACAAAACAAGACCGATCAATTTTGTTGTTTGGAGGAGTCGCGTTCACAGTTCACTAATCACTTTTGTTGTTCAGAGGAATCACGATCACCCTACCTATGGACATGCGATCAGAGGAGATTCTTAGTCTGGGTTGATACCTGCAAAGGATAACTTCACCTTCACACCCAGTGGATCAAATCAGTGGAGAGGCTATCAACATTCATGATTGATCTTCCACTGGATCTAACGATGGCAACATGAACATGGATCACCTCTCGCTCGCTTCAAACCCGGAGGAAGTCGGCGCATGGTTTACTTGAACTTACTTCTTCTTATCTCTACAATTTGATGAGATGGAGGCGAGCGAGCGCTGGGAGTGGAGGCAGAAGGTTCAGGGGCATCCGGCTAACCCCAGCGAGGAGGGGGGTTGGCAGGTGGTGACCGGGAGGAGTCGGCCTCGTCGAAGAGGTGTGCAATGTTTTCGTTGTGGGCGTCTAGGTCATCGAGCTGCATCCTGTTTGGCGGAGGTCCGTTGTTTCTCTTGCGGCGGCATGGGGCACCGTAGGTTCGACTGCGCCAAATCCCGTTGTCGTGGCTTCATGAAGCCTGTGGTTGGATCTGGTGGGATTGCGCCTGGTCCTAATGGCGCCCGGCATCCTGTGATGCGCCACGGGAACCCGTTGGCTGGTCCTGATCGTTCGTATGCAGAGGTGGTGCTGGGGATGCCTCGAGGTCTGAAGGAGATGCCTGTTCGTCATGTTCTTCTGGGTAAATCTGATGACCCTCCGGAGTTTGCTGCAGCAGAAATATCTTCGTTGCTTGGGGAGTCTTTCCAGGGCGATGTGGTCCGCCTGTCTCCTGGACTGGTTCTTGCCCGAGGCCTGGCGATGAATGACGTTGATGCCATTCTATCCGGTGGGGGCAGTTTGAGAACATCGTGGAGGAGGCCGCGCTTTGCTGACGGGGAGGTGGCCCCTGCCCGTTGTATCCTGCGACTACGGGGGGTGCCCCTCCTCTCGAGGTCGGAGGGAAGATTGAAGGAGCTCTTCGCAGGTGTAGGAGAAGGTTTGGTCCTACTATCGGACGGTTTACAACCAGGTTCGGAGGTGTCGGTGGTGACGATCGCCATCTGGCTTAGAGGCCGGCCGCCGAGTCAGCTACAACTCCGGGTTGGACGTGCTTGTTTTCGGATTTTTGCTGAAGAGGTCTCTCCTCCTCCGCCGCCGCATCCGGCGGTGGTGCAGTGGAGAGGCGGTGGGGAGGCGAAGGGGTCGGTCGTAATCAATGCCGGAAATGGCGGCGCGCCTCTCGAAGCGGATTCGTCTCTACCAGAAACTACGGCTAATCGCGCGTTTGATGCGGGCATATCAAACGGCTTTTTGCTCCACTCGGTTTCTCAAAATAACGTGCCTTCTGGTGGCCCCATATCGGGCACAGCTCCAATTGCATTTCCGAAGAATACTCTCTCGGACTCGGATCCAATGAATGGTGCACTTGAAGTTTCGGTTCCTCCCCATGTTCCAGGATTGCTGGAGCCCACCATCTTGAGCTCTTTGGTTGACCACGTGCATGTGAATGAGTTGCCCATTCCTCTCTCTTCGGCTATGCCAAGGGTTCACTCTTCCGAGGCCTTCTTATCTTCGAGCCAGAACACGAATATCGATTGCCACAAGGCGGGTATTGGCACTTCTTCAGCAACTATTCCTGCTGCGGTGGTTTGCAGTGATGCGGGTGGGTTGACGGTGGACCTGAGCTGTTACTTTGCTCAAGATGCTTCTACGGTGGATGGCGTAGAGTCAGATTTTTTGGAGTTGCGGGAAGGGGACTTGACTGGTGATTGTTTAGAGGCTGATGTTCTGGGTGCGGAGCTCAACTTTGGGGGATCCCTGGAGGGGCGTAGTGTGGGAGGTAACTTGCAGAACCGAAAGAAGCGCTACAGACCCCGAAGAGAAAAGTCCAGAAGAAGCGAGGAGGCTGCTTTTACTGCCCCGCAGGTCCCTACAAGTGATCCAGAGAAGCTAATCCTGGCAAAGGTGGCAGGGGTGATTCCTATCACCGGGAAAGCTGATGGTTGCAAATGAAGATAGCAACATGGAATGCCAGGGGCTTAGGGAGCCCCGAGAAAAGAGGCACTGTAGGATCTCTTTTGAATGAGTGGAGGGCAGATATCGTTCTTCTGCAGGAGACTAAGCTCGCTAATTGTTCAGATTTGTTGTGGAAATCGTTCGGTCTGAAGCGCATGAATAAGTTCTCGGTCATTGATGCTGTGGGCAGTGCAGGTGGTGTTGCTACTGCGTGGGATGGAGATTTGTTCGATTCAGTATCAGAGAGAAGGGGCAGGTTCGTGCTGACGGTTGAGCTTCTCTTGAAAAGTTCTGGGTCCAGATTGGTGATTTCTTGTGTCTATGGACCTACTGATCACTCGCTTCGTGGAAACTGATGACCGCCCGAGCGACTAAGGTAAGGGTACAGAAATAAAGGTCGTCGCGACCTCAATCACTCGGGCTGAGTCAATCAAGAAAAATGAACCACAAATGAAGATAAATCAATGAAACACAGAGAAGTGGTCCTGCTAGAGGATTAACCTGGTATAGCTCCCAGGGTCGAACACAAGGAGCACGGATTGGCTAAATAGCCTACGATGTAGTCAAAAATCCAAGAGAATACTTTTTAGTGTTTTTTATTTGTTTTTACATTTTTTTCAGATTTTTTAAATGATGAGAAAATTAAAGAAGGCACACAGATAATGAACTTCAACAATTTATTTAAAGCATTAAAAATCAAGCAAAAATTCAAGAAAAATGTTTTTATGTGTTTTATAATTTTTTATGTTTTTGGTGAATTTTTGAGATTTTTCTGATGTTTATTTTATTTTCTAAAAATCAAACAATGCGAAAAACAGAGGGTTATGTCCAGCAAGGCTTAAGACCCAAAAATAAAATATTTTTGGATCTCAAAAAGCCCTGAAGGTAATTTTCCTATAATCTAGAAAGAATAAGGAAAATTTAGGCACCCTACTTATTGTTTTTGGATTTTTAATCTATTTATTATAATTTTTATGAGTTTTTAGGGGTTTTTCAATTTTTAGGGCTTTTAAGTGATGAAAAATAGCCAAAATTGGCTAAACAATCAGACAACAAGCAAGAAACAGTAACTAATTTTTTTAGAATTTTTGGGGGTGATTTTATATTTTTTTGGTATTTTTTAATCTAGACAGTAGCAAAAATACGTGTTTTTGAATTTTTAAAAATAGTAAATGAAAATAAAAATGTCCTCAAAAATCACAGAAATCCCTACACCATGGCAGGAGCCATGTGTCAAAATCTCATTGGATTTGGAGGTCGTTTGATATTTTATTCAAAAATAAAGGAGGGGTACTGTGCACAAGGACCAATGTGCAAATACCCGAAGATCTGGGGTCTCTGGTGCAAAATACCCAGCAAGTCACGCGCGTGGCGCATGGCTGGGGCACACAGGGACCAAATGGTAACAAAAACTAAGTCTGAGGGCCTTTTGATAACTAGTATCAAAAGCCCAGGGACGTAGTTGCAAAAAGCCCACTAAATATCGCACATGCGCCTAAACAACACTCACAGGGGCATAACTGCAATTATTCAAAAATATTCATTCATTTCATAACAACCCAGAACTACAGGTGAAAAGATGTAAAAAGCCCAACGAAGCACGTGGCGAAGCACGTGGTCACAAACACACAGGGGCATACATGCAAATAAAACTAAGCACAAGGTCCATAATGCAATTTACCCTACGTAAATAAAGTTCTAAAAATATTTACAGGACTAGAAATAAAACGACAAACTAAGAGGGGGCCCTAAGATATTTACCCCTTTATTGGTCGACGGCCAGATGCGCGCCACGTGGTAGATGGACGGTCAGGATGGGCGGCGCTCTTCTTCTCTTCTTCTCTTGGGCTCGATCGACGGTGGAGACGAGGCCACGTGGAGGATCTAACGTCTGGGGCTCAGGTGCCTCTCTCCTCTGCTACCAACGGTCCGGATGAGCTCCTCAGATGGATCGACGGTCGCTGCTCCTCAACTGATGGACGGCTGGGATTAGAACTGGAGCGGGGGCGTCATCGGACGGCTCTGGAGGATGATGGAGGAACTCGACGCCGGCGAACTTCGCCGGGCTAGTGTGTGCGCTAGGGTCCTCTGGAGAGCCTTCTGGAGGTCGGAGAAGAATCGCGGAAGGCTCCCGCGTCTGCTGGTGGTCTCCGACGAGCACACTGAGCTCCGAGGAGCTCGAGCGAAGGCGGTGGAGCTGGGTCTCCAGGCTGGATGGCGAAGGGTCTCAGATGACCCTTGTCTTGACCTGAAAAGCGAACCAGAAGACTCACGGGTCGAGGGCAAATTGCCTCGACCCGGTTAGGCGGAGTGAAGGTGCTTGGTGCGTCGGAATGGAGAGCTCCGGCGAGGGTGGTCGGAGGAGGAGCTCGATTCCCAGATCCGGTGCGATCTGGGTTGGGTGAATGGGTGAAGAAGATGCGGAGAGGTCTGGCGAAGATGATGAAAGGATCGGATGGTCAAGATCTTACGCGTGATGATCGGAATCAGAGGAATACGTCGGAGATACTATTTGGGCGAAATCAGAAATTAAGAGAAATGGACGAGCTAATCGACTACCTGGGTGGAGCGGAAGACTGTGCTGGAGTGTGGCTAACTCCTGGTCGTAGCCTCGAAGGGCGTCAAGGCCTGAGGCTCGGTGCTCGACGCTGGTGGCGGAGCAGCGGCGGTGAAGATCGCCGGATCGATGGTCGGGACACCCTCACCTCACTGCAACAGGGGCAAACGCGAGCTGTCACCTCGGGCTTTGCTCTGGAGGTCACGGGAATAAGGATGGCGATCCAAAGATGAGGCGCGGAGGCGGCGGAGGTCGGGATATATATGGAGACAGGGCCGATTAGGGTTGAGTGGAGACAGCGATGAAAGGCGTTGATTTCATGGCGAAAGATCCGGCGAAGGAGATGGATGATCGGCGAAGAATCCGGGCATGGGGTTTGCGTGGGCGACAGCCTGGAGACGCGTGGAAAAATCGGAGAAGGCGGGGCGGCGCGCATCTTCCAGAAAAGGAAGGAGTCCGCGGGGGAGTTGACCGGGGTCAACAATCCCCCGTGGACCAATCAGAAGCTGCCACGTTTATCCGATTTTTGTTTATTTATTTTAAGGTAGAAATAGGCTGAATTAAAGAAAACTCAAAACATGAAATATTTTTCTTTTATTTTTTCTATTTTTTTGGTGATTTTTAATTAATTTTTGGAAATAAAAATAGGGTAGCTATACATATAGGTATATGTACACTATATAGAGTTTAATTTTTGATTTTTTTATTTGTTATTTTTATGTATTTTTATGCTCATTTTGTATTTTATTTATTTACATCATAAAATATGGAATAAAATGGTATTTTTATTTTATTTTAATTATTTATACACAAGGGTGAAATAAATAGTTGTATACATTTATATACATGGTATCTATACAATGTATTTTTGTATTTTTAATTTTGTAATTTTTATTTAATTTTATGTATTTACAATATGTAACATAGAATATTTACAAAAAGTTTTAGAAAATAATTTTATTTATTTATAGGGTTAAATAGATAAAGGATGATGGTCTATACACATGGTGAAAGGGCATTTTTGAATTTTTGATTTTTAAATTTTTATTTTGTTTTTAATAAAATATACACACAATATGTACAAGCATATTTTTGGGTGAGGAAAATATAATTTTATGTATTTACAGAAGTATATACACATGAGCTCCTATCTCCCTCTACTTTGGCTTTTATGCGGTCAGGCCCATGCTGAGCCCTCCCTTGGGTTAGGTTGCTCAATATTTATTCTAAATATTTCCCTCTTTTTCTTTTTGCTCTTTATTCTTTTTATTTTTGCACAAAAACATGCTAATTATAGGTTTTTACACAATGTATGCTTTTGGTAATTATTTGTATTTACACATATCTACATGTATTTGCAAGGGTTTTTGTAGCTAAAATAGAAGAATAAAGAGTGATGAATGGGTATTCATCACCCCCCTATGCTTAACTTTGCTAGTCCCTTAGCAAACACTTATTTGAAAAAGAAGTGGAAAAGAAAGAAAAAGAAAAAGAAAAAGAGGATGTACATGGATCAAGGTTGACTTATTAAATTTTCCTTCATTAAATTGAAATATGGAGCTCGATCAGATCTTTGGATTATTAATGTGTCAGAACCTTATTTGGACTTAAGCCTAAAACTCAACAGCCTCCAAGTTCCACCAATCTATGGGCAAGACTCCTCAATAAACCAGATCAGAGCAAGTCTACATACACAAACTCTAATGACCATGAATCTTTCCTTGCGGTGTAGGTGATATGTGGCTCCCCACCTCAGAAGTAACAAAGAAACAACCTCCCTCAACCTGGTAACTCTAATGCCTCAGTCTAGCAACTCTTTCCTCGAGAAGCGGGGTATTCCCTTCTAAGTTCAAGTGCAACCGGCTCAAGAAGAGGGGGTAGAAGTATAGAGTTTTGGAAGCTTAGCCAGTGTAGCTAAGTCTCCCGCTGCAAGCTTCATGAGATGTAACATGGATACCATAAGCTTTTGCTTTATACTCCGGTGGGGTTATTAAATTTTCAATCCGACCCACCACTTTTTTGGAGTTCTTTTTGCATTTTTGCATTTTTTTTTCAAGAACTTCTGTACAACATATCTACATGGTGCAGCATATATAAGAAATTTCCCCTTGAGCCAATAGACTATCCCTCTTTTGAAGCTTTATTGCAACCCACAGCTTCTGTCTTTAGCTTTCAACACTACTAGACCAAGTTGAGGTGCACTTCCTTCACTATAAGAAGAAGAGAGGTTCCGCCTAGAAGTACTACCCTCATATGCTACCCCACGCCAAAGGAAACTGCCTCCTCACCACCTCATCCGTGGAGAGCCATGTGTAAAGTGCAGGTGCAAGTCAAGCCATTGTCTCTGAGAGTCATGCGTGTGTTGTTAAGTGCTCTACTTAGGCTTATCAAGATGACATATGCTCATAGCCTAGTGGACTCAAAGAATTAAGTCCTTATAGACCTGAAAAGCCTTAACCCTAAGTCCTACAAGGTTCCTCTTGAAGTTAAGTGGATTAAGATCTTATTCAAGCTCCATTTCTCAATTTAATTCCAGGCTTAGTTTAAATGTCAACTCTCATCCAGAAAAAACTATATACATATACGTACACAAGATGCTATTTACAAACATTTTACAATCATGCAAAATTTTTGAAAAATGTTTTGAAATTATGAATGATGCATGAGGTGCAAGTTTTGCAAAATGATATTTACAATCTTTTACACAAGATTTTTGCAAACTTTTGATTTTCAAAACATTTTGGAAAAATTTTGTACTATATACATAATTTTGATACAAAATATTTACACAAGCTTTACACAAAAGATTTTTAAAATCATTTTTACAAAAATACTTTATACACTAGCTATGTATGTGCAAGAATAAAAGAGGTTTATGTACATGAAAAATTTTTAAATTTTTGTGATTTTTAGCCATTTTATTTATTAACACACTCACACAAAGTACGAGTTATGACTAAAGTATATATGAAATATATACACACCCCCCTATACTTAGCTCGAACGATGTCCTCAGAGTGATCAAGAGCGATGAAGAAGACATAACTCGTGCTTAGTAAAAGGGAAGTGAAAAGGAATGGCTAATTACATGAATGAATAAATGAATAGAATGAGAGGAACTCGGTGGTCTCCCCCTATACTTAGGATTAACTAATCCTAAGTATAGAAAGCTGTACATGAAGGGAAAGCCGAGTGAAGAATATACAGAATCTGCCCCCCCTATACTTAGGGTAAAATATCCCTAAGTATAGGCAGCAAAAACAAGAGCAGAAAGAATGAAAAGAATACTCGCAGGTCCGACATCCCCCCTATACTTAGGGTAAAGTACACCCTAAGTATAGCATAATCATAAGATGAGAGACGGGATGTGGGACTAGAGAATAGAATGATATGGACAACTGGATCTATACAGGCGGAGGAACAGTGAAAATCAGGCGTGAGATGCAAAAGATGTGAGTCAAAAGACCACATCTCACGCAAAGTGAATAGCGGCAATAATAACGTCCCGCGGCTCATGATCTAGAAATGGTTTGAGCCGCTGGCCGTTCACTCGGAAGGTACTCTCAGAAGATAACTCAGATATATCAATGCTACCGTTATCGTGTACCTTTCTGACCAAATAGGGTCCTTTCCATTTGCTCTGTAGCTTCCCTGGAAATAATCGTAGCCTTGCATCAAACAACCATACTTTCTGTCCAATCTCAAAATGCTTGTGGCTGATATGAGAATCATGCCACTCTTTGACTTTCTCCTTATAATGTAGGCTGCTCGAGAAAGCTGCATCTCTAAGCTCTTCCAAGGCGGCTAACTCTGCCCTCCTCTGGTCTCCTATACCATCTGGATCCATAAGAATATCTGTGACTGCCCAAAGTGACTTGTGCCTCAGCTCAACAGGTAGATGGCATGGCTTGCCATAAACGAGGCGAAAGGGAGATGTACCCAATGGAGTCTTGAAAGACGTCCTATATGCCCACAAGACCGAGTCCAAAAGCTGTGACCAATTCTTTCGGTCAGGGCGGACGACTTTCTGCAAAATATTCTTGATCTCCCTATTCGACACCTCAGCTAGACCATTCGTCTGTGGATGGTAAGGTGTGGCAACACGATGGTCTATACTGAACTCGCTAGCAAGGGCCTTCACCTGGTCGTTGATGAAATGAGATCCCCCATCAGAAATCAGAACTCGTGGAACCCCAAACCGCATGATGATGTGCTTCTTCAAAAATCTGCAAACTGTCTTCGCATCTGCGGCTCGGGCGGGGATAGCCTCAACCCAACGACTAACATAATCTACGGCCAACAGAATGTACTCAAATCCCTGACTCTTAGGGAATGGACCCATGAAATCGATGCCCCATGCGTCAAAAACCTCACAGAAGTGAATGGGCTGCATCGGCATCATATCACGTTGTCCACAAGTGCCCATCCTCTGATAGTCAGTACACCTCTTCACGAACTCATCAGAGTCCTTGAAGAGTGTAGGCCACCACAAGCCGGATTGAAGCACTTTCTGTGCCGTTCTCCTCCCAGAATGATGTCCTCCTGCCTCAAGCTTGTGGCAGTAAGTGAGGACACTATGATGTTCCTCCTGAGGAATACACCGACGCCAGATGCTATCCCCTCCTTCGTGGTAAAGGATGGGATCCTCCCAGTGGTAGGACTTGGCCTTCGCAAGGAAGGTCTCAAGCCTCTGCCTGGGCCAATCTTGTGGGACTTTCCCAGCAACGAGAAAGTTCACAATATCGGCATACCACGGGAGTGAGGCGATAGCAAGGATCGCCTCGTCTGGGAAGGTATCACAAATGGGATCAATCTGCTCAGAATCCTCAGGCTGCTCTAGTCGGGAGAGATGATCCGCCACCACATTCTTGACTCCAGGCTTATCCTTGATCTCAATGTCGAACTCCTGGAGTAGAAGGATCCATCTAGTAAGTCTGGCCTTGGCATCCTTCTTTGACATGAGGTACTTGATGGCGGTGTGGTCAGTATACAAAGTCACTCTAGATCCAATGATATATGATCTGAATTTATCTAGGGCAAACACTACTGCTAGCATCTCCTTCTCTGTGACCGTATAATTCCGCTGGGCGGAATCCAATGTGCGGCTAGCATAGTGTATGGCAAACGGAACTCCATCCCTCCTCTGTCCTAGCACGGCCCCTACGGCAAAATCAGAGGCGTCCGTCATGATCTCGAATGGGAGAGACCAATCTGGTGGCTGAAGGACAGGAGCCTCAATAACACACTGCTGGAGAGTCTCAAAGGACGAAAGACACTTGTCATCGACAAGGAACTCGGTGTCTTTCGTCAAGAGGTCAGTCAACGGTCGGGCAATCTTGCTGAAATCATGAATGAATCTCCTATAAAAACCAACGTGCCCCAGAAATGACCGTAGCTGCTTTAAATTAGACGGCGGGGTGAGTTTTTTAATGACATCAACCTTGGCCGGATCAACCTCCATGCCCCTGTTGGAGATTATGTGGCCAAGTACCGTCCCTTGAGTCACCATGAAGTGACTCTTCTCCCAAGACAGAACCAAGCGGGTAGCAATACATCGCTGGAGCACTCGGTCTAGGCAGTCAAGACAGGAATCGAATCCGTCGCCGTAAACCGAGAAGTCATCCATGAAGACCTCCAAACATTCCCCTACCATGTCCGAAAATATCGACAGCATGCATCTCTGAAAAGTCGCAGGGGCGTTGCATAGCCCAAATGGCATGCGTCGAAAGGCGTATGTACCGAAGGGACAGGTAAAGGTGGTCTTCTCCTGATCCTCAGGAGCGATGGCCACTTGATTGTACCCCGAGTACCCATCCAGGAAGCAGTAATGGCTCTTTCCTGCCAGTCTCTCTATGATCTGATCAATAAAAGGCAGGGGGAAATGGTCCTTCTTGGTGGCCTGGTTGAGTCTCCTGTAGTCAACACAGACCCGCCAAGAGGTGGGTACTCGTGTAGCAATCTCCTCTCCTGACTCACTGATCACAGTCGTGATGCCCGTCTTCTTGGGCACCACATGCAAGGGGCTAACCCACTTGGAGTCGGAAATGGGATAAATAAAATCTGCACTCCACCATTTCGATATTTCCTTCATAACAACGTCTCTTAGGTTGGGGTTCAGTCGCCGCTGGAACTCACGCGACGGCTTTGCCCCTTCCTCGAGATAGATATGGTGGGAGCACAACGAGGGACTAATCCCATGGAGATCTGCTATGCTCCATCCAATTGCCTTGCGGTTCTTTTCAAGAACCTCCATCAGACGGGATTCTTGCTCTCCAGTCAGATCGGCAGAGATGATGACTGGGTACATCTCAGACTCTCCCGCAAGGAATCTATACTTCAGCGAAGTAGGGAGCGGCTTTAGCTCTGGACAGCTGGGTGCTGGCAAATCTGGCTTCTGAAGAAGATGTGTGTATGCGGACAATTCTGCCAAATCTGCCTGGGAAAATGATAAAGAACTCTCACAAACTGGGTCTGGAGAAGGCGGGTCCTCTGCATTGTCTCTGATCTGCTCTGCCTCTACCTCCTCCTCATCTATAGGCTCAGGTGGATCCAGATCTGGCATCTGATCATCACAATCTGCCCAATCAGATTCTGAATCCGAGGGATCTGTATCAACTGCGGTGGCCTCAGTACCACCGTAGAGCAGGGTGGCCTCAGTACCACCATCACTGAAAATCGTGTTGCGATCAAGGTCCGACTCTGCTGACTCAATAGTATCCTGAACCAGGGTTGTGCTCTCCAGGCTATCCTCTGCTATCATCTCTACATCAGCTGTGTCTGAATATGAGAGGATGGTCTGTGCTGCAGGATCTGCCCAAATTGCCTCATCATCTGTGATCACAAAATCACAGTCCTGGTGGATGTCTGGCTCTGCGTCTGTCAGCTGCTCTGAATCTGTACTGCCATGTGAGCGGGATCTATCTCTGGTTCTGTGGTCCTTAACCGTCTCTATTTGTATACTCTCGCCCTGGACGCGAAAGAATACCTTCCCACTGTCATGGTCAGTCACTGCCTTGGCTGTGGCCAAGAACGGGCGACCGAGGATGATGGGGGAATCGGTCAACGAGTCAGGGGTCTCCATGTCCAGCACGACGAAATCCACGGGGAATTGCAAACCCTGAATCGTGACGACAATGTCTCGCAACAACCCCTTTGGCCTCTTGACAGACCGATCAGCAAACTGAAGGTATGTCCTGCTCTGTCTAAGAGTGCCCAACTCTAAGTGGTCGAGAAGGGCTGCCGGAAGAAGGTTGATCGACGATCCGCTATCTAAGAGAGTACGGTCGAACCTCTGCTCATTAATCTGACATCTGACATACGGGGCCCCTAAATCTGGCCTCTTAGTCGGCAGATGGTTCTGGATCGCGTAACACGTGGCTTTTGTTAGCACATGAATTTCTGCGGTCTTGTTCCTCTTCTTTCTCCTGATTGTGGTCCTATCTCTTAGGGATTGCTGAAGAAGAGGAATGTGCTGCAAAGCCTCATTGAGGGTCAGCTGGATGTGAAATCGGTCTATCATGCCCTGGCTGAACTCCTCCTGTTCTCTTTTTTTCGGATCTTTTTCTTTTTTCTTCCCCTTTCCCAACTCAAGGGCTCTAGGAAAGGGGATCACAGGGTCCTTCTCAGATGAAGGACTAGGAATAGGCCTAGACGGTTCGATGACCGGATCCTCACAAACATCATTCACCACAGTGGGATCAGAAGAAACTAAACCTTTTCCTTTATTCAAATTAGAGTTCTGAGATACATTCATGCGAGGAAATACAACATTTCTATCAGAATAAATATGGGTGGCCTCAGTACCACCTCTAGCTGGCTCTACAACTAGACGTCTTGCGGCCTCAGTACCGCAGGCTGGCTCGGCTCTGCTGGTGGCGTCAGTACCACCTCCTCGATGTGGTGAAACGGCGGCCTCAGTACCGCCGGTGGAATCAGCATCTCGGGTGGCATCAGTACCACCGTCATCATGATGTGCGGCTTCAGTACCGCTCTCCTCTTCCTCATCTGGCGCTCTAGATGGATCCTCGTGTTGTCGCTCAGATGAGGCGCCGCCTGCTGGTCTTCTACCGCTCCTAAGTGTAACAAAATCAGCATCAAATAGATCCGATGACATATCATCAAATGAGTTACTAGGAGTGGTAGGCTCAGTGTGAACTACCTGCTCAGATTTCCTCTTCAAGCTATTCGGATTCGGCTCGATCTGTGCAGGGATGGCGGCCTTCCCTCTCATCAGGTCCCGCATCTCCTGGCGGAACTCGTCCATCTCCCGTCTAAATGTAGCCTGCTGCTCTGTGAAGAGGCGGGCTAGATCATCCATGGCGGGGCTCTCATGGGAGCCCGACGGGTTGCCTCTCTGATAATGAGGCTGCTGGACCTGATGCTGCTGTGGCTGAGAGGGGTAAGAGGAAGGATGCTGCTGCTGGTGAGCCTGCTGCTCACGTCTCCAATTCTGTCCCTGCTGCTGGTAGGGACGAGGTACGAAGGATGATGGCTGGTGTGGTTGGTATACTGGGGGCTGCTGGTGATCTCTCTGCTGGGAGTACTGCCCTCCCTGATTGGCTGGTTGCTGTTGGGACTGGTTTCCCCCATTCCCCCACCTGAATCCGGGATGGTCTCGTCGGATTCCAGGTTGAGGACGGTCATACCAAATCCCGTTGACATCCATCAACGGCTCAGCATCGAAGGGGTCTGGCGGCAGTGCTGCCAGAGGCTGATCCGGCTGATATACCACCATCTGTAAGTCTGGAGATGGTGGTGACTGGTAAGAGGGCTGCTGCTGCTGGTACGGCTCTGCCTGTACAAGGTGAACTTGTCTAGGCTGCTGCAAGGAGCTGGAGCGCTGGGACGAGCTGCGGCTGCCGCCGGAATCGCCTCGCGACAGAAGACGGGGCTGAGGAGCCGTCTGTGCCTCCTGAAGACACAAGAGCTGGGTCTTCATGTCGCTCAGAGTTTGTGCCATTTGCTCCATCTGAGTTATGCCCTGGCACTGCTTCTTCTCTATTATTTCCATGCGGTCCAACTTCTTGCTGATAATCCCCATGTCCGCAGCGGCCGACTCTGCCTGTGCGGCTGCAACTGTGGACGAACTGGATGGACCTGCATCAACCCGTGCTATCCGCTGATACTGCACGGGTCCTGGCGGCTGCTGAGATCTCTGGGTGTACAACCGAGTCTGGGACATCACCATGTAATTTTCTGCCATCTCCTCGTAGATGGCCCAGACTTGGTTGTGGTCCTTGGCAAAGTAGGACCCGCCGCAAGAAGCATTCACCAGACCCTGAAGCTCTGGCGTCATCCCACTAAAGAAGCTTTGAACTAGGTTCAGCTTCGAAATGTCGTGGTGTGGGCATCTATCCAGAAGCTCTCTGAACCTCTCCCATGCCTCGTGAAACTGCTCGTTAGGGAGCATGGAGAAGTTGTTGATCAGAGCCCTCGCTGCATTCGTCCACCCGAGTGGATAGTACTTGTTCAAGTACTCGGTGCGGAGTTGCTCCCAGGTGTAAACAAACTTCCCTAAATGTTTCAGCCAGGCGGCTGCTCTATCTGCCAGTGAAAAAGGGAAGGCCATCATTCGAATCGTATCTTGGTCCACATGACGGTCGTGGACAGTGCTGCAGATCATCAGAAACTCCTGGAGATGGAGATGGGGTTCCTCAGTGGCAAGTCCGTGAAAATGAGGAAGCATCTGCAGGGTGTTCGGAGGGAACTTGAAATCCCCCACGATAGCAGGTACCACCACCCAATGGTGCATCAGTGTAGATCCGGGGTTGTGTAACTCCCGCATCGGTCTCGGTGGTCCTGCTCCGGCGGCGGCTGCCGCTGCGGCAGCTGCTGCTGCGGCTGCTGCTGCTGCATCAGCGTCAGGAATGTCCTCAGGCTCGCTCGGCTCGTCTCGCTCTCTGAGTCGCTCCAACTCCCTTCTCATCTCGATCATGAATGCCCCCTGATCGCGTAACTGCTGCTGAACGGTCTCTAATGATGCGATCAGGGTGGAGTTGATCGCCCCCTGGTCAAATACGACATGCTGCTCTCCCTGCTGACCTCCGGGGTAATCTTCTGATCTGGCGGCCATGCCGACGTCTGCAAAATCAGATGAGCCCAACTCAGGTTCTGTCAAATCAATTCGTCTTTCCTCGGGCTCATGTCTCTCAGTAGCAAAAGAAAGGGGGTCGAGGGGGAACAGGGTGGAATCGTACTCGGGCCCGGAGAACTGGTCTTGATTCTCACGGGCCAACCTAGATGATGAAGTAGACGCGCCTGAAAGCGGTGCAGCTAGAGGCTGCCTAAGAGATCGTCTACCCATCATCTTGATCTTGGCGAGTTGGGCGGATGGGATCTGGAGAAAATATGATCGCAAAGCAAACCCCCGGTTCACCAACGCAACACAATCTGAAGACCGTGAAAGCTCGGTCAATTTATCTTGTCAATTTTATTTGGTGAACACACAAAATATCAGAGCGCTTACGTGACCTGTTAGGATACCCGATGCTACTCCAACCGACTGGCCCGCACGGAAGAGTCGGTAGTCAGCTAGAAATAACACCGGAGGGTTCTACCTAGGGTGCGGGTCACTCTCTCGCGCATCCAAACCATACAAGGAGGGGGTTGCTCTCCCCAAGACAAATTTTTAATGTGAGTGTCTTTTAGGGTCAATAATGTTATCCAGTCCCAATTTTTTTGTTTTTTTCTTTTTAATTTTTTTCAAAATAAATACAAGCGGCCTAACGGTTTTTCCGATTCTCCTGATGATTAAGCCTAAAACAGAGGGAGAAGACGAAAAAGCCGATGCGCGAAGAAATCAATGATGCATGCAGAGAAAGAAATGCGTACCTTGTCTCCAGCACTCTACATGCAAGTGATCCGCGCAGAATTTAAAGACAGAAATAAAACTACCTAAATGATGCAACGGGAAAAAATCGGCCTTAGACAAGCAACTTCTATTGATCGTGAAGAACGATAGTTAGCTAACAGAATCGAGTCCGGAGTCCGATCTTGGGAGTCACTCGGTGCCCGCCACAACGGGTCCTGCCAGCGCTGTATGTGACTCCTCACGGCACGTGGTCTCAAATCCAATTAAACTAACTTTTTCAGTGAATTTTATTAAGGTCCAATTACGTTCTATAGGAACAGATATTCTATTAGGTGTTGGGCCTTAGAAATTTACGTCACAAGCAAGAGAAATTCCTAAATCTAGGGGCTCGAGAAAAACCGCGTAAACACCGGAAAAGGCAGCTAACTATCAAAACCGTAGAAAAAGCCGCGAAAATCCAAATGGGTCCCCCGAGCACACCGGTGCTCGGCGAAACAGACCCGCTAAGTTACAAGTGTCCACAGTTCAAAGTCTAAGTTATTACAACAATATTGTCAGCTCTCTCTCTCTAAATAGAAAATTTCTTCTTCTCTCTCTTCCTCCTGCGCGGGTCCTCTCAATAGTAAACTCCATGTTGTCCAAGCAGTACCTCGCACAAAAATCAAAGAGAGAGAAGGTCAGAAGACAATAATAATATAGAGAGAGACAATATGGACAAGTGACTACAAAGCCGTGCTCCCCGGCAACGGCGCCATTCTGATGACCGCCCGAGCGACTAAGGTAAGGGTACAGAAATAAAGGTCGTCGCGACCTCAATCACTCGGGATGAGTCAATCAAGAAAAATGAACCACAAATGAAGATAAATCAATGAAACACAGAGAAGTGGTCCTGCTAGAGGATTAACCTGGTATAGCTCCCAGGGTCGAACACAAGGAGCACGGATTGGCTAAATAGCCTACAATGTAGTCAGAAATCCAAGAGAATACTTTTTAGTGTTTTTTATTTGTTTTTACATTTTTTTCAGATTTTTTAAATGATGAGAAAATTAAAGAAGGCACACAGATAATGAACTTCAACAATTTATTTAAAGCATTAAAAATCAAGCAAAAATTCAAGAAAAATGTTTTTATGTGTTTTATAATTTTTTATGTTTTTGGTGAATTTTTGAGATTTTTCTGATGTTTATTTTATTTTCTAAAAATCAAACAATGCGAAAAACAGAGGGTACTGTCCAGCAAGGCTTAAGACCCAAAAATAAAATATTTTTGGATCTCAAAAAGCCCTGAAGGTAATTTTCCTATAATCTAGAAAGAATAAGGAAAATTTAGGCACCCTACTTATTGTTTTTGGATTTTTAATCTATTTATTATAATTTTTATGAGTTTTTAGGGGTTTTTCAATTTTTAGGGCTTTTAAGTGATGAAAAATAGCCAAAATTGGCTAAAAAATCAAACAACAAGCAAGAAACATTAACTAATTTTTTTAGAATTTTTGGGGGTGATTTTATATTTTTTTGGTATTTTTTAATCTAGACAGTAGCAAAAATACGTGTTTTTGAATTTTTAAAAATAGTAAATGAAAATAAAAATGTCCTCAAAAATCACAGAAATCCCTACACCATGGCAGGAGCCATGTGTCAAAATCTCATTGGATTTGGAGGTCGTTTGATATTTTATTCAAAAATAAAGGAGGGGTAGTGTGCACAAGGACCAATGTGCAAATACCCGAAGATCTGGGGTCTCTGGTGCAAAATACCTAGCAAGTCACGCGCGTGGCGCATGGCTGGGGCACACAGGGACCAAATGGTAACAAAAACTAAGTCTGAGGGCCTTTTGATAACTAGTATCAAAAGCCCAGGGACGTAGTTGCAAAAAGCCCACTAAATATCGCACATGCGCCTAAACAACACTCACAGGGGCATAACTGCAATTATTCAAAAATATTCATTCATTTCATAACAACCCAGAACTACAGGTGAAAAGATGTAAAAAGCCCAACGAAGCACGTGGCGAAGCACGTGGTCACAAACACACAGGGGCATACATGCAAATAAAACTAAGCACAAGGTCCATAATGCAATTTACCCTACGTAAATAAAGTTCTAAAAATATTTACAGGACTAGAAATAAAACGACAAACTAAGAGGGGGCCCTAAGATATTTACCCCTTTATTGGTCGATGGCCAGATGCGCGCCACGTGGTAGATGGACGGTCAGGATGGGCGGCGCTCTTCTTCTCTTCTTCTCTTGGGCTCGATCGACGGTGGAGACGAGGCCACGTGGAGGATCTAACGTCTGGGGCTCAGGTGCCTCTCTCCTCTGCTACCAACGGTCCGGATGAGCTCCTCAGATGGATCGACGGTCGCTGCTCCTCAACTGATGGACGGCTGGGATTAGAACTGGAGCGGGGGCGTCATCGGACGGCTCTGGAGGATGATGGAGGAACTCGACGCCGGCGAACTTCGCCGGGCTAGTGTGTGCGCTAGGGTCCTCTGGAGAGCCTTCTGGAGGTCGGAGAAGAATCGCGGAAGGCTCCCGCGTCTGCTGGTGGTCTCCGACGAGCACACTGAGCTCCGAGGAGCTCGAGCGAAGGCGGTGGAGATGGGTCTCCAGGCTGGATGGCGAAGGGTCTCAGATGACCCTTGTCTTGACCTGAAAAGCGAACCAGAAGACTCACGGGTCGAGGGCAAATTGCCTCGACCCGGTTAGGCGGAGTGAAGGTGCTTGGTGCGTCGGAATGGAGAGCTCCGGCGAGGGTGGTCGGAGGAGGAGCTCGATTCCCAGATCCGGTGCGATCTGGGTTGGGTGAATGGGTGAAGAAGATGCGGAGAGGTCTGGCGAAGATGATGAAAGGATCGGATGGTCGAGATCTTACGCGTGATGATCGGAATCAGAGGAATACGTCGGAGATACTATTTGGGCGAAATCAGAAATTAAGAGAAATGGACGAGCTAATCGACTACCTGGGTGGAGCGGAAGACTGTGTTGGAGTGTGGCCAACTCCTGGTCATAGCCTCGAAGGGCGTCAAGGCCTGAGGCTCGGTGCTCGACGCTGGTGGCGGAGCAACGGCGGCGAAGATCGCCGGATCGATGGTCGGGACACCCTCACCTCACTGCAACAGGGGCAAACGCGAGCTGTCACCTCGGGCTTTGCTCTGGAGGTCACGGGAATAAGGATGGCGATCCAAAGATGAGGCGCGGAGGCGGCGGAGGTCGGGATATATATGGAGACAGGGCCGATTAGGGTTGAGTGGAGACAGCGATGAAAGGCGTTGATTTCATGGCGAAAGAGCCGGCGAAGGAGATGGATGATCGGCGAAGAATCCGGGCATGGGGTTTGCGTGGGCGACAACCTGGAGACGCGTGGAAAAATCGGAGAAGGCGGGGCGGCGCGCATCTTCCAGAAAAGGAAGGAGTCCGCGGGGGAGTTGACCGGGGTCAACAATCCCCCGTGGACCAATCAGAAGCTGCCACGTTTATCCGATTTTTGTTTATTTATTTTAAGGTAGAAATAGGCTGAATTAAAGAAAACTCAAAACATGAAATATTTTTCTTTTATTTTTTCTATTTTTTTGGTGATTTTTAATTAATTTTTGGAAATAAAAATAGGGTAGCTATACATATAGGTATATGTACACTATATAGAGTTTAATTTTTGATTTTTTTATTTGTTATTTTTATGTATTTTTATGCTCATTTTGTATTTTATTTACATCATAAAATATGGAATAAAATGGTATTTTTATTTTATTTTAATTATTTATACACAAGGGTGAAATAAATAGTTGTATACATTTATATACATGGTATCTATACAATGTATTTTTGTATTTTTAATTTTGTAATTTTTATTTAATTTTATGTATTTACAATATGTAACATAGAATATTTACAAAAAGTTTTAGAAAATAATTTTATTTATTTATAGGGTTAAATAGATAAAGGATGATGGTCTATACACATGGTGAAAGGGCATTTTTGAATTTTTGATTTTTAAATTTTTATTTTGTTTTTAATAAAATATACACACAATATGTACAAGCATATTTTTGGGTGAGGAAAATATAATTTTATGTATTTACAGAAGTATATACACATGAGCTCCTATCTCCCTCTACTTTGGCTTTTATGCGGTCAGGCCCATGCTGAGCCCTCCCTTGGGTTAGGTTGCTCAATATTTATTCTAAATATTTCCCTCTTTTTCTTTTTGCTCTTTATTCTTTTTATTTTTGCACAAAAACATGCTAATTATAGGTTTTTACACAATGTATGCTTTTGGTAATTATTTGTATTTACACATATCTACATGTATTTGCAAGGGTTTTTGTAGCTAAAATAGAAGAATAAAGAGTGATGAATGGGTATTCATCAGAAACCTTTGGGAGGAGTTGAGGGCGACGAGAGAGGCTTTTCCTAATGTTGCGTGGATTGTGGCCGGTGATTTTAATGTCACTTTGTTTTCTGCGGACAGACCTAGGATGAGGGGGGGGCAAGACCCTGGCTCGGATGGCTTCTTGGATTTAGTTGGAAATCTGCAAATGGAGGTTATGGATGCTGATGACATTAAGTATACTTGGAGAGGCGCTGGGTCCCGCTCGAGAATTGATCGTTTCTTGATATCCCCTGAGGTGTTACAGTTGTTCCCCTTGTGTACAGTTTCCTCTCGACCGAGAACCAGATCGGACCACTCACCCCTCTTGTGGGATTGTGGGGTGGGGGAGGTCCCACGTTCCTTTTTTAGATTTGAGAAGGCATGGCTATATGAAGAGGGATTTCGTGGCTTGGTGGCAAATCATTGGCGCTCCGCGGAGGGAGAGGGTTCAGCGGCTTCCCGCCTAACTCAAAAGCTGGTTAGCCTGAGGAAGAAGCTGAGCATTTTCAAGCGGGAGGTTAGGGAGACCAGGAGAGCAAGTAGAGTCTTTGCAGAAGAAGGGATTGCTAGATTGGACAAGGTGGAGGACTCCAGAGATCTGCTGGATGAAGAATTAAAGGAGAGGAGGGTTCTCATGCAGACGGTAGCTCTGGAGGACAAGAAGAGAGCGGCGGAGTGGAAGCAAAGATCAAGGCAGAGATGGATCAAGGAAGGAGACGCGAATACAAAGTTCTTCCATGCGGTGGCCAATGGAAGAAGGAGAAGAAATCTGATTCGAGCAGTGGTTGTTGGGGACTCCAGAGTGGAGGGAGAAAAGGAGATGGGGAGAGCTTTTGCCAACTATTTTCATCGTATCTCGAGAAGGGTCGTGCAGAGACCTTGGAGGTGGGCGGGTACGGGAGCGAGAAGACTCTCTTCGGAACTCAGCGAGCATCTGGTTAGACCTTTCACAAAGGAGGAGGTAAAGAGGGCTATTTCTGCTTTGAATGGTGAGGGAGCGCCTGGCCCGGATGGATTCCCGGTATTTTTTTATAGTGAATTCTGGGATGTTGTGGGTGATGATGTGTTTGCGGTTTTGGAGGAGTTTAGAGTTGGTAATGCGGGTTTTAACAGAATCAACAAAGCTTTGCTTTTTCTCCTCCCGAAGAAAGAGGCCTCCGTTCGTGTTGAGGACTTTCGTCCTATCGCCCTCTCCAATGCCATCTATCTTATTATTGCCAAGGTTCTTGCTGAAAGGCTCGGTGGGGTCCTTGATTCGTTTATTTCTCCAGTGCAATCTGCTTTTATTTCAGGGAGACATATTGAGGACAGCTTAGTGATGGCCTCAGAGATTGTGGCGGACTGGCAGCGACGACAGACTCGGGGTGTGTTATGGAAGGTGGACTTCTCCAAGGCCTATGATAGTGTGGATTGGCGATTCTTATGGTCTGTATTGTATAAGAGGGGCTTCCCGGAGCTATGGATCACCTGGATGAAGAGGTGTGTCACCACCGCTTCTTTCTCGATTCTGGTGAACGGTCGTCCTGAGGGCGGTTTTTTCCTGCCGCAGCGAGGGGTTCGTCAGGGATGCCCTCTAGCGCCACTCCTCTTTGTTCTGGCAGTGGATGTGTTGCCTTGTATGGTGGATCAGGTGGTGGCTCATGGTCTAACGTCGGGATATTCTAGGGGGGACATCTCTATTCCTGTGCTCCAATATGCAGATGACACTATTTTTTTTATTGAGGGTGGGGTTGATGAGGTGAAAGGAATGTCGGTGGTGTTGGAAATTTTTGGAGAGCTCTCTGGCCTTAACCTCAATAGAGATAAGTCAAGCATGATCCCCTTTGGTCTTCTGGACGAGGAGGTGGAGGTTTGTTCCACAGTGATGGGATGTACGAGCAGTACGAGGCCGATAAGATACTTAGGATTACCACTGGGTTGTGGTCGACTTAACCTCAGTGATTGGATCCCAGTGGTGGAGAAGCTGGAAAAGAAGCTGGCTGGATGGAAGGGTTCCTTGCTCTCTAGGGGTGGGCGTCTGATTCTGGTGAAGTCTGTCCTGGCGGCTATCCCCACTTTCTTCATGACGAAGAGACTTCTTCCGGTGGGGATTCGCACTCGAATCGAGAAGATTATGCGAAGATTTTTCTGGGGAGGGGTCTGTGGGGGTGGCCATGCGATGCATCTTGTGGATTGGAAAACGGTCACATTGCCAAAGGAGGATGGGGGGCTCGGCGTGCCAAGACTGGATCTGATGAACCGTGCCCTTCTTCTGAAATGGGCTGCGAGAATTTGGGGCGACAAGGATGACGTCTGCAGTAGGCTTTTACGAGGTATCTATGGGGTTGAGGCCCGCTCTGTTAGTGGCTTTCGGCACATACGATTTGGGACAGCATTATGGAAGGGGATTCGTGCAACTCTCCATGATCTTCCGCATCTTTTTCGGCGACGCTTAGGTGATGGCCGTAACTTTTTATTCTGGACTGATGAATGGAGGGAGGGCATGTCTTTTGCAGCAAGTTTCCCTCGCCTATTTGGTCTTGCGGTGGACAAAAGTGCATGTGTAGCTGATTTGTGGGATGATGGAGTCTGGAGACCTGTTTTTGCTGGTGCGCTATCTGAGCAACGTATGCAGGAGTTACATGAGCTGATGGAATTACTATCGACGTCTGAGAGCCCCTCTTTTGGGTGTGACCATTGGATCTGGAGAGAGGGCGATTTCTCTGTAAAGAAGGCCTATTCTTTTTTGATCAAGGATGTTGAACCTCTACAGGAGGACCTGGTTAAGGATTGTAGATTGATTTGGGAGATGAAGATACCAACTCGCATTAGAGTCTTCTTGTGGCTTCTGAGGCATGAGAGGCTTCTCACGAGGGAGAGATGGTCTCGCATCTTCCATGTTGATGAGAATTCTTGTGTTCTGTGCAATACTAGTGTTGAGTCTGCTGCGCACCTGTTTCTGGAATGTGAAAAGACGAAGGTTTTCTGGCAAACCTTGGATGTGGCTTGGGTTGACCACAGCAGCATGACCTCACTTTGGGGATCTCTTCTCAATTCTCGATTCCGTTCAAATGCCGAAAGATTTATACCAGTTGCGGGTCTGTGGGCTCTTTGGCTTGTTAGAAACGGTGTTCTTTTTCGTGCGGAGAGGTTCTATGTTGAGAATGTTGTGTACCTTGCTCGGACTCTCCTCGAGTCCTGGTTATTGTGATCTTTATTTCTTTTTAATATAATGGGGCGGACACCTATGAGTGTTTCCCCCTTTTTTGAGTCAAAAAAAAAATCCCTATATTATGCTATTCAAATTTCGTGCGAAAGAGAGACTCATACGGCCTCCATCCATACTGTCATTTTTTAACGTTAACAGAATTGCTAAAAACGACTCTTCTGGATGGAGGTCGTAGGAATCTCTGTTTCGCAGGAAATTTGAATGACATAATATAAGTATATATTGATGAAAATCTACGATAGAAATTTTCAAAAGAAATAAAAAAAATGGACGAAATGGTGCAGGGGAGCCAAATTAGCTCCCACCATGGGGGCATCCCCATTTTACCTTATATATATATATCATTGTTTGACGTATAGCTAATATCGTGATAATAAAAGGGTAACTGTGTTAATAATACTTGGTATAAGGAATGTGCATTACTTACATGCTTTACAGGAGCATATATGTCATTATAATAAGTCTCAAAGCCTATATGTATGCGTAGCAAACCCCCAAAAAAACCAAAGCAAAAAAATTTAAAGTGAGGCAAAAGCTTCAAGTGGAGTGTGGAAGGTCTTCCAAACAAATAGAATCACCACTAAAAGCCAATAGATACAAATGAAACCGACATTCAGAGCGTCCAACGTGAGACTCTGGTTTGAGCTAATAGCTATGAAAAGTACACATCTCATATTTTGCCTTTTTAACGAGTAAGACCAGATACGTATCGTTGCTGAGGAATATTACTGTATTAACCAATATACATGATTCACAGTTCAAGGCTCTTTTAAGCAACGCTCTCTTTGTTTTTTCGGCGAAAATTCGATGTGAAACAGACTATTTCACTGAACTGTCAACAAAATAAATATTCACAGCCACTTGATCTTATCTATACTTCACAAACTGAATGATCAAAACGGCCCTAACATAAAACTGAGACGAAACTACTCACCACCATGATCACGTGTTGTGATGCAGGAATTTCAAATAATATTGTAACGTTGGTCCTGTCTCTTTTATAGCAATAAACTCGTTTCTTCTTCTGTTCAGAGGGTTCTGAACGTTACTTGTAACCATTATCAGATCATGCCACCTGATATGTCACGTACAGAGTTTCCTTTCCCCCAGAACTATTATCCTCTAACAGCTAATCATCCAATTTTTACTATACGAGCCAATGACAAATAATCCAACCATTCAGAAGCATGACATGCATACGTGTAGCTGTACCGTACATAAATACACAAACATATACGAAGCTTCTCAAATAAAGGTCTCATCATTGTAAGAATGATGCCGCATTGATTGGCACCAGTCCTTCAAGGTCAGCTCCATTCTGAGAAATGTCAGCTGCCCAACACTGGCGGACACAGTCGAGAGCGCGCCCACACCCCCCTCCCCTCAGAAGCATGACATCCATACGTGTAGATGCACATACACATGCATGTAACAGGTGTTGGGTGCAATGATATAGTAATGATGATGGAATGCATCCAGCCCAAATCAAAGCAGCCCTTGCATGGATATTGGATAGGACAATGGCCACACCAACCACCACCCCCTCTGATAAATCGGCAGAGGAGTTAATTCACGAACAGGGAATTGGGAAAGGTGAGTGTGGCTGCAGATACCACAGGGCTGTGGTTTCCTTTTTATTAATTAGAGGCCACAGAGAGATAGGTAGAGGGCATTTATTGTGATGTGTGTGTTGTTCAACATTGACATGTTGTTTTCCTATAATGAAGTTGCAGGGCAGTTTGTGCCATATCTGCCCATGTTTAATGACTGCCCTTGTTATTGTTAACAATGTTAAGTGACCACCTGCCCTCCCCTTCACAAAACATACCTACAGTCTTGACCTAAGATGCCTTTCTCTCCCACTTTATGAGCTATATATCATTCCCACACCCCAACACTGCCCTCACCCTCCTCCTCCTCAGGGCTTCTCAAATTGGAGGTGTGGTGGTGTTGATTGGTGGGAGGCTTATGTTGAGGGGAATGTTGGCTGGCTCGAGGGCAATGCACCATTGCAATATGCCACTAAGTGGCATGAGATGGTTTGTCTCGGACCAGGCTTCATTCCTCTCAGCTGCCATTCTCTGCCCTCCCTTCTCTAAGTACGTAGTTTTTTTTACATGTATTGAGTTCATCGGGCAGGTCATCCATGCATCTTTGAAGGGGTGAGAACTGAACTTCATTATGGGCACGCAATCGTATGATGTCGCTCTCTTTTTCTATCTTCTTCTTTGTGGTGTAAGATAACTTATTTACCTTTTGATCAAATTTTAGATCTGCATTACTTTGGACTCTTAAACTATTCTCCTTATGTTTTATTTCCTGCTTCACGTGTATATTGCTGGGATGGACATTATTGAGATGCATGAGTACTTGCACTATCATATTTTCTGGCTTATGCTGTTCTTCAATCTCTTCTTTCCGCAGAAATACTTGTTTATGCAGTTATTCTTGTTTTTTTAAAGAACGACAACTACTGAGATTTCTAAATACTCCCTTAGGGTGAGAGCCACATGATCGAACATATTAGATCCTTTTATGTTGGTTTTGCAGTTGCACTGCGTGTTTTTTTATAGATACAGGGTCAGTCCCCTACTCCCCTCCATAGTACCTTTCTTTCTGGTATAATGGAGGGTTTGGGGGATTTTGATCTGTAGTTTGGGGAGCCACTGGCCCAACTTGATATGTCCGCCAGGTGCATCTCAAAGGACGCATAACGAATTTTGCTTTAGATGCTGGACTTCGATTGGGGTTTGAAGGTGGAGTCGATCGGTCAAGTTGAACTGTTCTGTACAGATACAGAACCCGACTATGTAATCTCTATCTCTGTATATGCATGCGTGTACAAGCCCAGTTTTACATATGCAAGCATATCTAACTCAAGAGTTGATAATTATGTACCCACTCGATGAACAAGGCAAGTAATCTTTGCGAAACATATCATTCTTGAACCTTTGCGAAGAACTAGGCATGATTTACCAAGAGAAAAATGTCTAGATATATAACACTGATTTACCAAGTAAAGGTATAAAAATGACACGCTCATCAAAAAGGTTCAAGAATGATATAACTTATATTTTGTTCTTATATTTGGAATAGACTCTAACAACAGTATCATTAAGTACACGTGTATGTATACTTGTGTATAACATATATACCGATATATTACATAAATGATCGGTGTCCACATATTGATAATCATCCGACCTTCTCCTACATTTCCCTCATTTGGCCAATCCCCCTTTTTTAAAGCTCTAGCATGGAGGGTATTGGAGTAGAGGGTGATTGATATCTAGTGATGGGGGCGTTGATAAATGGGTGCTAGATGGTCCATATAGCAATGCTTATATGCTGCTATTTTTAAAGATTTGAATTAATTGTCAGTAATTTAAACAATAGGGCATGCGTAATAATAGAAAAGTAAAATTGTGAATTTTGTAGGAGTATAAGGGTACAAGTGTTTAGGAACTAACTTTAATTGCAGAATCTCGAAGGGACAAAAGTGTAAAAATCCAACAAAATATGCATCCACAAGTAATATCTAGATAGGAGTATTATGTGAATGAGTGCATAGAAGGATATCTAAGAAATAATAAAAAAACTAGTGATGGAGGGGGTAAGGGGATAAATACAACCAGTGAGATGGACATAATAAGAGAATAATGCTACCCGGTGATGAATACCCATTCATTCACCTTTATTCTTTTATTTTATCCTTAAATCCCTAGTCGAATACATGTAAATACATCTAACTTGTACAAATTAACACACTAATTATTATTTGTGTAGTCAATTAACCAACTAACGCGGAGATGGTCGTGTGTGCTTCATGAGCCGAATTTCCGAGTGGCTAAGGGAGATAGGTATCAATGGTCGTTGCAACCTCAACCTCTCGACTCGGACTCAACAAGAAAAATAAAGAACCACCAAACTCAAAGATAAAATTAATAAAAACAAATAGCGGTCCTCACTAATTTTATTAACCTGGTATAGCGATCAGGGTCTGACTCAGGGAGCACGAGTTGGCCTCGCGGCCTATGAAGTAGTCAAAAAGTAAAATAAAATAAAAAGAAATCTTTTTGGTGGATTTTTACTTCTTTTTATTTTTTTGGATTTTTAATTATAAGGAAAATGTAAAAACAAGCAAGTTCAACAATTTATTTAAGCACTCAAAAATACTCCAAAAATTCAAACAAAATTATTTTGTGTTTTTTAAGTTTTAAGAGTTTTTGGTGAATTTTTAAGAATTTTTCAATTTTTATATGATTTTCTAAAAATCAAGAAAGAGGAAAAATATCGGCTACTGTGCAGCCAGAGTTGAAAGATCAATTAAAAATATAAAATTGATCTATAAAAGTCTAGAGACAATTTTTATGAAAAATATATGTAAAAACTAAGCTACAGGAAAAGAGTTTATATTTTTTAGAATTATTATAAATTTTTAGGGTTTTGTAATTTTTAATGGTTTTATAAATCCAAATAAGCTCAAAATTGGATAAAAGCTAGAAAACAGTAAAACTAACAATCACTAATTTTTTTGAATTTTTAACGAAGTTTTTATATTTTTCTTTGATTTTTTAAGTCAGACAGCAACAAAAATGCAAGTTTTTGAATTTTTAAAAATAGTAAAAAGCCTAAAAAATGTCCAAAATTTTAGAGAAATTTTTACACATTGGCAGGAGCCATGTATCCAAATTTCACCTAATTTGGATTTAATTTGATATTTTATTCAATAAAAACAAGGCACACATCAATCAGGGACCTAAATACAAAGAAACATACTTCCAAGACCAATCAATAACACATATATAAATTACATGGCATGGAATGCAAAAAGCCCACAAAAACACGCGCAACACACGTGGCATGCACTTAGAGGGGCATTAATGTAATTCCTATTTAAAAATATATAAACAGTAACATACAGAAACCACAAGACTAAAACTGCAAAATGTCCAAATCCTCACGTGTCGAAGCACGTGGCTCACACAAACAGGGACTAAATTGCAAATAAAGAAAACCTAGGGTCCTAACTGTAAATGTTCCAAAACAAAAATAACTATACTAAAATATTTACAAGACTAATCTATAAATGCGGGAAAAAGAGGGGCCTAAGTGAAATTTACCCCATTATTAATAATCAACGGTCGGAGATGCGCCATGTGGAGATCTGACGGTGGCTGACGGGGCACGCCTCTTCGCTGGACGAACGGTCCAGATCAACTCCTCGGATGGATCGACTAGGGACGCTCCGTAGATGAATGGTCACGATCTAATCTGGCGGAGGAGGTGCGATCATACCTCAACTGGAGCTCCTCCAAGAACAAGCCGCTGGCGAAGTTCGCCGGCCTAATCTGCACGGTAGAGAGCTCCTCAGATGCTGCTAATATAGGCTAAATGAGGCTCGGTGACTTCCGCAGCTGGTGGGTACCTTCGATGAGGCCGGGAACGTCGGAGATGCTCCGGCGACGAAGGAGGAGCGAAGCTCCTATGCTCGGATGTGCAGACCCTCAGATGGGTCTCTTTGACCTGCAAAACATCATAGAAAGCACGCTGGGTTGAGGGCAAAGTGCCTCGACCCGATGAGGGGTGGAATGGGTGAAGGAATGAGGTGGGATGTCGCCCTCCGGCGAGGCGACGGCAGAGGAAGGCGATGGACCTGCTCCCCAGGGTGAACGATAGGGTGTAGAAGGTGGAGGGAAGTCTGACGGAGGTGGTCGGGCGCTCGAAAGGGCAAATGGGTAGTCGGAGCGGAGTGAATCAGCCGGCGAAGGCCAGCGACGCAAATTGGGCGAAATCAAAAATTATGCTAACCTAGAGGTTATCTACTCTACCTGATGGCTGCAATCGACTGGGCTAGAGATGCTGGACCTCCGGGGTCTTCGCCTCAATGGTTTGTCAGGACCAACGGCTCGGGCGCACCTCGCGGCGGTGCACGACGAAGAAGCTCGCTGGATCAGTGGTTCTCGGCTTCCCGTGCCTCGCTTCGGCCCTCTCTCGCACGGCTGTCACTGAGGCGAGGGAGAGGAGCTCACTGGCGATGAGGGGGAAGGCCAAATATAGAGTGAAAAATCGGCCGGAAGCAAGGCTTTATACTACTAGGGATCCGAGAAGATGGGGTCGAACAAGCAAATCGGAGCTCGGATCCCTAGGAATGATCACCGGGCGTGGATCAGGGATGGATCGAGTATAATCGAAGCTCGGGCTTTGGATGAGAGGTGATTGGAGCGACTCGGGAAAAAGGGGTGAAGTCGGGTCGAGAGTCGGGTCCGGGTAAAAAGTGGTCTGGGGGGGGGGAGTTGACCGGGGGTCAACATCCCCCGTGGACCAATCAGGTAATTCCGAATATTAATTATTTGTAAAATCATTTAAAAATAGAAAATGATTTTATTTCAAAAAATTTTCAAAATGAAAAATGTTTATTTATTTTTAAAGTATTTTCTAATGATTATTAATTATTTTTTTGAAAAATAAATAACGTATTTACTTTTTATTATTATTATATATAGGTATATACACATATGTATTTTTTATTTTTATTTTAATTGTTTATTTTTGTACATTTATTCCAATTTTATATTTTATTTATTTACATCATAAAAATTGAAATAGAAATGTATTTTATTCTATTTTTATTAATTATTTACAAAGAGAAAATAAATAGGTATGTTATTTTATATACATGGTCTATGTACACTGATGAGAGATAGGTTTTTATTTATTTTTATGTTTCTTTTATTTTACCCGTTTTTATTCTAGTTTTATTTTTATAAATATGTACAAAATATAAGACACACTTTTTATTTTTATTTTGAGGAAAATAAATTTATTTATATACATAGGGTTATATACACCATGATTGACCTTATCTCCCTCTTCTTGGTTTCTTTTGCGGTCAGGCCCATGCCGAGCCCTCCCTTGGGATTAGGTCGCTCAATATTTATTCTAAATATTTCCCTCTTTTTCTTTTATTTCTTTATTCTTTTATTTATGCTCAAAAACATGCTAATTATCAATATTTACACAATGCATGCATGTTGGTAATTTATTCTATTTACACAAATATACATGGTATTTTGCACAGTTTTTTAGCTAAAATAAAAGAATAAAGAGTGATGAATGGGTATTCATCACCCCCTATACTTAACTTTGCTAGTCCCTTAGCAAACACTTATTTGAAAAAGAGGTGAAAAAGAGAAAGAAAAAGAAAAAAGAGGAAATGCATGGATCAATGCTGATTATTAAACTCACCTTCATTAAATTAAAATATGGAGCTCGGTCAGATCTTTGGATTATTAATGTGTCGGAACCTTATTTGGACTTAGGTTTAAAACTTAATAGCCTCTAAGATCCACTAATCTATAGTGAAGACTCCTCAATAATCCAGATCAGAACAAGTCTACATACACAAACCCTGAAGACCATGAATCTTTCCTTGTACAGTGTCAGTAAGGTATAGCTCTCCACCTCAGAAGTTGCAAAATGACAACCCCCCCCCCCCCCAACAAGGTAACTCTATGACCCTAGTCTGGCCACTCTTTCCTCGAGGAGTGGGGTATTCCCTTCTATGTTCATGTTCAACCGGCTCAAGAAGAGGGGGAAGAAGAGAATAGACCATGGCCAGTGTAGCCATGTATCCTTGGGAGCTCAACCAGTGTAGCTAAGTCTCCCTGCTGCAAGCTACATAAGATGGAACCTGAGTCTCAAGCTTTGCTTATTGCACTATATACACTCCGGTGGGATTATCATTTTCTATCAGACCCACCACTTTTTTGGAGTTATTCTTTTCTTTTTGCATTTTTTTTCGATGTGCAATTGTACAACATATCTACAAGGTGCAGCATATATACATAAGGAGTTTTTTCTCTTGAGCCAGTAGATTATCCCTCTTTTGAAGCATTATTGCAACCCACAACTCCTGTCGTTAGACCTCATGGCAACCAGACCAAATTGAGACGTACTTCCTTCACTATAAGAAGAAGAGAGGTTCCGCCTAGAAGTACTACCCTCATATGCTACCCCAAGTCAAGGAAGACTGCCTCCTCACCACCTCATCCGTAGAGAGCTCGGTGTAAAGTGCGGGTCCAAGTCAAGCCATTGTCTATATGAGTCACGTGTGTGTTGTTAAGTGCTCTACTTAGGCTCATTAAGATGACATATGATCATAGCCTAGTGGACTCAAAGAATTAAGTCACCATGGACCTGAAAATTCTCAACCCTAAGCCCTATAAGGTTCCTCTTATAATTAGGTGGATTAAGATCTTAACCAAGCTCTATTTTCCAATTTAATTCCAGGCTAGTTTAAATGTCAACTATGATCCAGGAAAAACTATACAAATATTTACAAAGATGCTATTTACACAATATTTATACACATGCAAAATTTTTGGAAAATATTTTGAAACCATGGATGTATGCATGAATGCAAGTTTTGCAAAATATGTACACAAATTTACACAAGGTTTTTGCAAACTTTTGATTTTCAAAACATTTTAGAAAAATTTTGTACTATATACATAATTTTAATATGAAAATATTTACAAGCTATTTACACAAAAGATTTTTACAAACATTTTTACAAAAATAATTTGTACAACTAGCTATGTATGTGCAATAAAAGAATTTTTTTTACAAGGAAAAATTTTAATTTTTATGGATTTTTGAGTTTTAGGCATTTTATTTATTAACACACTCACACAAAGTACGAGGTATGGCTAAAGTATATATGGAATATATACACACCCCCCTATACTTAGCTCGAACGATGTCCTCAGAGTCAAGAGCGATGAAGAAGACATAACTCGTGCTTAGTATAGGGAAGTGAAAAGGAAGGCTATATACGAAGACGAATGAAAGAACAGAAATGCAAGAGGATCTCAGGATTTCCCCCTATACTTAGGATCAAATAATCCTAAGTATAGCATGCTGTACACAAAGGGAAGTCCGAGTGAGAATGTACAGGGTCTACCTCCCCTATACTTAGGGTAAAATATCCCTAAGTATAGGTAGCAAAACAGAGGTAGAAAAACACGAAGAAAGTCAACAAATATAAACAAGATGGAAGGGCATCACTCCCCCTATACTTAAGGTGAAGAATCCTTAAGTATAGGCAACGACAGAAGTGATGAAACTGAACGGAAGAACAACTCGGTGTTTCCACTCTCTATACTTAGGATGAGGTATATCCTAAGTATAACAAAGATAATCCTATACGAGAACTGAGGTGAAAAACAAAAAACAGAAGAATGAACGATCAAACAAAGATGAAACACGTATATACAAAAGGGTACAATGTTGAGGTGCCTCTCAACAAGCGCTAGGTTTTACGCCCCTAGTTGGTCGCAAAGGCTAGGACAAAGCTTTGTCAAGGTTCAGGATGGCATCTGTAAGGCGAATGCCATACTGTCGTCGCAGTCTCGGTATGAGAACAACGACGAAATCAAAAGTGTAAAGAATGACACCCAGGTATGCAATCATGTGGGTGTCTGCTACCGGCCAAGGATATGGAAGTATGTGATCGGGATTCGGTAGCACAAAAGAAATCAACGGCTCAGGATTAGACTAGAATGGAAGTGTTGAGCCGAAGAAATCAAACAAGGAGAAGGATGGACCAGTCATGGATTCCTCTGCGTCGATCATCGTCTCAAAAAGGTATGGAAAGTGAAGATCAGGAGACTATCTAAGAAATTGATATCCGATGCATATAATACAAACAAATCGGGCAGATCATCAAATATCTCCACGATGGTCTCATCCTCGTGAGGGTCGTCGAGGTGAGATGACTCAGATTCAAAAAGATCCGAAGACTCAGTTTCGTAATCTGCCAGATCAGATACACGCTCAGAAGGTGAAACCGAGTAGTCATCGTGTGTGGCATCCTCCCGCAGATAACCCTCAGGGAGGAATGCAGAATCGGAGGTAAGAAATAGAAGATCAGGATCTATCAAGGCATCTGCGTTGCTGTCAAGCACCCACTCTGTACACCAGGTTGTATCATTATCTGAAATCTGACTCTCGGCAATCTGGAAGCAGGAGAAGGTACTGGTCAACACGGCGGAGGCTGGCACTGTGTCTGTGGCTAATCCTCGCTCTGCGGCAATGCTGGCTGCCATCAGGTCCTCAGCAAGGGTATATGTCTCATCAAAATGGAGGACCAAAGGCTCGAATACGGGACTCTCAATGTCTGACCTCTCAAAGTGGTGTCCCATATCGAGCTCTGGCTGCTGAGCTGAGTCATAGTGTCTATCTGACTCCGAGAAGTGTCTCTGCAGAAAGGAGGCTAAATCATCCAGGACTGGAATCTGGACTGGCTGGATCGATGGCTGTTGTAGCGGGGGCTCCTCTATGTCCTGGAGTATCAGAAGATCTGATATCCAAGAATCGTCAACTAAAAACTCTAGGGCTGACTCGAACTCTAGCTGGAAAGCCAACGGGAACTCGAGTAAGTTCTGGGTCAGAACCTCCACTATATCAGTCATCTCCTCTGTACTCTGTGGTGCTGCAGAATCCAAGTCCTCGGGCTGGTGTGTAGAAACTATATCCTCATGTAGCGCGACACACCCTAATGGTACTGCATCATCCTCATGTGTCGTCCCGACTATGGCATCTCATGAAGATGGTCTCTGTGAAAGTAACCTCGAGATGGTATCTAGCAACTCAATGTCGGAACTGCGGTGTGAGCCGCCACATGAGGTAATCACCAGTGCTAACTGATCTGCGGTCATCCCCCGCATGGAGATCTCAATAAGGTCTGTCAGTGGAAGTCCGTGCTCAGGAAATCTCCTCAAGAGGTCAAGGAACCTCAGCCATGCCTCATGTAGTGGCTCCTGCAGGTCTAATGAAAACTCCGTGATCAAAGACCGCATCATCTCTGCTCTACGTTGGGGAAAGTATCTCTGTAGAAACTCTCGGCGCAACTCTCCCCATGTAGCGAATCTCCTTCCCAACCGTCGGTGCCATCGCATGGCTCTATCCTGAAGTGTGAAAGGGAAGGTCTTCAGCATCATCTCCTCTGCAGTGATATCCGAATAGATCCATGTCCTGCAAAACTCCTCGAAGTAGGACAAGTGAAGATAGGGCTCCTCGTGCACCTCTCCTGAGAATATCGGCAGTCTCTGAATAAGCTCCAAATCCAGGATAAATGGACCTAATGTAGAAGCTGACTGAGCTCCCTGTCCTATCTGCTCATCCATCATACTGGGATAGGAGACATCTGAAAGTCTCATCTGCTCTCTCTGATCATGTAAGAGGTACTCTCTCAACTCAGCAATGGCATCGTCCGGGGCTCACATATGCTTCATCTGATATCCGCGGACGTCTAGCGCAACATGCCCAGAGTAATGAAAGGGATGGGAGGGAGGGAATGGGAGGTTGGTCGGGGATCCGACCTCCCTCGAAGGTGGACTGGACTGATGGTCAGAATGTGAAGAAGCCGTAAGAATCGACGAGAAGTGAGGGGGATCCATCATCCAGGGATACAGAAGAGGAAGAGAAGAAGAAGAATGAAGGGAGGGTGGGTGGGAGGGAGAAAGATAGATGGGAAGGTAGGAGGGATCTGGAAACACACAAGATGACAAAGCAAACCCCCTATTCACCTACTCAACGCTGAGCTGAAGATCGTAAGACACTACAGGAATTGCCCCATTTAGGGACGACAACTAGCGACGGTTTTTGAATGACCGTCCCTAATGCCTCTTTTTAGGGACGGTCATCAAACAACCGTCCCCAATAACCACATTATTGGAGACTGTTTGTGGACTATTGTCCCTACTGTATTAACTCAATGGGGACGGTCACTAATGACCGTCTCCTCTGCCTTGAGTCATGCCACTGGACGTTTTCGACCCTTATGGAAGGGCTTTGGGGATGGTCCTGACCGTCCCCATTGTGCCTCTGTTGGCGTCGCCTCTAGCGATTGGACCATAGAGGTCGACCAAAGGGGACGGTCATCGGTGACCGTCCCTTCTGTTTTGACCAGGCTACTGGACGTTATCGACCATCCTGTAAGGGCTTTGGGGACGGTCATGACCGTCCCCATTAGTCCTCTGTTGGCGTCGCCTCAGCGATTGGACCAAAGAGGTCGACCAGAGGGGACGGTCATAGGTGACCGTCACCTCTGGTTTGAGCAGGCCACTGGACATTTTCGACCCTTCTGAAAGGGCATTGGGGACGGTCCTGACCGTCCCCATTGGTCCTCTGTTGGCGTCGCTTCTAGCGATCGGACCAAAGAGGTCGACCATAGGGGACGGTTTTTGACCGTCCCCTCTGCCTAGACCACGCTACTGGATGTTTTCGGCCCTCCTGCAAGTGCTTTGGGGACGGTCCTGACCGTCCCCTTTATTCCTCTGTTGGCGTCGCCTCTGACGAATGGACCAAAGTGGTCGACCAGAGGGGACGGTTTTCATTGACCGTCCCCTCTGCCTTGGCTAAAAGGGACGGTTAATGAGAACCGTCCCTTATGCCTTTCAAAGGAGACGGTCTTTAGTGAACCGTCGCCGATCGTTACCAATGGAGACGGTCATTACGACTGTCCCCATTGGTCAGATCGAAAAAAACCCCTTCGACCTGCGTTTTCATCCCATTCTCCCATTTCCAAGCCGCCGCCCCAAGTTCGCCCTCTCCGCCCCGGCGTCGCCTCCGGCTCCTCCTTGCTTTCTGACCTCGTTAATCTTCATTTCCGGTAACTATCAACACTCCTTTGCTTTTATTCTTGTTTATTTTACTTGATAATCTTGTTAGAGTTGTTTTTCCCCGTTGGATTTAGTTGTTTTGGTTATATACTTAGGTTTGCTTGATTTGTTTAGTATATAATAGATATGATTTGTCTAGGTTTGCTTGATGATATGCTTAGGTTTGCTTGATTCCCCTAGTTATGATTTGTTTTGATGATAAGCCTAGGTTTTCTCCCTAGGTTGTGTATACAATAGGTTAGGCATAATGATTTGGGTATATCATAGATTTATCTCTTAGCCTTTGTGCCACAGCGAGCCCCGCAAAGCGCTTTCTCCTAAGCTCAAGTGTGTTGAGCATAGAGGAGGGGTGAGCCAAGACTGGACTTTTTGAGGCTAGAGATGAATGAGAGACTTGTGGTGCTTCACGATAAGCCTAGGTTTTCTCCCTAGGTTGTGTATACAATAGATTAGGCATAATAATTTGTTTATACAATAGATATCCTAAAATGATAGTGAAATCATACAATAGATATCCCCATAATGATTTGGGTATACCATAGATATGCCCATAGTGATTTGTGTATACAAAACATATACCCATAATGATTTGTGTATACCTTAGCCATAGGAGTTGCTTGCTCGTAGAGTTAGGTCCAAACACCCTAATTGATTTGCATGTACCTATAGTCTGCTTTGGACCTAGATCAAACTCTAAACAACCGCTCATTTATCTCTTAGCCTTTGTGCCACAGCGAGCCCCGCAAAGCGCTTTCTCCTAAGCTCAAGTGTGTTGAGCACAGAGGAGGGTGAGCCAAGACCGGACTTTTTGAGGCTAGAGATGAATGAGAGACTTGTGGTGCTTCACGATAAGCCTAGGTTTTCTCCCTAGGTTGTGTATACAATAGATTAGGCATAATAATTTGTGTATACAATAGATATCCTAAACACTTCATTATGGTTTAGGGTAGAAAACTTGTTGTCTATAATAACACAATGGTGGATTTTATTATGATTGTGTAAAATGGATAAATCATGGATGGATAAGAGATACGATGATTTTCAACAATATAAGAGAGGAGTGATTGCGTTCTTGGATTGGGCATTTCAAATAGAGAGAGTTGATAATAAATTTGGTGGTCTAAAGATTTATTGTCCATGTGTGAGATGCAAGAATATTAAATGGGATGTTAGAGAGGCAGTGTATAACCATCTCATCCTCAACGGATTTTGGTTACATTACTCTATTTGGGCAGAACATGGAGAGGGTTTAGATGTGCGAATGGATGAGGATATGGGCGTTGATGCAGGAGTGACTACCCAAACCTTGAATAATGTTGATCACGAGTTATTTGAACTAATAGACGATTTAGAAGACCTGAGGCACAAGACATTGGTTCAGATGATAGGTTCTCGAGCAGTTGGCCAGATGCAGAAGATATATTGGCTCCTGGGGTGGAAATGACGCGTTTGCAGTTTTTGTTAGAGCTGTTTAAGATGAAAGTAAGGAACAGATCAACTGCAGCTATGGTGACAGATGTGTTGAGTTTAATACGAAAGTTATTAAATAATCCTCAGAATTATCCTAAGGATTGGAAAGAGGCGAAGCAACGATTCCGATCGCTTGGTCTGAAATACGAGAAGATAGATGCTTGTGTTAATGACTGTATGCTTTTCCGAGGAGAGAATTCGGATCTAGTTCTTTGTCCATATTGTAATGCTTCCCGGTATAAAGAAGAAAAAAATGATTTAAAGAGAAAGAAGAAGTCGGTGAAAATTTTACGGTACTTCCCATTAATTCCAAGACTAAAACGTCTCTTCATATCTGAAAAAACTGCAAAGTGGATGACGTGGCATTCTCGTTCAAATAAACGAGATGCTAATGGAGCTATGAGACATCCATCCGATGCAGAAGAATGGATAAAATTTGATCAGAGATATCCGCAGTTCTTTAATGATGAGAGAAATGTTCGTTTGGGATTAGCCTCAGATGGTTTCAATCCGTTTGGTAATATGAGTCTGAGTTACAGCATTTGGTCCGTGATTCTGATTGTTTACAATCTACCACCATGGATGTCAATGAGTTCATCATTTATGATGATGACGCTACTAATTCCTGGTCCTAAAGGTCCTGGCAACGCAATTGATGTGTACCTAGAACCGTTAATGGATGAACTAAAAGTCTTATGAACTACTGGAATACCTACATATGATGCATGTAGGAAAGAGATATTAAAATTACAAGCTGCACTATTGTGGATTATAAATGACTTTCCCGCGTACGCAAATTTGTCTGGCTGGAGTACCAAGGGAAAACTCGCATGTCCGGTCTGTTTTGAAAAAAACACATTCGACATGGCTGTCTGGAAGTATGAAGCATTGCTATTTGGGTCATCGTCGATTCCTTCCACCAAAGCATAGATGGCAAAGGGCAGATAATAATAAGAAATTCGACGGGACACCTTATGGACAACGAGTTGACTTAGCTCGTGTGAATGGCAACATTATTTGGGAACAGCAATTACTTGTACGAAGCAGTTGCCTAGGACGGACAAACAAGAAAAGTGCAGCCGGCGGTTGGAAGAAGCAAAGTATTTTTTTCAGAGAGTTACCATATCGGAAACACTTACAGCTTCGTCATAATTTGGATGTCATGCATATTGAGAAGAATGTATTGGAAAATATTTTGGGAATGTTAGATCTTTCGGGTCAATCAAAAGATAATTTAAGGACGAGACGAGATTTAGTTCAACTTGGTATACGGGAAGAACTACATCCAATTGAATTAGGCAATGGGCGGATTACTGTACCTGCAGCAATATATACTTTATCCAATGCTGAGCGTGATAAAATCTTCAGCTTCCTTAAAAGTCTGAAGGTATCTGATGGGTTCTCATCACAGCTATCGAGGTGCGTAAATGAAAGAGAACGTAAGATAACTGGATTAAAAAGTCATGACTGTCATGTTTACATGGAAGTTTTACTGCCATTAGCCCTTCGCGGAATTGTTGACGATGCTGTCCTCCAATCATTAACAGAATTGAGTGGTTTTTTTATATTATTGTGTTCGAAGGTTTTAGATCCGTTGATCTTGAGAAAACTTGAAGATGATATTGTTATCACATTATGCAAATTGGAGCAGATTTTCCCACCAGCCTTCTTTGACGTCAAGGTTCATTTAATAGTTCATTTAGCAGGTGAAGCAAGAATCGGTGGGCCGGTTCAATATCATTGGATGTATCCAATAGAAAGATTCCTTCGAAAATTAAAAAATATGGTCTTTAACAAGGCACAACCCGAAGGATGCATTGTTGAAGGTTATCTTTGTGAAGAGTGTATTAATTTCTGTGAAATGTATATGGATGGTGAAAGCGTGCGTTTTAACCGATATGAACGAAATGATGAAGGCGAGGTCGTGGAGGAAGAGGACGAATCTAAATTATGGGTCTTTCATTCTTGTGGCAGGCATATATTCAGTGGTTTACGCCGCGTAATATCCGATGAAGATAGAGATCTCACACAATACTATGTCTTGATGCAGTTGTCAGAAATAGATGAATTCTTTGATGAGTACAATTCCTTTTTTAATGAGACGCATAATAAATCTGAATTCCTGAAATGGTTCCGTTCACGTGTGAAACATTTATGGGAAACGGCAGATGATAGGTGGAATATTAACCTTGACATTCTTGGAAGCATACCATATTCTCAAGTTATGTCTTACAAGGGTTATATTGTGAATGGATACAGATTTAGAACAAAGTCCGCCAACGAGATGAAATCGACGCAAATGTCGGGTGTTATAGTAAAAACAGATTTGCCTTCAGGTTTAGACGGCTATTATGGGGAAATACTTGACATAATAGAGATCAGTTTTACTCATGAATGTCGATGTGTTCTTTTTATGTGCAATTGGTTTGATGTTGGTCGCGAGGGGATAGGATACCAAAGAGACAGAAATGGGATCATTTCATTGAAACAATCTGGGAAATTGCAAACAAATGAGCCCTTTACACTGGCCAGCCAGGTAGAACAAGTTTTCTATGTTCCAGACAACTTAACTGATGGATGGATCATACCCGTGAGAACAGTGCCAAGAGATTTTTTTGATGTCAACGATGATGATGAATTGCTAAATATAAACGAGGCATATCAAGCTGAAATACAGGAAAATCCAACACAAATTGTAGATGCGGATTTCTAAAATGTAAGTTTACCATCATTTATTTTCCAATTTTTTGATGTAATATGTGAATTATATCATAGTTGTTATATCTAATTCGAATGTTTTATAATATGCAGATATGCCTCCACGTCCTAGACGCATCCGGGATGCACCGCCTACAGCACAGCGAGAGAGTGAGACCTCCGATCCTGACGGATCGAGTGGCTCGGGCGCCAGACGTAGAGGCCCATCTCAGTGCAGAGTGTTGGACCGTCTGCGTCCTGGTGAGACACTCAGGGTGCGGATCGTTGGAGGCGATGTGGTGGGGGAGAACTCGGCTGTTTTCCAGAGTTACTTGGGGCAGGTGTGCAGAGCCAGGGTCCCTCTCCACATTACAGACTTCCGTTTAGTGGAGCGGTCAATAAAAGATGCCATTCTTCATGATTTGGAGGTATTTATAATAATAACAAACCAAATTTTTTCTTCAATATATATATAAACTTATATATGATTGCTTTGATAACTTTGCAGTCTAGTTTTTCCTGGGACCGTGACCCGGCCACTGATGCTCTGATTTTAGGCCATGGGGCGGAGATGTTGCGTAAATATCGAGGTCGTGTGAAGGCCCGAGTGAGTACTTTGCTTTTTATTTAAGTATAAACATGTTTTTCATCATATAGGTATATAATTAATTTTCTTTACATTTTAAAGTACTTCGACCCCGAGCTAACATTGGAAGCCAATTCGGCAAATTGTCCTCCGAATGTACCCGCTGACCAATGGAGGGCGATGGTTTATATTTGGATGGGAGAAGAACATACGGTAAGTGATGAATACCCATTCATCACTCTTTATTCTTATATTTTAGCTACAAAAACCTTTGCAAATGCATGTAGATATATGTAAATAGGAATAATTACCAAAAGCATGCATTGTGTAAAAACCTATAATTAGCATGTTTTTGTGCAAAAATAAAAGAATAAAGATTAAAAAGAAAAAGAGGGAAATATTTAGAATAAATATTGAGCAACCTAACCCAAGGGAGGGCTCAGCATGGGCCTGACCGCATAAAAGCCAAGTAGAGGGAGATAGGGGCTCTTGTGTAAATAAATAAAAATATTTTTCCTCACCCAAAAATATGCTTGTGAATATTTGTATATATATCTATAAAATATAAAAACAAAATAAAAAGTTAAAAATCAAAAAGATCAAAAATACCTCCTTTCATCATGTACATAAACCACACTTATATATTTATTTAGCTGTGTAAATAAATAAAAAGTAATTTTTATAATTCTTGTTAATATTCTATGTTTTATATTATAGATAAATAAAATAAAAACAATTAAAATCAAAACAAAATAAAAATAGAAAAATTAAAAATACAAAAATACATTGTATATATACCATGTATATAGATGTATATATCTATTTATTTTACCTATGTACATAAATAATAAAAATAAAATAAAAATACCTTTTTATTCCTTATTTTATTCTATAAATAAATAAAATATAAAATAAGGATAAAATTGTATAAAAATAATATATAAAAATCAAAAATCAAAACCCTATATATATTGTATATACATATATCTAGTACATATCATGTATATAGCCTATTTTTATTTCCAAAAATTAATTAAAAATCACCAAAAAATAGAAAAAAATAAAATAAAAATATTTCATGTTTGGAGTTTTTGCAGATTCGGCCCCTAGCTACCCCTATTTGGCACCTCAAGATCCAGCCACGTGGCCGAACCCCATTGGGTCCTGGGGATGTTGACCGCCCGGTCAACTAGCCCCCCCAGGACCACTTCCCACGGGTCTGAGCAGTGGACCCGATTTCTCCAATTATTACCCGCTCAACCTGACACCCATCTCCTTATACCCCGGGTCCGAATCATTCCCCTTGCATCCGACATCCTCGCCGGAGCCTCTCCCTCGGGATCCGCGCGCTCCTGAGCTTGCCCGGACCATTCCTTCTCGGACCCCTAATCGTATTTAGCTGCAGCTCCGCCACCTTCTCTTTCCATCTTTGGTCATTCCCCTTCTTCCCTGTGAGCTCCAGAGAGACCGCGAGAGTGACAGCGAGCGCCTCGACCTGTTGCAGCGAGGAGAGGAGGTGAAAACCATCGATCCGGCGACGTAGCCGCCGTAGCTCCGCCACCTGAGCGAGCTTCGAGCCTCGGGCCGAGACGACCCTTGAGGCGACGATCAGGAGCACCCCCTTCTCTTCCCCAGTCTCACCGTTCATCCAGGTAGTCCCGTAGCTCCGCCATTTCATTCGATTTTCGTTTACCCCCAATTTGCGCCGCCGTCGTCTTTCATCGATTCACCCCGGTTCCGACCACCATCCGACCATCGGACCCGACCTTCACGTTCGCCTTCCCCCGCCGCACGTTCTCCACCCACACACGCAACCCAGCTCGCACAGGAGCTGGGAACCAGGATCCTCCGTCCACCACCTTCGCCGGAGCCCGCCACCCCGACGCACCAGCCACCTTCACATCGCCTAACCGGGTCGAGGCAATTTGCCCTCGACCCGCGAGTCTTTTGGTTCACTTTGCAGGTCAGAACGAGGGCCATCTGAGGCTCTCCGTCATTCGGCCAGAAGACCAGCTCCGCCGACCGCCCCTGAGCGCTTCCGAGCTCGGGTCGATCATCGGAGTGCCGCAGCAGACGCAGGAGCGCACTAGCTTTCTTCTCCGATCATCAGAGCGCTCCGAGGAGGAGGCCAGCGCCAGCACGAGCCCGGCAAAGCTCGCCGGGGCCCAGTTCTTCCAGCACCCTCCAGCGTCGTTGGATCAGCCCCTAGCTCCAGACGCCATCCTGACCGTTGGTTCCTGGAGCGCCCCTCGACGTCAGATCTGAGGCGACTGATCCGGACCGTCAGATCCACACGTGTCCTGGCCTAGACCGTTGGATCAATGATGAATACCCATTCATCACTCTTTATTCTTATATTTTAGCTACAAAAACCTATGCAAATGCATGTAGATATGTGTAAATAGGGAAAATTAGCAAAAGCATGCATGTTTGTAAAAATACATAATTAGCATGTTTTTGTGCAAAAATAAAAGAATAAAGAAGAAAAAGAAAAAGAGGGAAATATTTAGAATAAATATTGAGCAACCTAACCCAAGGGAGGGCTCAGCATGGGCCTGACCGCATAAAAGCCACAAGTAGAGGGAGATAGGGGCTCACATGTACATATTTGTAAATAAATAAAATTATATATTTTCCTCACCCAAAAATATGTTGTAAATATTTGTAAATATTTATAAGCTATTAAAAAACAAAATAAAAATCTTAAAAATCAAAAATCCAAAAACATCTCTTCACCATGTACATAGACCACCTCCTTTATTTATTTCACCTTGTAAATACCCTAATTTATTTTCAAACCTTTTTGTAAATATCCCTTTTTATGTTTTGTGAATAAAATAAATAAAAAGAAACAAAACAAAAATCAAATAAAAATTACAAAATTAAAAATACAAAAATATCTTGTATATATACCATGTATATAATTGTGCATAAATAATTATTTCCCCTATGTATATAAATAATAAAAATAAAATAAAAATAGCCTTTTATTCCTCATTTTATCCTATAAATAAATAAAATATAAAATAGGAATAAAAATGTATAAAAATAAATAATTAAAAATCAAAAATCAAAAATCAATATAGTGTATATATACCTATGTATAGCTACTATGTATATACTTTTTTTAATTTCCAAAAATTAAGTAAAAATCACAAAAAAATAGAAAAAATTAAAACAAAAATATTTTGTGTTTTAAGTTTTTGAAAATTCGGCCATTTAAAGGCCCAAAAAAATAAAATAAAAATTCCAGCCTTGGCGGGCTCTGATTGGTCCACGGGGGATTGTTGACCCCCGGTCAACTCTCCCCCCAGGACCACCAGAGCCGGGTCCCCCTCGCCCGACCCGTTTTCTCCACTTTCTTCACGGATAACCCGACCGCCTTCTTCCTTAACCCCGTGCCCAGATTGATACCCGATCATCCAGGACCCTCGCCCGGGGTGGGTTTACCAGATCCGAAGCCCGAGCACCTCGCCCGATCACCATCTTCTCGGACCTGGCGCCATATTTAATGTGGTCACCGGCGACCTATTCACGCCATCTTTGATCTTCCCCTCGGCGCCTGTGAGCTCCTCCAGACCACCCGAGTGACAGGCGAGTGAGTTGGAGTGGAAGCGAGGCCTGGGCAGCCGGAAATCACTGATCCGGTGGTTGACTCCGCCGTGCGCCGCCGCGTGCGCGCCTGAGCCTCGGGGAGCTCGACGACCCCTTGAGGCAACGACCGGGAGCCTCCTTGGCTCCAGCCCAGTCGACATCAGCCATCAGGTAGCTTCCTTAGCCATTAGAGTAGCGTAGCTTTAGGTTTTTAGATTCGCCGTAGCGTAGCTCCGCCACCTCCACCAGCCGTCTCCGTCCACTCCCTTGATCATCCGACACCGCCATCACCTCCGCCAGCCTTCTCTCCACCTGCTCCACCCCTTCACACCCCTTGTCTCGCCCAGGAGCAAGGTCTCGGCTCTCACCCCTCCGCCGCTCGCCGGAGAGCCTTCGCAGCGCACCACCAGCCACCTTCCGCCCGCTCTGACGGGTCGAGGCAGTTTGCCCTCGACCCCTTTTTCTTGCTGTGCAGGTCTTCAGGTCCATCGACCTCATCTGGAGGTCGGAGCTTCAGAGCACAGTAGCTCCCGCTCTTCGACGCCGCCGGAGCTCTCCTGAGCTCCTCGCCTCCATCGGAGCAGTGCATCAGGTGCGGACCGTCATGGCGAATCTTCCTAGCATCTCCTGAGCACCGGACGAGGACTCCAGCACACGTAGAGGGCCGGCGAACTTCGCCGGCCGCCAGTTCCTCCAGGTCCTTCGTCCACCGTCAGATCGGCCTCGACGCTCCAGTTCAGATCTCGACCGTTCATCTACGGAGCCGCACGGACCATCAGATCTTCAGAGGCTCGATCTCCACCGTTGAGCGACGAGGTTAAGCCACAACGCCCCTCATCACCCCAGTTATCATCTGAGCCATCCATCCTAGGCGAGGCGTGACCGTCCGATCATCTCGAGGGTCGATCTTGACCGTCCGCGCGGAGAGAGAGAAGCGCCAGCTACTCGCGTCCGTCAGATTCGCCACGTGCCTTCCTCTCGTCCGTCGGATACACGAGGGTTTCATCTCCAGCCACCCTTAGCCGTCAGATCTGCCACGTGGAGCGCCCTCAGACGTCGATCAGCCCAACGTTCGCAAGTTCAAAGGCGCCGTTGATCTCCATCGTCAGATCTGCCACGCGTCATTCATCCAGGCGTCGACATTAATAAAAGGGGTAATTTGTCTTAGGCCCCTTTACTTTCCGCATTTAGTTTTTAATCATGTAAATATTTAGTGTAGTTCTTTTATTTTTGTAAAAATTGCACTTAGGACCTTAACCTTTATGAGATTTGCATTGATGCCCCTGCCTGTTGTGGACACGTGCATCGACACGTGATTATTTGGTGTTTTTGCATATCTGGCCCTGTATTTTTGCCCTGTTACGTTTTCTATTTTTAAAAATAGGATTTGCAATCAGGTCCCTCCAGGCCTGAGTCACGCGCATCGTGCGTGGCCTGGAGGGTAATTTGCACTCTTAGTCCTATACTTTCCAGGGTTGTTGTCCCAGGGGTCCAGAACTTTGCTTTAATTGCAGAAAGGTCCCTTGCACTGTTGGTTTTCTTTATTTTTGAATAAAATATCAAATCACCTCCAAATCCAATGAGATTTTGACACATGGCTCCTGCCATGGTGTAGGAATTTTACGGATTTTTGAGGACATTTTTTATTTTATTTAGTATTTTTAAAAATTCAAAAACATCCTTTTTAGCTACTGTCTAGGTTTAAAAATACCAAAAAAATTATAAAAACACCTTCAAAAATTCTAAAAAAATTAGCTACTGTTTCTTGCTTGTTGTTTGATTTTCTAGCCAATTTTGGCTATTTTTCATTACTTAAAAACCTTAAAAATTGAAAAACCCCTAAAAATCCATAAAAATTATAATAAATAAATTAAAAATCCAAAAACAATAATTAGGGTGTCTAAATTTTCCTTATTCTATCTAGTATACAGGAAAATTACCTCCAGGGCTTAGTGAGACTCTTAGATATTTTATTTTTGAGTTTCAAGCCTTGCTGGACAGTACCTCTTTTATTTAGCACTGTTTGATTTTTAGAAAATAATTTACCCATTAGAAAAATTTCAAAAATTCACCAAAAACAGTAAAAAACTTAAAAAACATAAAAACAATTTTTCCTTAATTTTTGCATTATTTTTGGTGTGTTTAATAAATTGTTGAAGTTGCCTAGTGTTTACTTTCTTTTATTTTCTTTATAGTTTAAAAATCCAAAAAAATTATAAAAATTAACAAAAACAACTAAAAATCACTTTTATTTCATTTTATTTTCTTTTTACTACTTCGTAGGCTTCTAGCCAATCCGTGCTCCTTGTGTTCGACCCTGGGAGCTATACCAGGTTAATCCTATAGCTAGACCGCTCTATTTTGTGCTTGATTGTTTTTATCTGATTTGAGAGGTTGATTTTTCTTGATTGACTTAGCTGATCGATCGAGGTCGCAACGACCTCATTTTAGTACCTTTACCTCGGTCGTTTGGCTGGATATCAGAATGGCGCCGTTGCCGGGGAGCACGACTTAGTAGTTGTTTTTGATTTTTATTTTCGTTTTGTTTTCGCGGTTTTTCGCGGCTCTTCGGAGCTCGCGGCTCTTTGCGGCTTTTGTATTTATCCTCTTTTTGTTTTATTTTGTTTTATTTTGATTTTCTTTTCTTTTTATTTTTGTTTTATTTTTGTGTGGTTATTTTATTTCCATTTTTGCACATATATCCTCATTTTTATTTTCATCTCTTATTTGATTATTTTATTGGTCTGACCACCCTTTTCTCTGTTTCTTGCGAGGGCCCGAGGACCGCGGAGGCGACTTTCGAGGAGCCGGTGCAGCCGCGGCACTTGGAGGCGGCTTTTCTCTCGACGAAGCCGCAGGAGAGAGCGAGAGGAGAGAGTTGAGTGGGAGAGGATAGGATAGTTTCTAGTTCATTTATTATTCATTATTTGTAATAATACAGGACTCTGTGGACTTGGACTTTTAGACTTAGACCGTAGCGGGTCTGTTTCGCCGAGCACCGGCGTGCTCGGGGGACCCATTAGGACCCTCGGTTTTTTCGCGGCTTTTTACGCGGTTTTCTTTTCATTTCTTACTGTCATTTTCCGGATTTTTCGCGGTTTTTGCTCGAGCCCCTAGACATAGGATTTTTGTTGATTGTGACGTAGGATCTCTAAGGCCCAACACTTAATAGAATATCTGTTCCTATAGAACGTAATTGGACCTTATTAAAATTCACTGAAAAAGTTAGTTTGATTGGATTTGAGACCACGTGCCGTTAGGAGTCACATACAGCGCTGGCAGGACCCGTTGTGGCGGGCACCGAGTGACTCCCAAGATCGGACTCCGGACTCGATTCGGTTGACTAACTATTGTTCTTCACGATCAATAGAAATTGCCTGTTTAGGACTCGGCTTTTTACCGTGCATCATATAGCTTAGTTTACTTTTTTGTCTTTATTTTATGCGCGGATCACTCTGCATGTAGAGAGCTGGAGGCAGGTACGCTTTTCTGACTTTGCATGCATCATTGATTTCTCGTGCATCGGCTTTTTCGTCTTCTCCCCCCTGTTTTTGACTTAATAATCAGGAGAACCGAAAAATTCGTTAGGCGTTTCTTTTTATTGAAAAATATCTAAAAACAAAAACAATAAAATCGGGACTGCTAATCTTACTTGACCTAAAAGACACTTCACTGAAAATCTGTCTTGGGGAGAGTAACCCCCTCCTTGTCTGGTTTGGATGAGCGAGAGAGTGATCCGCACATTAGGATAGAGCCTCCGATCTTCTCTTGACTGATTACCGGCTTTCAGTACGGGACAGTCGGTTGAGAGAGATTTGGATACCTATTGACCTCACGTAATCGCTCTGACAGATTGGATGATCACCTAAAATAAAATTGACAAGATAATTGACCGATCCCTTCGGTCTTCAGCTCTGTGTGCGTAGGTGAATTGGGGGTTTGCTTGTTCATCTTGTTTGATTGCCAGATCCCTTCGATCCTTTCTCATCTTCCTTCTATTTCCCTCCCTCACCTCCCTTCATTCCACCTTCTTCTCCTTTATCCCTGGATGATGGATCACCCTCACTGTGAGCCGACTCTTACGGCTTCTTCTCCGTCCTCTGACCATTACTCCAGTCCACCTTCTAGGGAGGTCAGATCTTCGACCAACCTCCCGCTCCCTCCCTCCCTTTCATCTCATCACTCTGGGCATGCTGTGCTAGACGTCCGAGGATACCAGCTAGAGCAGATGCGAGACCCGGACGATGCTGTTGCTGAGTTGAGAGCGCACTCCGTTGGTGACCAGAGAGAGCAGTGGAGATTAGCAGACATATCCTATTCCGAAGGGATGGAGGAGCAGATAGCACATGGAGCTCAGTCAGCTTCTACATTAGGTCCATTCGTGTTGGATTTGGATTACGTTCAGCGACTGCCGACATTTTCAGGAGAGGCGCACGAGGAGCCGTATCTTCACCTGTCAGCTTTCGAGGAGTTTTGTAGAGCACAGAGATATTCAGATGTCACTGCAGATGAGCTGATGAGCAGGACCTTCCCATTTACGCTTCACGACAGAGCCATGAGATGGCACCGACGATTGGGGAGGACATTCGAGACGTGGGGAGAGTTACGCCGAGAGTTCTTGCAGAGATACTTCCCTCCACGTAGAGCAGAGTCTATGCGGTCTTTGATCATGGACTTTTCAGTTGACCCCCGGGAGCCATTGCACGAGGCATGGCCGAGGTTTCTTGACCTCTTGAGGAGATTTCCAGAGCACGGACTTCCACTTACAGACTTGATAGAGATCTCGATGCGGGGGATGACCGCAGAGCAGATAGCACTGGTGATTACCACATGTGGCGGTTCACACCGTAGTTCCGACATTCACCTACTGGATACCATCTCGAGGCTACTTTCACAGAGATCTTCTTCGCGAGATGCCATGGTCGGGACAACACATGTGGATGATGTTGTACCAGTGCGGTGTGTCACTTTACATAGGGATTCAGCTTCTACACACCAGTCCGAGGATTTGGATGATGCTGCACCATTGACAGAGGAGATGACAGCGATAGCAGAGGTTCGGACCCAGAGTCCACTTGAGTTCCCGTTGGCTTTCCAGTTGGAGTTCGAGTCAGCCCCAGAGTTTCCTGTTGACGAGTCTTGGATATCAGATCTTCTGATACTCCAGGAGCCGGAGGAGCCCCAGCTTTTGCAGCCATTGATTGAGACACTTCAGCTTCCAGTCCCGGAGGAGTCAGTCTCCTTCCTGCAGAGACACTTCTCGGATGCAGTCAGTTACCAGGACTCAGCCCAGCAGCCACAGCTTGAGGATGGACACCACTTTGAGAGTACAGACACTGAGAGTCCCGTCTTCGAGCCTTTTGTCCTCCACTTCGTTGAGATAGATACACTTCCTGAGGACCAGCTGACAGCCAGCATAGCCGCAGAGCGAGGATCAGCTGCAGACACTTTGCCAGTTTCCGCGTTGTTGACGAGTTCCTTCTCCTGCTTCCAGATTGCCGAGACTTACACTTCGGATGATGATGCAGCCTGGTGCACTGAGTGGACACTTGATAGCAGCGCAGATGCCTACCTAGATCCTGATCCTCTTCTTCTCACTTCTGATCTTGCATCTCTCCCCGAGGGTTATCTGCGGGAGGATGCTGCACTCGATGAGTACTCGGTTTCACCTGCTGAGAGTGTCTCCGATCTGGCGGAACACGAAACCAAGTCTTTAGATCATTCTGATTTTGATTCTTCTCACCTCGACGACCCTCGCGAGGATGAGCCCATCCTGGAGATATTCGATGATCTGCCTGATCTTCTTCCATTTCATTCATCGGATATCAGTCTTCTTAGAGAGTCTCCTGATCCTGACCTTCCACATCTTTTTGAGACGGTGATTGACGTGGCGGATTCCATGACTGATCCATCCTTCTCCACGTTTGATTTCTTCGGCTCCACATTTCTACTCCAGTCTGAACCAGAGCCGATGATTTCCTTTGTGCTACCGGATCCCGACCACTTATTTCCATATCTTTGGCCGGTAGCAGACACCCGCTTGATTGCATACCTGGGTGTCGTACTTTACACTGCTGAGTTCGTCGTTGTTCTCACACCGAGACTGCGGCGACAGTACGGCATTCGCCTTACCGATGCCGTCCTGAACCTTGATACTGCATTATCCTAGCCTTTGCGCCCAGCTAGGGGCGTAAAATCTAGCGCTTGTTGAGAGGCACCTCAACATTGTACTCTTTTGTATATACGTGTTTCGTCTTACTTTGATCCTTCTTTCTTCCGTTCTTGTTTTCACCCCAGGTCTCACCTAGGATTATCTTTGCTATACTTAGGATATTTCTCATCCTAAGTATAGGGGGGTGAAAACACCGGGATGTTCTTCGTTCTGTTCCATCACTCCTGTTGTTGCCTATACTTAAGGTTCTCCACCTTAAGTATAGGGGGAGTGATGTCCTCCTTCTTGTATATATTCGTGATTTTCTTCGTGTCTTGCTACCCCTGTTTTGATGCCTATACTTAGGGATATTTTGCCCTAAGTATAGGGGGGGTAGACCCTGTACATTCTCCACTCGGTTTTCCCTTAGTATACAGCCTGCTATACTTAGGATTACTTGATCCTAAGTATAGGGGGAAGACCCGAGTCCCTTTTGACTTTTCATCGCCTTTTGTATAGCCTTCCTTTTCACTTCCCTATACATAGCACGAGTTATGTCTTCTTCATCGCTCTTGACTCCGAGGACATCGTTCGAGCTAAGTATAGGGGGGTGTGTATATATTTCATATATACTTTAGCCCTAACTCGTACTTTGTGTGAGTGTGTTAATAAATAAAAATGGCTAAAAACCACAAAAATTAAAAATTTTCATGTTCATAATCTTCTTTTATTTGCACATACATAGCTAGGGTACAAATTATTTTTGTAAAAATGATTTCAAAAAATCTTTTGTGTAAAGCTTGTGTAAATATTTTCTGTATCAAAATTATGTATATAGTACAAAATTTTTCCAAAATGTTTTGAAAATCAAAAGTTTGCAAAAATTTTGTGTAAATGTGTGTAAATACCCTTTTTGCAAAACTTGCACTTCATGCATCATCATTCATGATTTCAAAACATTTTTCAAAAATTTTGCATGATTGTAAAATGTGTGTAAATATGCATCTTTTTGTACATATGTATATAGTTTTCCTTGGATAATAGTTGACATTTAAACTAGCCTGGAATCAAATTGAGAAATGGAGCTTGATTAAGATCTTAATCCACCTAATTTCTAAGAGGAACCTTATAGGGCTTAGGTTTAAGGCTTTTCAGGTCCATGGTGACTTAGTTCTTTGAGTCCACTAGGCTATGATCACATGTCATCTCAATGAGCCTAAGTAGAGCACTTAACAACAACACATGACTCATATAGATTATGGCTTTACTTGGACAACCACACTATGCACCGAGCTCTCTACGGATGAGATGGTGAGGAGGCAGTCTTCCTTGACTTGGGGTAGCATATGAGGGTAGTACTTCTAGGCGGAACCTCTCTTCTTCATTTAGTGAAGGAAGTGCGTCTCAACTTGGTCTGGTTGCCATGAAGTCTAACGACGGGAGTTGTGTGTTGCAATAAAGCTTCAAAAGAGGGATAGTCTACTGGCTCAAGAGGAAAAACTCCTTGTATATATGCTGCACATGTACATGTTGTATAGATGCACTCGAAAAAAAAAATGTGAAAAAGAAAATAACTCCAAAAAAGTGGTGGGTCTGAGAGAAAATGATAATCCCACCGGAGTATGTATATAAGTGCAATAAGCAAAGCTTGGTTTCATGATCCACCTGTTGTAGCTTGCAGCAGGGAGACTTGGCTACACTGGTCAAGCTCCCAAGGGTACTTGGCTACACTGGCCTTGACCCATTCTCTTCTTCCCCCTCTTCTTGAGCCGGTTGTACTTGAACTTAGAAGGGAATACCCCGCTCCTCGAGGAAAGAGTGGCCAGATTGAGGTCATAGAGTTACCTTGTTGGGGAGGGTTGTCAAGTTGCCATTTCTGAGGTGGAGAGCTTAGACCTCACTTTCACAGGACAAGAAAAGATTCATGATCTTCAGGGTTTGTAGTTGATGACTTGTTCTGATCTGGAGCATTGAGGAGTCTTGGTTATAGAATGGTGGAACTTGGAGGCTGTTAGGTTTTAAGCTTAAGTCTAAATAAGGTTCCGACACATCAATAATCCAAAGATCTGATTAAGCTCCATACCTCAATTTAATGAAGGCAAGTTTAATAATCAACCTTGATCCATGTACATTCTCTTTTTCTTTTTCTTTTTCTTTCTTTTGCACTTCTTTTTCAAATAAGTGTTTGCTAAGGGACTAGCAAAGTATAGTATAGGGGGGTGATGAATACCCATTCATCACTCTTTATTCTTATATTTTAGCTACAAAAACCTATGCAAATGCATGTAGATATGTGTAAATAGGGAAAATTAGAAAAAGCATGCATGTTTGTAAAAATACATAATTAGCATGTTTTTGTGCAAAAATAAAAGAATAAAGAAGAAAAAGAAAAAGAGGGAAATATTTAGAATAAATATTGAGCAACCTAACCCAAGGGAGGGCTCAGCATGGGCCTGACCGCATAAAAGCCACAAGTAGAGGGAGATAGGGGCTCACATGTACATATTTGTAAATAAATAAAATTATATATTTTCCTCACCCAAAAATATGTTGTAAATATTTGTAAATATTTATAAGCTATTAAAAAAAACAAAATAAAAATCTTAAAAATCAAAAATCCAAAAACATCTCTTCACCATGTACATAGACCACCTCCTTTATTTATTTCACCTTGTAAATACCCTAATTTATTTTCAAACCTTTTTGTAAATATCCCTTTTTATGTTTTGTGAATAAAATAAATAAAAAGAAACAAAACAAAAATCAAATAAAAATTACAAAATTAAAAATACAAAAATAACTTGTATATATACCATGTATATAATTGTGCATAAATAATTATTTCCCCTATGTATATAAATAATAAAAATAAAATAAAAATAGCCTTTTATTCCTCGTTTTATCCTATAAATAAATAAAATATAAAATAGGAATAAAAATGTATAAAAATAAATAATTAAAAATCAAAAATCAAAAATCAATATAGTGTATATATACCTATGTATAGCTACTATGTATATACTTTTTTTAATTTCCAAAAATTAAGTAAAAATCACAAACAAATAGAAAAAATTAAAACAAAAATATTTTGTGTTTTAAGTTTTTGAAAATTCGGCCATTTAAAGGCCCAAAAAAATAAAATAAAAATTCCAGCCTTGGCGGGCTCTGATTGGTCCACGGGGGATTGTTGACCCCCGGTCAACTCTCCCCCCAGGACCACCAGAGCCGGGTCCCCCTCGCCCGACCCGTTTTCTCCACTTTCTTCACGGATAACCTAACCGCCTTCTTCCTTAACCCCGGGCCCCGATTGATACCCGATCATCCAGGACCCTCGCCCGGGGTGGGTTTACCAGATCCGAAGCCCGAGCACCTCGCCCGATCACCATCTTCTCGGACCTGGCGCCATATTTAATGTCATCACCGGCGACCTATTCACGCCATCTTTGATCTTCCCCTCGGCGCCTGTGAGCTCCTCCAGACCACCCGAGTGACAGGCGAGTGAGTTGGAGTGGAAGCGAGGCCTGGGCAGCCGGAAATCACTGATCCGGTGGTTGACTCTGCCGTGCGCCGCCGCGTGCGCGCCTGAGCCTCGGGGAGCTCGACGACCCCTTGAGGCAACGACCGGGAGCCTCCTTGGCTCCAGCCCAGTCGACATCAGCCATCAGGTAGCTTCCTTAGCCATTAGAGTAGCGTAGCTTTAGGTTTTTAGATTCGCCGTAGCGTAGCTCTGCCACCTCCACCAGCCGTCTCCGTCCACTCCCTTGATCATCCGACACCGCCATCACCTCCGCCAGCCTTCTCTCCACCTGCTCCGCCCCTTCACACCCCTTGTCTCGCCCAGGAGCAAGGTCTCGGCTCTCACCCCTCCGCCGCTCGCCGGAGAGCCTTCGCAGCGCACCACCAGCCACCTTCCGCCCGCTCTGACGGGTCGAGGCAGTTTGCCCTCGACCCCTTTTTCTTGCTGTGCAGGTCTTCAGGTCCATCGACCTCATCTGGAGGTCGGAGCTTCAGAGCACAGTAGCTCCCGCTCTTCGACGCCGCCGGAGCTCTCCTGAGCTCCTCGCCTCCATCGGAGCAGTGCATCAGGTGCGGACCGTCATGGCGAATCTTCCTAGCATCTCCTGAGCACCGAACGAGGACTCCAGCACACGTAGAGGGCCGGCGAACTTCGCCGGCCGCCAGTTCCTCCAGGTCCTTCGTCCACCGTCAGATCGGCCTCGACGCTCCAGTTCAGATCTCGACCGTTCATCTACGGAGCCGCACGGACCATCAGATCTTCAGAGGCTCGATCTCCACCGTTGAGCGACGAGGTTAAGCCACAACGCCCCTCATCGCCCCAGTTATCATCTGAGCCATCCATCCTAGGCGAGGCGTGACCGTCCGATCATCTCGAGGGTCGATCTTGACCGTCCGCGCGGAGAGAGAGAAGCACCAGCTACTCGCGTCCGTCAGATTCGCCACGTGCCTTCCTCTCGTCCGTCGGATACACGAGGGTTTCATCTCCAGCCACCCTTAGCCGTCAGATCTGCCACGTGGAGCGCCCTCAGACGTCGATCAGCCCAACGTTCGCAAGTTCAAAGGCGCCGTTGATCTCCATCGTCAGATCTGCCACGCGTCATTCATCCAGGCGTCGACATTAATAAAAGGGGTAATTTGTCTTAGGCCCCTTTACTTTCCGCATTTAGTTTTTAATCCTGTAAATATTTAGTGTAGTTCTTTTATTTTTGTAAAAATTGCACTTAGGACCTTAACTTTTATGAGATTTGCATTGATGCCCCTGCCTGTTGTGGACACATGCATCGACACGTGATTATTTGGTGTTTTTGCATATCTGGCCGTGTATTTTTGCCCTGTTACGTTTTCTATTTTTAAAAATAGGATTTGCAATCAGGTCCCTCCAGGCCTGAGTCACGCGCATCGTGCGTGGCCTGGAGGGTAATTTGCACTCTTAGTCCTATACTTTCCAGGGTTGTTGTCCCAGGGGTCCAGAACTTTGCTTTAATTGCAGAAAGGTCCCTGTGCACTGTTGGTTTTCTTTATTTTTGAATAAAATATCAAATCACCTCCAAATCCAATGAGATTTTGACACATGGCTCCTGCCATGGTGTAGGAATTTTACGGATTTTTGAGGACATTTTTGATTTTATTTAGTATTTTTAAAAATTCAAAAACATCCTTTTTAGCTACTGTCTAGGTTTAAAAATACCAAAAAAATTATAAAAACACCTTCAAAAATTCTAAAAAAATTATCTACTGTTTCTTGCTTGTTGTTTGATTTTCTAGCCAATTTTGGCTATTTTTCAGCACTTAAAAACCTTAAAAATTGAAAAACCCCTAAAAACCCATAAAAATTATAATAAATAAATTAAAAATCCAAAAACAATAATTAGGGTGCCTAAATTTTCCTTATTCTATCTAGTATACAGGAAAATTACCTCCAGGGCTTAGTGAGACTCTTAGATATTTTATTTTTGAGTTTCAAGCCTTGCTGGACAGTACCTCTTTTATTTAGCACTGTTTGATTTTTAGAAAATAATTTACCCATTAGAAAAATTTCAAAAATTCACCAAAAATAGTAAAAAACTTAAAAAACATAAAAACAATTTTTCCTTAATTTTTGCATTATTTTTGGTGTGTTTAATAAATTGTTGAAGTTGCCTAGTGTTTACTTTCTTTTATTTTCTTTATAGTTTAAAAATCCAAAAAAATTATAAAAATTAACAAAAACAACTAAAAATCACTTTTATTTCATTTTATTTTCTTTTTACTACTTCGTAGGCTTCTAGCCAATCCGTGCTCCTTGTGTTCGACCCTGGGAGCTATACCAGGTTAATCCTATAGCTAGACCGCTCTATTTTGTGCTTGATTGTTTTTATCTGATTTGAGAGGTTGATTTTTCTTGATTGACTTAGCTGATCGATCGAGGTCGCAACGACCTCATTTTAGTACCTTTACCTCGGTCGTTTGGCTGGATATCAATCAACCAGAGCAGTTCCAGCGCTGAGAGCCGCCCCCGTTTGGACCGTCCGATCTCCACGTGGCAGTCATCCAGCTGCTCCGGTTAATAAAGGGTAATTTACCCTTAGGCCCTTATCTTTGCTTTATTTCGTATTAATCCTGTAAATAGTTCAGTCAGTTGTTTAGTTTTAGGTTTAATTGCATAGAGGACCCTGAGCTTTAGATATTTGCATTTATACCCCTGCCTGTTGTGAGCCACGTGCTTCGCCACGTGATATTTTGGGTTATTTGCAGCATATGCCCTTGTAGTTCTGGTTGTTATGAAATGATTGAAAGTTTCTTTTAATTGCAGTTATACCCCTGTGAATGCTTTATTTCCGCATGTGCGTTTTATTTGGGTAAATTGCAGATAGTACCCCTGGACTTTTGGTACCTGTTACCAATAAGCCCTCGGAACTTCTTTTTGTTACATTTAGGTCCCTGAGTGCCCCAGACACGCGCGTGGCACGTGTTTTGCTGGGTATTTTGCACTGGGACCCCAGAACTTTGGGTATTTGCATTCTAGTCCCTATGCACAGTACCCTTTTGTCATTTTTGAATAAAATATCAAATCACCTCCAAATCCAATGAGAATTTGACACATGGCTCCTGCCATGGTGTAGGATTTTCACGGATTTTCGAGGACATTTCTGATTATGTTTGCTATTTTTAAAAATTCAAAAACCTTAATTTTTGTTACTGTCTAGATTGAAAAATCACAAAAAAATATAAAAACTCCCTTAAAAATTCCCTAAAAATTAGATACTGTTTAGTTTAGTTTGTTTGATTTTCTAGCAGATTTTGGCTATTTTTCATTGCTTAAAAATCCTAAAAACTTAAAAACACTCAAAAACCCATAAAAATTCTAATAAATAAATTAAAAATCCAAAAACAATAAACTTGGTATCTAAATTTTCCTTGTTTTACCTACTTTACAGGAAAATTACCTCCAGGCCATTTTGAGGCCCTTGGATATTTTATCTAGGGACTTTTGGCCTGGCTGGACAGTCCCCTTTGTTTTTGCTACTGTTTGATTTTTAGGAAAAAAATAAACATCAGAAAATTATCAAAAATTCATCAAAAACATAAAAAAATATAAAACACATAAAAATATTTTTGTTTTAATTTTTGGTTGATTTTTGTTGCTTTAAATAAATAGATAAAGTGTGCTTGTATTTGTTTTTCTTAATTTCTTAATCAAGTAAAAGTCCAAAAAAAATATAAAAATAATTAAAACCCACTAAAAAACTTTATTTCTTTATTTTATTTGTTTTTACTACTTCGTAGGCCTTCGGCCAATCCGTGCTCCTTGAGTTCGACCCTGGGTGCTATACCAGGTTAATCACATAGCAGGACCGCTTCTTCGTTTTGATTGATTTTATTTGTATCGAGTGGTTCATTTTTCTTATTGACCCGAGTCTGAATGATTGAGGTCTCAACGACCTTATAGACACCTGATTGCCTTAGTCGTTCGGACCGGTCATCAGAATGGCGCCGTTGCTGGGGAGCACGGCTTAGTAGTTGATTTTCTTTTCATTTTTGATTTTCGCGGCTTTTCGCGGCTCTTTCAGAGCTCGCGGCTTTTCACGGTTTTGTTTATATTTTATTTTTTTTTGTTTTGTTTTATTTTCTTTTTCTTTTATTTTTGATTTTGTTTATTTTGTGTGTTTATTTTTATTTCGCATTTTTGCACATATACCCTTTTATTTTTATTTTCATTTCTTTTTCCTTTATTATTATTTGATAATTGGTTCTGACCACTCTATTTTTCTTACGAGGGCCCGAGGACCGAGGCAGCTGATTTCGAGAAGCCAACGCAACCGCGGATTCGGAGGCGGCTCCCTTCTGTATGGAGCCGCAGGAGAGAGTGAGAGAGAGTTGAGCGGGTGAGGATTAGGATAGATTTTTATTTTATTCCATTATTATTGTAATAATACAGGACACTGGACTTGGACATTTGTAGACTGCCGTAGCGGGTCTGATTCGCCGAGCACCGGTGTGCTCGGGGGACCCTTAGGACTTGCGCGGTTTTTCGCGGTTTTTCGCAGTTTTATTTTCTTTTCTTTCTGCCTTTACAGGTGTTTACGCGGTTTTTGCTCGAGCCCCTAGACTTAGGAATTTCTGGTGATTGTGCCGTAATTAGTAGGATCCACACACCTAACTGATTATCTGTTCCTATAGACCGTTAATTGGACCTACTAAAAATAATTAATAAAAATAACCGACTCATTTGCCTTCGTAGCCTACGTGCCGCAGCCCGTCCTGTAAAGCGCTTTCTCCTACCCCCGATTTGTCGGACAGAGGAGGGACGGGCCAAGACCGGACTCTTTGGCTTGGAGGTCGGTGACCGGTTAGACGGTTCTTCGCTAGACTTGCTCATTTAGGACTCGGCTTTCCCATTGCATCATATAGGTAGTTTCCTTTCTGTCTTTACATTTATGCGCGGATCATATTGCATGTAGAGTGCTGGAGACAGGTACACATTTCTTACTCAGCATGTATCATTGATTCATCGCGCATCGGCTTTTTCGTCTTCTCCCCCCCTGTTTTGGACTTAATAACCAGGAGAACCGAAAAAATTGTTAGGCCGTTTGTTTTCATTTGAAAAATACTAAAAAGAGAAACCATAAAATTGGGACTGGCTAATACTATTGATCTTAAAATCCGCTCACCCTAAAAATTTTATCTTGGGGAGAGCAACCCCCTCATTGTATGGTTTGGATGCGCGAGAGAGTGACCCACACCCTAGGTAGAGCCCCCCGGTGCTAGTCCCGATTGATTACCGACTTTTCCGTGCGGGCCAGTCGGTTGGGTTAGCATCGGATATCCTAACAGGTTACGTAAGCGCTCTGATATTTTGTGTGTTCACCAAATAAAATTGACAAGATAATTTGACCGAACTTTCACGGTCTTCAGCTCGCGTTACGTTGGTGAATCGGAGGTTTGTTTTCTGATCATAATTTTTCCAGATCTCATCCGCCTTACTTGCCAGATCAAGATGATGGGTAGACGGTCTCTTAGGCAGCCTCTGGCTGCACCGCTTTCGGGCACGTCTACCTCATCATCTAGGTTGGCCTGCGAGAGCCGAGACCAGCTCTCCGAGCCCGAGTACGATTCCGCCCTGTTCCCCCTCGACCCCGTTTCTGTCCGACCTGAGTGATACGAGCCCGAGGAGAGATTGATTGATTTGACAGCACCTGAGTTGGGCTCGTTTGGTTTTGCAGACGTCATGGCCGGAGCCGGCAGTTCAGATGATCACTCCCGTCAGCCCGAGCATTTTGTACTAGACCAGGGAGCGATCAACTCCACCCGGATCGCATCACTTGAGACAGTCCAACAGCAGTTACGCGATCAGGGAGCATTCATGATAGAGATGAGGCGAGAGTTGGAGAGGCTCAGAGAAGAGCGAGACCAGCAGAGCGAGCCTGAGGAGATACCTGATGCAGAGGCACGAGCCGTAGCAGCAGCAGCCGTAGCAGCAGCCGCAGCCGCCGCAGCAGGAGGCGCCGCGGCAGAAGGACCACCACGACCGATGCGGGAGTTGCACAACCCCGGATCGACACTCATGCACCATTGGGTAGTAGTGCCAGTGATCGTGGGGACTTCAAGTTCCCCCCCGAACACTTTTGCAGTTACTGCCCCGCTTCCACGGACTTGCCACTGAGGATCCCCACCTCCACCTAAGGAGTTTCTTATGATCTGCAGCACTGTCCACGATCGCCATGTGGACCAGGACACGATCCGGATGATAGCCTTCCCGTTTTCACTGGCAGATAGAGCAGCCACCTGACTGAAGCATCTTGGGAGATTTGTGTACACCTGGGAGCAGCTCCGCACCGAGTACTTGAACAAGTACTATCCACTCGGGCGGACGAATGCAGCGAGGGCCCTGATCAGCAACTTCTCCATGTTCCCCAACGAGCAGTTTCACGAGGCATGGGAGAGGTTTCGAGAGCTCCTAGACAGATGCCCGCACCACGACATCTCCAAGCCGAACCTAGTTCAGAGCTTTTTCAGCGGGTTGACGCCAGAGCTTCAGGGTCTGGTGAACGCTTCTTGCGGCGGGTCCTACTTTGCCAAGGACCACGACCAGGTCTGGGCCATCTATGAGGAGATGGTCGAAAACTACATGGTGATGTCCCAGACCAGGTTGTATACTCAGAGACCCCAGCCACAGCAGCCAGGACCCGTGCAATACCAGCGGATAGCACGGGTAGAGGCAGGTCCATCCAGTTCGTCCGTAGCCGCAGCAGCACAGGCAGAGTCGACAGCTGCGGACATGGGTATCATCAGCGAGAAGTTGGACCGCATGGAGCTGATTGAGAAGAAGCAGTGTCAGAGCATCACTCAGATGGAACAGATAGCACAGGTTCTGAGCGATATGAAGACACAGCTCATGTGTCTCCAGGAGGCACAGATGGCTCCTCAGCCCCGTCTTCAGTCGCGAGGCGACTCCGGCAGCAGCAGCAGCTCGTCCCAGTGCTCCAGCACCCTTGTGCAGCCTAGACAGGTTCACCTTGTACAGGCGGAGCCGTACCAGCAGCCGCAGCCCACCTACCAGTCCCCACCATCTCCAGACATGCAGATTGTGGTATACCAGCCGGACCAGCCTCTGGCAGTATTCCCGCCAGCCCCCTACGATGCCGAGCCATTGATGGATGTCAACGGGATTTGGTATGACCGCCCCCAGCCTGGGATCCGACGAGACCATCCCGGATTCAGGTGGGGGAGTGGTGGTACCTAGCCCCAGCAGCAGCCGTCAGGACAGGGAGGGCAGTACTCCCAGCAGAGAGATCACCAGCAGTCGCAGCAGCAGCCCCCAGCATACCAGACACACCAGCCATCATCCTTCGGTCCTCGTCTCTATCATCAGCAGGGACAGTCGTGGAGACGTGAGCAGCAGGCTCACCCAATTCAGCAGCAACACCCTTCCTCATACCCCTCTTACCACCACCAGCAGTTCCAGCAGCCTCACCCCCAGAGAGGCTACCCGTCGGGCTCCCACGAGAGCCCCGCTTTGGATGACATCGCCCGCCTCCTCACGGACCAGCAGGCCACATTCAGACGGGAGATGGACGAGTTCCGCCAGGAGATGCGGGATTGGTGAGAGGGAATGCCGCCATTCCAGCTCAGATCGAGCCGAATCCGAATAACCTCAAGAGGAAATCTGAGCAGGTAGTACACACTGAGTTTGCCACTCCTAGTGACCCATTTGTTGATACATCTTCGGATCTATTTGATGCTGATTTTGTCACACTAGGAGTGGTAGGACCCCAGCAGGCGGCGGCGTCTCATCTGAGCTTCACCACGAGGATACTTCAGAGGCGCCACATGAGGAGGAGGAGAGCGGTACTGAGGCCGCTCCCAGATGATGATGGTGGCACTGATGCCACCAAGGATGCTGATCCCACCAACGGTACTGAGGCCGCCACTTCACCAGTTCGAGGAGGTGGTACTGATGCCCGTTCAGCCGAGCCAGCCCGCGGTACTGATGCCGCGAGACGTCTACCAGCAGCAGCAGAGCCAGCCCGTGGTGGTACTGAGGCCACCGATGTTTGTGTTGAGAGAGATGTTGTCTTTCCTCGCCTTGATGTATCTCAGAACTTTGGTTTGAATAAAGGAAAAGGTTTAGTTTCTTCTGGTCCCACTGTGGTGCATGATGTATGTGTGGATCCGGTCGTCGAACCGTCTAGGCCTTTTCCTAGTCCTTCATCTGCGAAGGACCCTGTGATCCCCTTCCCTAGAGCCCTTCAGATGGGGAAGGGGAAGAAAAGAGAGAGCTTGAGGAGTTCATCCAGAGCATGATCGATCGATTCCACATCCAGCTGACCCTCCAGGAGGCTTTGCAGCACATTCCCCTTCTCCAGCGTTCTTTGAGAGACAGGACCACAGTCAGGAGGAGGAGGAGGAACCACACTTCAGAGATACATGTGCTGACGAAAGCCACGTGTTTTGCGATCCAGAACCGTCTGCCAGCCAAGAGGCCAGATTCAAGAGCCCCGTATGTCAGATGCCAGATCAGTGAGCAGAGGTTCGACCGTACTCTACTAGATAGCGGATCGTCGATCAACCTTCTCCCGGCAGCCCTTCTCGACCGCTTCGAGTTGGGCACTCTTCGACAGAGCAGGACAGTCCTTCAGTTCGCTGATCGATCTGTCAAGAGGCCGAAGGGGTTGTTATGAGACGTTATCGTCACGATTCAGGGCCTGAAATTCCCCGTGGACTTCGTAGTGTTGGACATGGAGATCCCTGAGTCAGTGGCCGATACCCCCATCATCCTTGGTCGTCCATTCTTGGCCACAGCCAAGGCGGTGACTGATCATGATAGCGGGAAGGTGTACTTTCGCGTCGAGGGCGAGAGTATACAAATAGAGACGGTCGAGGACTACAGAGCTAGAGAGAGAGCCCGCTCAGATGCGAGTACAGATTCAGAGCAGCTGACAGACGCAGAGCCAGACATCCACCAGGACTGTGATTTTGTGATCACAGACGATGAGGCAGCTTGGGCAGATCCTGCAGCACAGACCATCCTCTCATATTCAGATACAGCTGATGCCGAGATGATAGCAGAGGAGAGTCCTGTAGAGCACAGCCCTGGTTCAGGATACCACAGAGGCAGCAGAGCCGGTCCTTGATCGCTACACGGATTCCAGTGATGGTGGTGCTGAGGCCACCTTATTTTACGGTGGTACTGATGCCACCGCGGTTGATACAGATCCCTCGGATTCAGAGTCTGATTAGGCCAATTGTGATGATCAGATGCCAGACCTGATTCCACCTGAGCCTACAGAGGAGGAGGAGGCAGATGCAGAGCAGACTAGAGACAGTACAGTTGAGCAGCCTTCTCCCGATCCAGTTTGCGAGAGTGCGATTTCCTTCTCCCAGGAAGATTTGGAAGACTTAGCAGCATTCACTCAGTTTCTTCCGCAGCCAGATTTGCCAGCACCCAGCATTACAGAGCTGAAGCCGCTCCCTACTTCGCTGAAGTATCGATTCCTTGCGGGCGATCTAGAGATGTACCCAGTCATCATCTCCGCCGAGTTGACTGGAGAGCAAGAATCCCGTTTGATGGGGGTTCTTGAAAAGAACCGCAAGGCGATCGGATGGAGCGTAGCAGATCTCCATGGGATTAGTCCATCAGTGTGCTCCCACCATATCTATCTCGAGGAGGGGGCGAAGCCGTCGCGTGAGTTCCAGCAGCGTCTGAACCCCAACCTGAGAGAGGTTGTGATGAAGGAAATATCAAAATGGTGGGGTGCAGGTTTTATTTATCCCATTTCCGACTCCAAGTGGGTTAGCCCCTTGCATGTGGTGCCCAAGAAGACGGGCATCACGACTGTGATCAGTGAGTCGGGAGAGGAGATCGCTACACGAGTACCCACCTCTTGGAGGGTCTGTGTTGACTACAGGAGACTCAACCAGGCCACCAAGAAGGACCATTTCCCCCTGCCTTTTATTGACCAGATCATTGAGAGACTGGTAGGGAAGAGCCATTACTGCTTCCTGGATGGGTACTCGGGCTACAACCAAGTGGCCATCGCTCCTGAGGATCAGGAGAAGACCACCTTTACCTGTCCCTTCGGCACATATGCTTTTCGACGCATGCCATTTGGGCTATGCAATGCCCCTGCGACTTTTCAGAGGTGCATGCTGTCGATCTTTTCGGACATGGTAGGGGAGTGTTTAGAGGTCTTCATAGACGATTTCTCGGTATACGGCGACGGATTCGACTCCTATCTTGACTGCCTAGACCGGGTACTCCAGCGATGTATTGAGTATCATTTGGTTTTATCTTGGGAGAAGAGTCACTTCATGGTGACTCAAGGGACGGTGCTTGGACGCATCATCTCCAACAGGGGCATGGAGGTTGATCCGGCCAAGGTTGATGTCATTAGGAAACTCGCACCGCCGTCCAATCTGAGGCAGCTACGGTCATTCCTGGGGCACGTTGGATTTTATAGGAGATTTATTCGGGATTTCAGCAGGATTGCGCGGCCGTTGACTGACCTCTTGATGAAAGACACCGAGTTCCTTGTTGATGACAAGTGTCTTTCGTCGTTCGCAACTCTCCAGTAGTGTGTTATTGAGGCTCCTGTCCTCCAGCCGCCTGATTGGTCTCTCCCATTCGAGATCATGACGGATGCCTCCGATTTTGCCGTAGGGGCAGTGCTGGGACAGAAGAGGGATGGAGTTCCGTTTGCCATACACTACGCTAGCCGCACATTTGATTCCGCCCAGCGGAATTACACGGTCACAGAGAAGGAGATGCTAGCCGTAGTGTTCGCCTTAGATAAGTTCAGATCGTATATCATTGGATCTAGAGTGACTTTGTTTACAGATCACACCGCCATCAGGTACCTCATGGCAAAGAAGGATGCCAAGGCCAGACTGACTAGATGGATCCTTCTACTCCAGGAGTTCGATATTGAGATCAAGGATAAGCCTGGAGTCAAGAATGTGGTGGCAGATCATCTCTCCCGACTAGAGCAGCCTGAGGATTCTGAGCAGATTGACCCTATTAGAGATACCTTCCCAGATGAGGCGATCCTTGCTATCGCCTCACTCCCATGGTACGTCGATATTGTGAACTTTCTCGTTGCTGGGAAAGTCCCACAAGATTGGCCCAGGCAGAGGCTTGAGACCTTCCTTGCGAAGGCCAAGTCCTACCATTGGGAGGATCCCATCCTTTACCACGAAGGAGGGGACAACGTCTGGCGTCGGTGTATTCCTCAGGAGTAACACCATAGCGCCCTCACTTACTGCCACAAGTTTGAGGCAAGAGGACATCATTCTGGGAGGAGGACGGCACAGAAAGTGCTCCAATCCGGCTTGTGGTGGCCTACCCTCTTCAAGGACTCTGATGAGTTCGTGAAGAGGTGTACTGACTGTCAGAGGATGGGCACTTGTGGACAGCGTGATATGATGCCGATGCAGCCCATTCACTTCTGTGAGGTTTTTGGCGCATGGGGCATCGATTTCATGGGTCCATTCCCTAAGAGTCAGGGATTTGAGTACATTCTGTTGGACGTAGATTATGTGAGTCGTTGGGTGGAGGCTATCCCCGCCCGAGCCGCTGATGCGAGGACCGTTTGCAGATTTTTGAGGAAACACATCATCACGCGGTTTGGGGTTCCACGAGTTCTGATTTCTGATGGGGGATCTCACTTCATCAACGACCAGGTGAAGGCACTTGCTAGCGAGTTCGGCATAGACCATCGTGTTGCTACACCTTACCATCCACAGACGAATGGTCTAGCCGAAGTGTCAAATAGGGAGATCAAGACTATTCTGCAGAAAGTCGTCCGCCCTGATCGAAAGGATTGGTCACAGCTTTTGGACTCGGTCTTGTGGGCATATAGGACGTCTTTCAAGACACCTTTGGGCACATCTCCCTTTCGCCTCGTATATGGCAATCCATGCCATTTACCTGTTGAGCTGAGGCACAAGTCACTTTGGGCAGTTACAGATATTTTGATGGATCCAGATGGTATGGGAGACCAGAGGAGGGCAGAGCTAGCTGCCCTGGAGGAGCTTAGAGATGCAGCTTTCTCAAGCAGCCTACATTATAAGGAGAAAGTGAAGGAGTGGCATGATTCTCATATCAGCCACAAGCATTTTGAGATTGGACAGAGAGTATGGCTGTTTGACGCGAGGCTACGATTATTTCCAGGGAAGCTATAGAGCAAATGGAAGGGACCTTATCTGGTTAGAAAGGTACACGACAACGGTAGCATAGATATATCCGAGTTGTCTTCTGAGAGTACCTTTCGAGTGAACGGCCAGCGGCTCAAGCCATTTCTAGATCATGAGCCGTGGGTCGCTGATCTTGCCCCTATTCATTTTGCGTGAGATGTGGTCTTTGACTCACATCTAATGCATCTCACGCCTGAGTTTCACTGATCTTCCGCTTTGTATAGATCCAGATGTCCATATCACTACATTCTTCAGTCCCACATCCCTTTCTTCATCTTGTGATTATGCTATACTTAGGGTGCACTTTACCCTAAGTATAGGGGGGATGTGAGACCTTTTGAGTATTTCTTTTGTTTCTGTTTACCCCTGCTTTTGTTGCCTATACTTAGGGATATTTCACCCTAAGTATGGGGGGGTAGACCCTGTACATTCTGCACTCAGGTTTTCCCTTAGTATACAGCCTGCTATACTTAGGATTGCTTGATCCTAAGTATAGGGGGGAGACCTGAGTCCCTCTTGACCTTTCATTTCTTTTTGTACAGCCTTTCTTTTCACTATCCTATACCTAACACGAGTTATGTCTTCTCCATCGCTCTCGACTCTGAGGACATCGTTCGAGCTAAGTATAGGGGGGTGTGTATATATTTCATATATACTTTAGCCATAACTCGTACTTTGTGTGAGTGTGTTAATAAATAAAATGGCTAAAAACCACAAAAATTTAAAAAATTTTCATGTACATAATCTTCTTTTATTTGCACATACATAGCTAGTGTACAAATTATTTTTTTGTAAAAATGATTTCAAAAATCTTTTGTGTAAAGCTTGTGTAAATATTTTCGTATCAAAATTATGTATATAGTACAAAATTTTTCCAAAATGTTTTGAAAATCAAAAGTTTGCAAAAATCTTGTGTAAATGTGTGTAAATATCTTTTTGCAAAACTTGCACTTCATGCATCATCATTTCATGATTTCAAAACATTTTTCAAAAATTTTGCATGATTGTAAAATTTGTGTAAATAAGCATCTTTTTGTACATATGTATATAGTTTTTCTGGATGATAGTTGACATTTAAACTAGCCTGGAATCAAATTGAGAAATGGAGCTTGATTAAGATCTTAATCCACCTAATTTCTAAGAGGAACCTTATAGGACTTAGGTTTAAGGCTTTTCAGGTCCATGGTGACTTAATTCTTTGAGTCCACTAGGCTATGATCACATGTCATCTCAATGAGCCTAAGTAGAGCACTTAACAACAACACATGACTCATATAGATTATGGCTTTACTTGGACACCAGCACTATGCACCGAGCTCTCTACGGATGAGGTGGTGAGGAGGCAGTCTTCCTTGACTTGGGGTAGCATATGAGGGTAGTACTTCTAGGCGGAACCTCTCTTCTTCTTATAGTGAAGGAAGTGCATCTCAACTTGGTCTGGTTGCCATGAGGTCTAACGACGGGAGTTGTGGGTTGCAATAAAGCTTCAAAAGAGGGATAGTCTACTGGCTCAAGAGGAAAAACTCCTTGTATATATGCTGCACATGTATATGTTGTACAGATGCACTTGAAAAACAAATGTGCAAAAAGAAAAGAACTCCAAAAAAGTGGTGGGTCTGAGAGAAAATGATAATCCCACCGGAGTATGTATATAGAGTGCAATAAGCAAAGCTTGGTTTCATGATCCACCTGTTGTAGCTTGCAGCAGGGAGACTTGGCTACACTGGTCAAGCTCCCAAGGGTACTTGGCTACACTGGCCTTGACCCATTCTCTTCTTCCCCCTCTTCTTGAGCCGGTTGAACTTGAACTTAGAAGGGAATACCCCGCTCCTCGAGGAAAGAGTGGCCAGATTGAGGTCATAGAGTTACCTTGTTGGGGAGGGTTGTCAAGTTGCCATTTCTGAGGTGGAGAGCTTAGACTTCACATTCACAGGACAAGAAAAGATTCATGATCTTCAGGGTTTGTGATTGATGACTTGTTCTGATCTGGAGCATTGAGGAGTCTTGGTTATAGATTAGTGGAACTTAGAGGCTGTTGAATTTTAAGCTTAAGTCTAAATAAGGTTCCGACACGCTAATAATCCAAAGATCTGATCGAGCTCCATACCCCAATTTAATGAAGGCAAGTTTAATAATCAACCTTGATACATGTACATCCTCTTTTTCTTTTTCTTTTTCTTTCTTTCTTTTTCACTTCTTTTTCAAATAAGTGTTTGCTAAGGGACTAGCAAAGTTAAGTACAGGGGGGTGATGAATACCCATTCATCACTCTTTATTCTTATATTTTAGCTACAAAAACCTTTGCAAATGCATGTAGATATGTGTAAATAGGAATAATTACCAAAAGCATGCATTGTGTAAAAACCTATAATTAGCATGTTTTTGTGCAAAAACTAAAAGAATAAAGATTAAAAAGAAAAAGAGGGAAATATTTAGAATAAATATTGAGCAACCTAACCCAAGGGAGGGCTCAGCATGGGCCTGACCGCATAAAAGCCAAGTAGAGGGAGATAGGGGCTCTTCTGTAAATATTTGTGTAAATAAATAAAAATATTTTTCCTCACCCAAAAATATGCTTGTGAATATTTGTATATATATCTATAATATATAAAAACAAAATAAAAAGTTAAAAATCAAAAAGATCAAAAATACCTCCTTTCATCGTGTACATAAACCACACTTATATATTTATTTAGCTGTGTAAATAAATAAAAAGTAATTTTTATAATTCTTGTTAATATTCTATGTTTTATATTATAGATAAATAAAATAAAAACAATTAAAATCAAAACAAAATAAAAATAGAAAAATTAAAAATACAAAAATACATTGTACATATACCATGTATATAGATGTATATATCTATTTATTTTACCTATGTACATAAATAATAAAATAAAATAAAAATACCTTTTTATTCCTTGTTTTATTCTATAAATAAATAAAATATAAAATAAGGATAAAATTGTATAAAATAATATATAAAAATCAAAAATCAAAACCCTATATATATTGTATATACCTATATCTAGTACATATTATGTATATAGCCAATTTTTATTTCCAAAAATTAATTAAAAATCACCAAAAAATAGAAAAAAATAAAATAAAAATATTTCATGTTGGAGTTTTTGCAGATTCGGCCCCTAGCTACCCCTATTTGGCACCTCAAGATCCAGCCACGTGGCCGAACCCCATTGGGTCCTGGGGATGTTGACCGCCCGGTCAACTAGGCCCCCAGGACCACTTCCCACGGGTCTGAGCAGCGGACCCGATTTCTCCAATTATTACCCGCTCAACCCGACAGCCATCTCCTTATACCCTGGGTCCGAATCATTTCCCTTGCATCCGACATCCTCGCCGGAGCCGCTCCCTCGGGATCCGCGCGCTCCTGAGCTTGCCCGGACCCTTCCTTCTCGGACCCCTAATCGTATTTAGCTGCAGCTCCGCCACCTTCTCTTTCCATCTTTGGTCATTCCCCTTCTTCCCTGTGAGCTCCAGAGAGACCGCGAGAGTGACAGCGAGCGCCTCGACCTGTTGCTGCGAGGAGAGGAGGTGAAAACCATCGATCCGGCGACGTAGCCGTCGTAGCTCCGCCACCTGAGCGAGCTTCGAGCCTCGAGCCGAGACGACCCTTGAGGCGACGATCAGGAGCACCCCCTGCTCTTCCCCAGTCTCACCGTTCATCCAGGTAGTCCCGTAGCTCCGCCATTTCGTTCGATTTTTGTTTACCCCCAATTTGCGCCGCCGTCGTCTTTCTTCGATTCACCCCGGTTCCGACCACCATCCGACCATCGGACCCGACCTTCACGTTCGCCTTCCCCCGTCGCACGTTCTCCACCCACACACGCAACCCAGCTCGCACAGGAGCTGGGAACCGGGCTCCTCCGTCCACCACCTTCGCCGGAGCCCGCCACCCCGACGCACCAGCCACCTTCACATCGCCTAACCGGGTCGAAGCAATTTGCCCTCGACCCGCGAGTCTTTTGGTTCACTTTGCAGGTCAGAACGAGGGCCATCTGAGGCTCTCCGTCATTCGGCCAGAAGACCAGCTCCGCCGACTGCCCCTGAGCGCTTCCGAGCTCGGGTCGATCATCGGAGCGCCGCAGCAGACGCAGGAGCGCACTAGCTTTCTTCTCCGATCATCAGAGCGCTCCGAGGAGGAGGTCAGCGCCAGCACGAGCCCGGCGAAGCTCACCGGGGCCCAGTTCTTTCAGCACCCTCCAGCATCGTTGGATCAGCCCCCAGCTCCAGACGCCATCCTGACCGTTGGTTCCTGGAGCGCCCCTCGACGTCAGATCTGAGGCGACTGATCCGGACCGTCAGATCCACACGTGTCCTGGCCTAGACCGTTGGATCAACCAGAGCAGTTCCAGCGCTGAGAGCCGCCCCCGTTTGGACTGTCCGATCTCCACGTGGCAGTCATCCAGCCGCTCCGGTTAATAAAGGGTAATTTACCCTTAGGCCCTTATCTTTGCTTTATTTCGTATTAATCCTGTAAATAGTTCAGTCAGTTGTTTAGTTTTAGGTTTAATTGCATAGAGGACCCTGAGCTTAGATATTTGCATTTATACCCCTGCCTGTTGTGAGCCACGTGCTTCGCCACGCGATATTTTGGGTTATTTGCAGCATATGCCCTTGTAGTTCTGGTTGTTATGAAATGAATGAAAGTTTCTTTTAATTGCAGTTATACCCCTGTGAATGCTTTATTTCCGCATGTGCGTTTTATTTTGGGTAAATTGCAGATAGTACCCCTGGACTTTTGGTACCTGTTACCAATAAGCCCTCGGAACTTCTTTTTGTTACATTTAGGTCCCTGAGTTCCCCAGGCACGCGCGTGGCGCGTGTTTTGCTGGGTATTTTGCACCGGGACCCCCAGAACTTTAGGTATTTGCATTCCAGTCCCTTTGCACAGTACCCTTTTGTCATTTTTGAATAAAATATCAAATCACCTCCAAATCCAATGAGAATTTGAACATGGCTCCTGCCATGGTGTAGGATTTTCACGGATTTTTGAGGACATTTCTGATTGTGTTTGTTATTTTTAAAAATTCAAAAACCTTAATTTTTGTTACTGTCTAGATTGAAAAATCACAAAAAAATATAAAAACACCCTTAAAAATTCCCTAAAAATTACCTACTGTTTAGTTTAGTTTGTTTGATTTTCTAGCCGATTTTGGCTATTTTTCATTGCTTAAAAATCCTAAAAACTAAAAACACTCAAAAACCCATAAAAATTCTAATAAATAAATTAAAAATCCAAAAACAATAAACTTGGTACCTAAATTTTCCTTGTTTTACCTACTTTACAGGAAAATTACCTCCAGGCCATTTTGAGGCCCTTGGATATTTTATCTAGGGACTTTTGTGCTTGCTGGACAGTCCCCTTTGTTTTTGCTACTGTTTGATTTTTAGAAAATAAAATAAACATCAGAAAATTATCAAAAATTCATCAAAAATATAAAAAAATATAAAACACATAAAAATATTTTTGTTTTAATTTTTGGTTGATTTTTGTTGATTTAAATAAGTAGATAAAGTGTGCTTGTATTTGTTTTTCTTAATTTCTTAATCATTAAAAATCCAAAAAAATATAAAAATAATTAAAAACCACTAAAAAAACTTTATTTCTTTATTTTATTTGTTTTTACTACTTCGTAGGCCTTCGGCCAATCCGTGCTCCTTGAGTTCAACCCTGGGTGTTATACCAGGTTAATCACATAGCAGGACCGCTTCTTCGTTTTGATTGATTTTATTTGTATCGAGTGGTTCATTTTTCTTGTTGACCCGAGTCTGAATGATTGAGGTCTCAACGACCTTATAGACACCTGATTGCCTTAGTCGTTCGGACCGGTAATCAGTAAGTGACATAAAAATGTGCATTCTATACATATATCATTTTGAAATCTTTTATTAAAATTCTATCTTCGTATAGGGCATCTCAAGGAGAAATGCTGAAAATCAAAGAAAAGATTTCAAGTCTACACATAGAATGGGGAGAAGAAATACGAATCAACTGAAGGATGACTTTGTAAGTAATCTAGATTATTATTAGTGTTAAAATTATAACTATTATATATGTATTAAAATGGTATCCTAAGTTTACTAATCTTTTCACATTAGGAAGTGGAGAACGAGAGAGTGCCCAGCCGAATGGAAGTGTTCGAGAAGTCTAAGAGCCGCGATGTGGGCGGGGAAGTTCATTGGGTGGATCCTGCCTATGGTCCAATTCATGTAAGTTATTCATAATATATATATATATATGCATCTTTAATACAAATTAAATGAATTTGAACTTAAATAAATTTGTAGGAGGAGATGGTCAGGCTCACAACCACTGGCTCTGTAGACCGCACCGGAATGAGTCATCCACCTCTTACTCCTGATGCGGCTTTCCTCCAGGCGACTGGTCCAGAGCATCAGGGACGCATCCGTTGTGGTGGTCGTGGTGCCACCATACGGAATTGGTATGGAGTAGGGACCGGCTCGACCTCTCAGAAGACACAAAGGGAGAGGGAACTAGAGAGTCAGGTGTCTAGCATGAATATGGAGATTCAGGATTTGCGCCAACAAATGGCGATATTCAATGCATTCATGCAGGCACATCAAGGTGGAGCATCGACTAGCCACCCAACAGTTGATGATAATACCGCTGCGAGGCTAGGCGACGACGATGACGGTGAAGAAGAAGATGATGCTGATGACGACGAGGACGACGACGACGAGGACGAGGATGAGGACGACGAGTAGGATAGCTTACTTAGTTTGTATGATACTTTAGTATATTGTATAACTATTTTGAACAATTAATGTAGGATAATGTAGTATTTTCAATGCATGTGTTGTTGGACGAGTTTTTTATGAATGTGGATTGCATTTTTTTTGTCTGGTGATTGTAATTTTTATTATGTATACAGATTTTTTGTAACAGGGGAAAATGAGGATCAAATAGGGGGCAATGGAAATTTTTTTGTTAGCAGATTAACAAAGGGGACGGTCATTGTGACCGTCCCCTTCGTTCTTAGAGACGGTTATGACCGTCTTCACTTTTTATCATTTGGGACGGTCAGGACCGTCTCCCCTGACAGACTTTAAGGGACGGTCATGACCGTTTCCAATAAAACACTTTAAGGGACGGTCACGACCGTCGCCTATGTGTGGGTATTGGGGACGGTTACTAATACCGTCGCGTATACCAAATGCGACGCGACCTTTAGAGACGGTCTTATGACCGTCCCCATTGATCAGAGGGGACGGTCAACTTATCGTTAGCGACGGATGTTGACCGTCGCCTGTTCTAATCTTTCTTGTAGTGAGAGATCGGTCAATTACCTTGTCAATTTTATTTTAGGTGATCAAATCAGTCTTTCAGAGCAATTACGTGAGCTGATAGGAATCCAATATTCTCAACCGACTGTCCCGAATAAAAGGCTGGTAGTCAGTCAAGAAATTGGATATGGCTCTATCCTAGGATGCGGGTCACTCTCTCGCTCATCCAAACCAAACAAGGAGGGGGTTACTCTCCCAACACAGATTTTTAAATGAGGTGTCTTTTAGGTCAAGTGTGATTAGCAGTCCCGATTTTATTATTTTTCTTTTTTTTATATATTTTTCAAAAAGCATCTAACGAATTTTCCGATTTCCTTTTATTCCTATGTCCAGATAAACGGGGGGACGAAAAACGAAAAAGCCGATGCGCGGAAAAATCAATGATGCATGCACGAGATAGAAGGCATACCTGACTCCAACAGTCTACATGCAATTATGATCTGCGCATAAATATAAACTACCTAGATGGATGCAATGCGAGAACCGTCCTAAGTAGAAATTTCTATTATCGTGAAGCACGGGTTTATTGGTATAAATCCAAGCACTTTCTATGGGAACAGATATTCTATTAGGGCTTTGGACCTAATGCTACCTGGCTCAACAAAAATAAAAACCTAAGTATAGGGGATCAAGCACAGAAATCCACGTGAAATCAAAAGAAAAGGAAAATGAGAAAACCAAAACACGGTGGGGTCCCCCGAGCACACCGGTGCTCGGCGAAATAGACCCCGCAATCACAAATCTCTGAGAGTCCGGGTACATGTATTATTAGAATAATAAACAGTCTGTATAGAAAGTAAAACTAATCTAAGCTAAACTACGGCTATCTACGCGGCTATTCTGCGGCTTCCGCACTCTTGCTCGCTCCTCGCGCTCTCCTGTGGCTCCGTGCAGAAGAGAACCGCCTCTGAATCCCACGGTTGCGTCGGCTCTTCGAGAAGAGCAGCCTCGGTCCTCGAGCCCTCGCAAGAAAACAGAGAGAAGTGTCAAACCAAGTGATTATAAAAATAAATGGAAAGCAATAAAAGAAAATATATGCAAGAATGAAAATAAAACACACAAAATAAAAATAAACAAAAATAAAATAAAATAAAACAAAATAAAAATAAAAATAGAGAAAATCAAAAAGCCGCAAAAAGCCGTAGACGAAAGCCGTGCTCCCCGGCAACGGCGCCATTCTGATGAGCCGAATTTCTGAGCGGCTAAGGGAGATAGGTATCAATGGTGGTTGCGACCTCAACCTCTCGACTCGGACTCAACAAGAAAAATAAAGAACCACTAAACTCAAAGATAAAATCAATAAAAACAAATAGCGGTCTTCGCTAATTTTATTAACCTGGTATAGCGACCAGGGTCGGACTCAGGGAGCACGAGTTGGCCTCGCAGCCTACGAAGTAGTCAAAAAGTAAAAAAATATATATATAAATCTTTTTGGTGGATTTTTAATTCTTTTTATTTTTTTTGGATTTTTAATTATAAGGAAAATATAAAAACAAGCAAGTTCAACAATTTATTTAAGTACTCAAAAATACTCAAAAAATTCAAACAAAATTATTTTTGTTATTGTTAGTTTTTAAGTGTTTTTGGTGTATTTTTCAGAATTTTTCAATTTTTATATGATTTTTTAAAAATCAAGAAAGAGGAAAAATATGGGCTACTGTGCATCCAGACTTGAAAGATCAATTAAAAATATAAAATTGATCTATAAAAATCTGGGGGCAATTTTTATAAAACATATATGTAAAAATTAAGCTACAAGAAAAGAGTTTATATTTTCTAAATTTTTAAAGAAAATTTTAGAATTTTATAAGATTTTTAGGATTTTGCAATTTTTAATGGTTTTATAAATCCAAATAAGCTCAAAATTGGATAAAAGCTAGAAAAAAAGTAAAACTAACTATTTACTAATTTTTTTGGATTTTTTAAAGAAGTTTTTATATTTTTCTTTGATTTTCAAGTCAGACAGTAAAAAAATGCTGGTTTTTGAATTTTAAGAATAGTAAAAAGCCTCAAATATGTCCCAAAAGTTTTGGAAAATATTAACACAGTGGCAGGAGCCACGTATCCAAATTTCACCCAATTTGGGTTTAATTTGATATTTTATTCAATAAAAACAAGGCACACAGCAATCAGGGACCTAAATGCAAAGAAACCTACTTCCAGGACCAATCAATAACACATATATAAATTGCAGGGTCTGGAATGCAAAAAGCCCACAAAAACACGTGCAACACACGTGACAGGCTCTCAGAGGGGCATAAATGTAATTCCTATTTAAAAATAAACAAATAGTAACATATAGAAACCATAGGACTAAAACTGCAAAATGTCCAAATCCTCATGTGTTGAAGCACGTGGCTCACACAAACAGGGACTAAATTGTAAATAAAGAAAACCTAGGGTCCTAACTGCAAATGTTCCAAAACAAAAATAACTATACTAAAATATTTACAGGACTAAGCTATAAATGCGGGAAAAGGAGGGGCCTCAGATGGGTCTCTTTGACCTGCACAGCATGGAAAGCACGCTGGGTCGAGGGCAAAGTGCCTCGACCCGGTAAAGGGTGGAATGGGCGAAGGAATGAGGTGGGATGGCGCCCTCCGGCGAGGCGATGGCGGAGGAAGGCAGTGGACCTACTCCGGGACGATTCAGGGTGAACGGAAGGGTGGAGAAGGTGGAGGGAATTCTGACGGAGGTGGTCGGGCGGTCGGAAGGGCAAATGGGTAGTCAGAGCAGAGTGAATCAGCCGACGAAGGCCGGCGGCGCAAATTGGGTGAAATCAAAAATTACGCTAACCTAGAAGTTATCTACTCTACTTGATGGCTGCAATCGACTAGGCTGGAGATGCTGGACCTCCAGGGTCTTCGCCTCAATGGTTCGTCGGGACCAGAGGCTCGGGCGCACCTCGCGGCGGCGCACGATGAAGAAGCTCACCGGATTAGTGGTTCCCAGGTTTCCGTGCCTCGCTTCGACCCTCTCTCGTACGGCTGTCACTCAAGCGAGGGAGAGGAGCTCACTGGCGACGAGGGGGAAGGCCAAAGATAGAGTGAAAAGTCGGCCGGAGGCGAGGCTTTATATTGCTAGGGATCCGAGAAGATGGGGTCGAACAAGCAAATCGAAGCTCAGATCCCTAGGAATGATCACCGGGCGTGGATCAGGGATGGATCGAGTATAATCGGCGCTCGGGGTTTGGATGAGAGGTGATCAGAGTGACTCGGGAAAAATGGGCGAAGTCGGGTCGAGAGTTGGGTCCGGGTAGAAAGTGGTCCAGGGGGGAGTTGAGCGGGGGTCAACATCCCCCGTGGACCAATAAGATAATTCCGAATATTAATTATTTGTAAAATCATTTAAAAATAGAAAATGATTTTATTTCGAAAAATTTTCAAAATGAAAAATGTTTATTTATTTTCACATATGTATTTTTTATTTTTATTTTTAATTGTTTATTTTTGTATATTTATTCCAATTTTATATTTTATTTATTTACAACATATTTGGAATAAAAAGTATTTTTATTTTATTTTTATTAATTATTTGCAAAGAGAAAATAAATAGGTATGTTATTTTATATACATAGTCTATGTACACTGATGAGAGAGAGGATTTTATTTATTTTTATGTTTCTTTTATTTTACCCATTTTTATTCTAGTTTTATTTTTATAAATATGTACAAAACATAAGAAACACTATTTATTTTACTTTTGAGGAAAATAAATTTATTTATATACATAGGGTTATATACACAATGGTTGACCTTATCTCCCTCCACTTGGTTTCTTTTGCGGTCAGGCCCATGCCGAGCCCTCCCTTGGGATTAGGTCGGTCAATATTTATTCTAAATATTTCCCTCTTTTTCTTTTATTTCTTTATTCTTTTATTTATGCACAAAAACATGCTAATTATCAATATTTACACAATGCATGCAAGCTGGTAATTTATTCTATTTACACAAATAGACATGGTGTTTTGCACAGATTTTTAGCTAAAATAAAAGAATAAAGAGTGATGAATGGGTATTCATCAGTGCTCACAAAGAGAGGGCACAATCGCTTAGGTGACTGATGAACATGTGAAAATGGGGGGATCCTAGCATCTGATCTTGGAGGATGTGCAGTGCCTGACAAGTCAGATCCAGCAATCGTTGTGTCGAACGCTCTATTCTTGTTAAAAATACAAAAATAAAAAATCGGATGCATCAACCATTAACCCACAACTAGGCTCAATCAATGAATAATAATGAGCTAAAATTTATTATACCCTAAAATATAATATGTATAATATGCAAGTGTAGGGGTCGAATCACTAAGGAGTGAAAAATCACACCTCATCAGAAGATAACTGAATCATGTAAATGAGACAGAATAAATCGCGGTCGTTATATAGACCAGGTGAGTTTTTGCAGAAAAATATCATTAGTTAGTTACTATTTTTATCTTATTTATACTCCTAAACTTAAGTGTATAGAGGTTAAGTACGGAGTGTCGAACTCCGGAAGGCAAACTATTGGAAACTAGGTCTAAACGGTAGAAACTAAGGCTAAAGGGTTTCCTAATTTTTTTATATATAAAGATTTTTTAGATCTTTATTTAATTTTTACAAATGTTATATTGTTTTTTGAGAATTTTGAGTATTTTATGATTTTTTTTATTTTAGAAAATGATTTGTCATTTTTATTTGATTTTTTATTTTGTTATTTTTATTTTTATTTCTAGTTTTATGAATTTTTAAGAGTTTTTAGAATTTTTATTTATTTTTGAATTATTTTTAAGGTTGAAAATTGAGTTTTAATGAAATCAGATTTTTATTTTCGATTTTTAAAATAGTAAATAATAATAAAATATTTTTATTTTATTTTTATTAGAATGTAGATGAAATTATCTTTAAAACAATAGGTTGTGCGTTTTTAGATAATTTTTATTTATTTATAGAAGTTTTAACGAATTTTATATTTTTTATTGGTTTTAATATTTATTTTTTCCCTTTTTAATTTATTATGTAAAAACAATAAAATATATTGTAGGTAAATTTTATTAGATTTTTTAAGGCATTTTTATATTTTTTTAGAGTTTTAAAGTTTGTTATATTTTTTTGGTGTTTTAAATGATTTATTAAAAATAGAAAATATTTTATTTTGCGAAACTAATTATATACTGTATATATAGTATGAAATGTTGTATTTATATGTATCTTTATTATATTCTTATATTTTTATTTAGTTTTAATATGTATAGGGTATGCATAGTATACTATATATAGTACCAGGGGTACAAGTGCAATTACTAGGAAGTTATGGGGAATGTGTTGAAATGTTGAAAATGATCAAAAGTTGGGGGGCCAGGCTCGCAATTACTCCAGGTAACACGTGAAGATGCACGTGGAGCTTCCAACAACGGGACCTATTTATAATATCGTAGAGTTTCGGGGAGTTTGCACGTAAAATCACCAATAGAGCCTCATGCGGTCACATGCTTGCATCTGTTCAGGGACCTGTTGGGAATAAAGCAAAGAATGAGGTGTGTCCCTGTAAATATTCACCTAAAACAAAATCCCCCACACACGTGCGGGACACGTGAAACGTCCTTCAGCAGTGGGGTAGCGGGTGTTTTATTCCATTGACGCGTGGTTCAACGTTGTTCGTTCGATCACTTTTGATCGAATGGCCCAAATCAAAAGCCCAAAAATTAGAGATTCGGCTCCAGACGTTCAACGATCTATGGTTGTTCTTCTCCAACTCAAATCTTCCAGCAGTGGTTCTCTCTCTGAACTTGATCGAAGATGCTTCAGTCGGCGGAGAATGAATTCTCAGGACACGACGAACGAAGTTCTCGATCTGTAGTGGATCCCTCGAGCAACGACGATATCTTCAAATGTCGTATCCTTGATTTCCCAGTGCGAAAGATGTTTCTGATGAATTAGGTCTCTATCGCTCAAAGGTGCTTCGAGCAAAGCTTCATATGACAAAGTCCTACAAGGATATTCTCAACTTGAAGCTATGGTGCCTCAGTAAAAACATCAAAAACAAAAGTATGAGTGGATGGAAATCCTCATTTGGAGGTAGAAGAAGAGGATCGATAGACATGAGATGGTAAGATGTGGACATGTAAACGGAAAAATGAAAATAATTGATAAGGAATAATCGGAAATTGGAAAGGATTTAGGATCAAATTAAATAGAAACGAAGGAGATGGAAGAGAATATAGAAATGCGAGAAAAGGTGGAAGAGAAGTAAGAGGATTAAGGAAGAAGGGACACTAACCTGGACAGAAGAAAAATAGATGATGCGCCTGAGGAGTTCGGAGCTCGAGCTCCGAAGATGATCTTCGCCTCGACACGACAGCGGCGTGGAGGATTCGTGCGGCAGAGGGTAACCAATGCCGACGACAATCTCGCACCTTGCTCCGCTTTCGACCCTAGTCAACGTGACGGAGCACGTCTCTGTCTCATATGCTCTCTCACGAAGCTCAGAAGAAATGGAAGCTAATGGCAAATGTTCATCTCGGAGGGAGTAGAGGTCCTTAAATAGAGGAGAAGAGGGGAGGAGGAGGTTGGGTAAACAGATTAATGACCAACGACCGGGCTATTAGGCCGTTGGCTAGAGGAGGAGAGGAGGAAGACGGAGGCGGCGTGGAGAAGAGAGGCGTCGAGGAAGAAGATGGGTTTGGGAAAGTAGGAAAGAGAAAATGGAAGAGAGAGAAAAGGCACAAAAAATAAAAAATTAAAATTAAAGTAAATTAAATTAAATAACCTAATAATTATATTAATTGATAAATAATTAGAACTCAATTACGTAATTAAATAGGTAATTAATAATTAAATAATTAATTATATGTAATTAAGCAACTTAATGGTTAATTAAATAATAACTAAAAATTAAACTATAAATAATTAAATAATTTAAGTAAATAAATAAATAAATTTTAATTTAATTTAATTAATTAATAAAGGATTAAAGTATATAATATATAATTTAACATATCTAAAATAATGAATTAGTTACGGTTCATTGTACAATATACCAATACGGTCTTAAAACCCGCATTTTTCATATTAACTCTGATTTTAGCGAAATCAATGTCATTTTCTAGATAATTAAATAATATGAAAGTTAAGACTGTGTTTGCCCAATTCGGAGTCTATACGACCAAGTTATGAGGTCGAAAAATTTAGGTAGCGGCTTCGAGGCTTCGGGTTTTATTGGTATTTTGACTTAATTATATATATATATTTAGAAAATTTTTAGAAAAAAATTAAGTTAATCGGATTTATGATTAATTAATTAAATATCCAGGAAATTTCTACATATAGTACATATATACAACGGGTCCCAAACGTCAAAACTCACCCGATTTATTGTAATATTTTTTTTGATATTTTTAATAGATAGTATTAAGTATAAAACGAAGTTTAAAAGTGAGTTTGCTCCGTTTGGAGTTTTCTATATAGTTATGAACCTCGGAAGTCGACTTTTGCGGCTTTTTCGGTCTATTATATTATTTTACTTTTATGTCAAATTATTTTTCTAATATTTTTATAAAATAATACATATTTTTGTGATCAATTTTTACAAAAAGAAGTGATTTGATTTGAGATGATATAAATGATGAATAAAATAGATGAAATATTTACATTGTGTAAAATGGTTAATTTATAATTTTGGTCTTGATTTTCTTGATATTTTTATAGATTAGGATCCTTATCTCCCCCTACTTATTTATTTTGTCGACCAAGTCAATATTGACCTGGTCTTGGGGTTAGGATCAGTCTGTATATATTACATATCTCCAGCCTTCTTTTCCTTTCTTTTTCTTTTTCTCTTTATTCTTTTATTTTGGGTAAAATTAAATGTTATATATATAATATTAACATTTTTTATTAGAATGATAATTAGTTAGAACTAATGACTATTTACATGTATTTTACTAAGGATTTTAGCCAAAATGAAAGAATAAAGGCGATGAATCACGGATTCATCATTCCTCTATACTTTACCTTTTCTAGTCCCTTAGCAAACACTTATTCTATAAATAAGTGCAAGCAAAAAGAAAAAGAAAAATATAAATAAAAAACTTAGAACATGTTTGTTTCTTTAAACTGAATCTCACTTCACCCAAAATCTGGAGCTTGGATTCAGACCTTTGGATTAATAATGTGTCAGGACTCTATTAGAATTAGGATTTAAGCCTCGACAACCCTCATGTTCCACAAATCCTTATCCAGGTTCACCTTAACAGCCAGCTCAGATCCATCTATTCATCACACAAACTTTTCAGCCTTGAAAGCAATTCGTACTATGTGTGAAAAGGTTTTAGCTCTTCCCGCTCTAGAGAAGCGAAGAAACTGCCCATCCAGTTATACACTCCCATTGGACCCTCATACAGTTACTCGATCCTCAAGGAGGGGGTATTTCCTTCTAAGGTCAGGTCGTGTTGTGTCCACAATCGAGTAAAAGGATAAGAAAGAAGAATGAGAAAAGAACTAGAGAGTGATCAGTGTAATCACATCTCCTGTTAAGCCTAACCAGTTTTGCCAAGTATCCACTAAGACATGCATGCTTTTCTGAAGCTCGGACCATTGTGGTCATTTTTGGTATTTGGTTATTCGTCTTCTTTTTGGTAGAGATAATTGTTGCAATGCATAGGTATTTTATGCCCCGACGGATATAGCATCTTTTCATTCCGTCCATTTTTTTGGGTCTTGAAAAAAGTGTGCCAACAGATCCTTCCCTCATCCGAAGCTTTATTTCGACCCCAATCTCTCCCATCTTTAGACGTCATCACAACCATACAAGGATAGAAACACACCGCCGAAATGGATTGCCCTTCTCAGCTCCATGCAAGTCGAGCTAAGTGCAGAGTGCAAGCGTTCAAAATTGCTTCAAATGGAGAAGAGGGATGACATCAGGTGTTCTACTTAAGCACTTTCAAGTTGAACTCCGAACATGTTCTCATGGAATCCAAAGAATTAAGTCTGAAAGACCTGGAGAGTCTCAATTCCAGTTCCTAATAAAGTCCTTTATAATTAAGTGGATTAAGGCCTAAACTAAGCTCCATATCTGGGACTTAGATCCATTCGGTTCAAGAAACAGACTTGTTCTGGAAAATACGAATGAATGCAACAATTTTTTTTATGAGGTAGATTTTTCAGATTAGGCTTTTTATGTCATTTTTAAAGACTTTTGTAATTTTTTATTGAATTTTAAAGGGATAATTACACCCATAACCCTAAGTAATTCCGCAATAACATTCATAACCCTGAAGAATCGCGAATTACATAAGAAACCCCGAGTAATGGTTAACTCTTACATGGCATAATCCTGTGTCATATTCCGTTTGGGATACCCGTTATTTTTGACGGTATCCGTTCAAAATTACAAAACTGCCCTTAAAACTCTTTCTTATTTACAATATTATGCCATCACCGCTCTGTGTTGGAACCACCCCCTCCTTCGTCCCATGGCCCGCTGTCCTCGTCGATCTCCCTCTGCTGGAACCTATTCTCCCTCCCGAAACCTCTCTAGACCTATCAATCCTCTGCTAGAAGCTCTCCAGGCCCACCGCTCACCCGGTGCATCAAGCTCATCGCCCCCCTCTACAAGCAAAGCCCCCCTCCCCCCACGTCCTACCGCCCCAGCAATCCCCCCGATCTTGGTATGCGGATCATGGCCCGCCGCACCCCCGTTGACCTCCGTCTGCAAGCAAAGTCCTTGCTCCCGTCACCCCCGTCGACCTCTACAAGCGAATCCCCCCCTCACCGCCCCCGTCGACCGCATACCCCCACCCCCCGGTCAACTGACCTCTGCAATCAAAGTCCCCACGCCGCCATCCCCCCGTACCGCCCCCGTCGACTGCCCACCCCCACCCCCCGGTCAACTGACCTCTACAAGCAAAGTCCCCACGTCGCCACCCCCCAATATCCCCTTCTCACCATCGACCCCAGCAACCCCCTCGCAAAGCCCTCCACCCTCCTGTCAGCTGACCTCTGCAAGGAAATTGCCCCCGATGTCGTGAACCCATCCCCGCTGCACCCCCCAGCAACCCCCCGCGTTTGACGGGCTTCCGAGTAGGGTTACGGGAGGTGGATAGGCGATGGTAGGGGGCTCTTTGATGGGGGGCCGGGGAACATGAGGTGGAGGGCGGCGTGGCAAGGGAGGGTACATGAGTTGGGTCCAGGGGGCTTCGACAGGGGTTCCGCCACGATAGGCGGAGGGGCGGAGGCTTGCAGGTTGGGGACGCAGGGTGGGGGAGGGTGTACAAGAACTGCAGGCCGACGGGGCGGAGGAAAGTCGACCTCGAAGAGGTGGGCAAGGGCTGCCTAGGCTGAGGAAGGAGAGAAGGAGGTCGTCGAGGGGATTACCTGGCTTCGACCTCGACGGGGCTGTAGGTCCGTTGACTTGTGGGGGAGCAGATCGTTCGATTTGCAGCTTGCAGAGGTGGTCGGGCAAGGGTTGCAGAGGTCGTTGGCCACTGGGAGGGAGGCTTGCAAAGGTGGTCGGGTGAAGGTTGCAGAGGTGGTTAGTCGATCGGGAGGGAGGAGGTAGTGCTCCGCAGATGGGATACTATTTTTCAGCCGTTAGATCGTTGATCGGTTAGATTAACTCAATCATCTGGTTTAGTTAATGAGGTAAAGTAACGGAAGGTTATAGATGTAAGACGGCACAGTTATTCAGGGTTTTACGTGTAATTCGAGATTATTTAGGGTTATGAATGTTATTGAGGAATTACTCAGGGTTATGGGTGTAATTATCCCAATTTAAAACTTTTCAATTTTTAGGGGTCTTTTTGAAAGAGTTTACACAAATTTTTACACGAATTATATGCATTTTACGTAGGATTTTATATACATTTTATATACAAGTTTATACGGTTTTTATTCAAGATTTTACAGGGATTTTATTTTCAATTTTTCAAGGATTTTATCTAAGAATTTTTACAAAAATTTTTATATATACAGATTTTAAGCCATTTTTAATAAGTCATATTTACGATTTTCTTGCGGCTTTTAAAAACCTAAAATTTACACCCATACTTTTAGAGAGTCATGTTATTAAAAATACAATAAAGTACAAATTATGGCTTCTAAAGTGTATATAGCATATATATACGACACCCCATATACTTGGCATGAACTACTTCCTCATAGTGACCAAAGAAGCGGCATCAAGACATAACTCGGGCTAAGTATAGATCGGTGAAAAGAATTCTATACTACAATGGCTCAAGGAATAACGAATAAAAAATAGAAGTCGATCATCTCCTCTATAGTTAGGATCAAGTGATCATAAGTATAGCAAACTCAAAACCGTAGATGATCGAGGCCAAGAGAATGTACATACTCAATGGTTTGTCTTGTCCCCCCTATACTTAGGGTAAAATATCCCTAAGTATAGAGAAGAAGACCAAAAGGTGAGGGACAAGCGAGAGAGCAGACAATACAAAAATCGACAACGATCAAAAGAGGAAATGAGATATATTAACCCCCTATACTTAGGGTAAAGTGCATCCTAAGTATAGGAAACGAAAGGGGTAATAGAACTGAACAAGATGAACACAATGGTGTCTACACCCCCCTATACTTAGGATAAAGAGCATCCTAAGTATAGTAAAATTCTAGATGAACCTAAGGGTGTAAGACAAACGGAAGGAGTGGATAAAATCAAAAACACATATGTACAGAATAGATCGTGAAAATTGGGTATGAGATGCATAATACGAAGAATGAAGCGCACATCTCATACAAAATGTATCAAGGCAACTTCAATGGTCGGTGGATCATGATCGAGAAATGATTTCAAATGCTGACCATTGACTCGAAAGGTGGATTCATAAGACGACTCAGATATATCGATGCTACCGTTGTCGTACACCTTTCTGGCAAGATATGGACCTTTCCATTTGCTTTGAAGTTTCCCTTGAAATAATTTCAGTCTCGCATCGAATATCCATACTTTCTGATCAGGCTCAAACTACTAGTAGCTGATGTAAGAATCATGCCACTATGTAATCCTCTCTTTATAATGAAGGCTACTCGTGAAAGCTTCATCTCTCAATTCTTCCAGAGATGCTAGTTCAGCCTGCCTTTGATCTCCCAAATCATCTAGGCCAAAGATCACTTCTTTCACTGCCCATAAGGATCTGTGCTTGATCTCAACTGGTAAGTGACATGGCTTGTCATAAATGAGTCGAAAGGGAGATGTACCCAATGGAGTTTTGAAGGATGTTCTATAGGCCCAAAGAACTGAGTCCAAAATTTGTGACCAATCCTTTCGGTCTGGGTGAACAACCTTCTGCAAGATCGTCTTGATCTCCCTATTCGAGACCTCAGCTAGACCATTTGTCTGAGGATGATACAGAGTGGCAAACCGATGATTTATGCCGAACTCGTTAGCAAGAGCCCTTACCTTGTCGTTGATAAAATGGCTACCCCCTTCTGAGATCAGAACTCGAGGGACCCTGAACCGCGTAATGATGTGTTTCCTTAGAAACTTGCAAACTATGTTTGCATCTGTGTTTCGGGCAGGAATAGCCTCTACCCAACGACTCACGTAATCCATAGCCAGAAGGATATACTCGAACCCCTGACTCTTAGGAAACAAGCCCATAGAGTCGATGCCCCATGCATAAAAAACCTCACAAAAGTGAATCAGCTGCATCGGCATCATATCTTTATGTCCGCAAGTGCCCATATCTTACAGTTAGTACATCTCCTTACGAATGTGTGGGCATTCGCAATGAGAGTAGGCCACCAAAGACCGGACTGAAGCACCTTCTGTGTTGTCCTCTTCATTGAATGGTGTCCTCCAGCTTCAAATTTATGGCAATAAGTGAGGACACTCTTGTATTCCTCCTGAGCAATACACCGATGCCAAACTGAATCCGCTCCTTCATGATAAAGGATCGGATCCTCCCAATGGTAGGACTTGGCTTTCACGAAGAAAGTCTCGATTCTCTACCTGGACCAACCTTACGGGACTTTCTTGGCAACAAGAAAGTTCACAATGTCGGCATACCACAGGATCAAGGTGATAGCAAGAATCGCCTCGTTTGGAAAGGTCTCCATGATGGGTGCATCAAACTCAGAAGTCTCGGGTGTTCTAGTCGGGAGAGGTGATCTGCCACCACATTCTTGACTCCAGGCTTATCATTAATTTTGATGTCGAACTCTTGGAGTAGAAGGATCCATCTGGTCAGACACGACTTCGAATCCTTCTTGTCCATTAGATATCGGATGGCAGTATGATCAGTGAAAATCGTGATTTTTGATCCTAAGATGTGGGATCTAAATTTGTCTAAGGAAAATACTATGGCTAGCATTTCTTTCTCTGTAACAGTGTAATTCTGCTGCGCGGAATCCAAAGTCTTGCTAGCGTAGTGTATGGCATAAGGTAGGCCATCCCTCCTCTGTCCCAACATAACCCCAACGGTAAAATTAGAGGCATCTGTCATGATCTTGAATGGAAGAGACCAATCGAGTGGCTGAAGGATAGGAGCCTCTACAACCATGTTTTTGAGATTTTCGAATGTTGAAAGACACTTATCATTAACAATAAACTTGGTATATTTTGCGAGAAGATCAGATAATGGTCGGGAAATTTTACTGAAATCTAGAATGAACCGTTGGTAGAAACCGACATGCCCCGGAAAAGACCGTAGCTGCTTCAAGATGGATGGTGGATTGAGCTTCTTAATGATGTCCACCTTGGTCGGATCGACCTCCATGCCCCTGCTGGAGATGATGTGACCAAAGGATCATCCCCTGAGTCATCATGAAATTAATCTTCTCCCAAGAAAGAACGAGTTTTATCTCAGTACACCTTTAAAGCATGCAGTCTAGTCTAGAAATACGAGAATCAAAATCCTTACTATAGACCGAAAAATCATCCTTGAAGACCTCTAAAAAGTCGCCCACCATGTCCGCGAAAATCAAAAGCATGTACCTATGGAATGTAGCCAGAGCATTACATAATCCAAAGGGCATACGTTGGAAAGCATATGTTCCGAACGGACAGGTAAACATTGTTTTTATCCAAAGGGCATACGTTGGAAAGCATATGTTCCGAACGGACAGGTAAACACTGTTTTTTCCTGGTCTTCACGTACGATAGCCACATGGTTATATCCCGAGTACCCATCAAGAAAGCAGTAATGGCTCTTCCCAGCTAATCTCTCGATAATCAGATCGATAAACGGTAGTGGGAAGTGATCCTTCTTGGTCGCCTGATTCAAACGTCTGTAGTCCACACGGACGTGCTAAGAAGTCGGTACTCGGGTAGCGATCTCCTCTCTGCCCTCATTGATCACTGTAGTGATACACGTTTTCTTGGGTACCACATGTAAAGGACTAACCCATTTCGAGTCGGAGATGGGATAGATAAAATTGACTCTCCACCACTTGGATATTTCCTTCATAACCACCACCTCTCGATGATTCGGGTTCAGACTACACTGAAACTCACGAGATGTCTTGGTGTCATCCTCGAGAAAGATGTGGTGGGAGCACAGAGTTGGACTAATCTCATGGAGATCCGCTACTGACCATCCAATTTCCTTACGATTCTTCTCAAGAATCTCCATCATACGGGATTCTTGATCTTCGGTCAGATTGGAAGAGATGATGACCGGAAATATTTTAGATTCGCAAGCAAGGAATTGGTATTTCATTGACTGAGGGTAACGATTTCAGCTCAGGGGGAGAAGGAATAGGAAGAGCCGGTTTGACTAGGGCCTGGGTATAGGCTACTAGATCGATATACGAAAGCTCGACCTGATCTGACTTAGAAAGATCTGGAGATTGCTGATTTGATATCTGAAACTGATTCGATCTCCAGGTTGGTTGTAGGCTCATCGAGTGAAGTCTGAAGTGATAAGAATTCAACGAAGCACTACCAATTAGCATCCTCGGAATCTAACTGATATTTAGGTGACTGACTGACATGACTGTTCACTTTGGACCCGGAGGGATCAAGATTATTAAAATGATCAGAAAGAGTCTTAGAATCATTTCCATCAAGCTTCTCGTTGCTTGGCTCCAAGACTATGTTCTCCAACCTCCCATCATCTGATATCTGAATCTCGGATTCTACTGACGGCGTGATGAAGGACTGAGTACTAGGTTTGGCCTAGACAACCTCATCATCTGTTTGTACGAAATCACAATCTTGATGACTATCGGGTTCATCATCAGATGCTCTCTCTGATTCGGGTAGAGATCTGGCATTAAGATCTTGGATCATCTCTATATGTATACTCTCGCCTTGAATGCGAAAGTACACCTTCTCAGAACCATAATCGGAAACGGCCTTCGATGTGGCCAGAAAAGGTCATCCTAATATGATCGGGGTATCGGTCACACATTCAGGGACCGCCATGTCCAACATGAAGAAGTCCACTGGGAATTGCAAACCCTGAATGGTGACAATAATGTCTTCGATTAATCCCTTGGGTCTCTTGACCAATCTATCAGCAAACTGCAAGACCATTCTACTTGGTCGTAGAGGACCGAACTCGAACTTGTCGAGCAGAGAAGATGGAAGGAGATTTATCGAAGAACCACTATCTAAGAGAGTACTGATGAATCCTCATTCATCACTCTTTATTCTTTTATTTTAGCTAAAAACATGTGCAAAACACCATGTATATATTTGTAAATAGAATAATTTATCAAAGAGCATGCATTGTGTAAATAATAATAACTAGCATGTTTTTGTGCAAAATTAAAAGAATAAAGAAATAAAGAAAAAAGAGGGAAATATTTAGAATAAATATTGAGTGACATGAACCCAAGGGAAGGCTCCACAAGGGCCTGACCGTAAAATAAAATAAGTAGAGAGAGATAGGGTGACTCAGCATTGTGTAAAGCCCCCTCTACGTGTAAATATTTTATTTTCTAAAAAATAAAAATATATTTGTATTTCCCATATTTTGTATATATTTATATAAATAAAATAAAAATGGGAAAAATAAAAGAAAAAAATAAATTCTCTCTCATCACGGTACATATACCATGTACATAAAATAAAATACCTATTTATTTCATCCTTGTAAATAATTAATAAAAATCAAATAAAAATCATTTTATGATCCATATTTTATGGTGTAAACAAATAATATATAAAATTGGAATAAATGTATATAAATAAAAAATAAAAATAAAATTTAAAAATACATAGGTATACATACCTGTATATAATAATAATAATAATATGTAAATACGTAATTTATTTTTCAAAAAAAGAAAGAAAAATCACTAAAAATACTTTGAAAATAAATAAACATTTTTTATGTTGAAAATATTTTCAAATAAAATTTCCTTCTATTTTATTTTGATTTTTCAAATATTTTTCCAATGCCTTTTTCTCATTGGTCCACGGGGGATTGTTGACCCCCAGTTAACTATCCCCCCAGGACCACTTCCATGTGGATCTACACTTTTGACCCGATTTCTCCCATTTATCGCGCCATGATCCACCATCCATTTTCTTAAACCACGTGCCCGATTATCCGTGATACATCCCTGATCCACGCCTAGGAATCATCCTAGGGATCCGTGCACCAAAATTCACTGCCCGACTCCATCTTTGCCGGATCCCTACCACAATATAGTCTCGTCTTCCTCCGCCATTTGAGGCACCTTTGGCTCCCGTCTTCAACTCCCAGAATCTCCACCGTCATCCTTGAGTGGCAGCAAGTGATTGCGAGTATTGCAGTGAGGATTCAGAGGTGTGTAGCCCAGGTCCGGTGATGAACCTCAGTTTCATCATCTTTATTTCCCATAATTAACCCCCTTGCTTAAAAGTTTGTCAATAAATCCTTGTTAATGTCCTATAATTAACAGAGTCCTTAATAAATTAAAAACCACAAAAAAATGGCAAAACAAAATTCGTGGTATTTTTAGACTTAAAAATACCTTCAAAAATATTTCGGGCCCTTGTTTGATCTCTTTTCGAGTTTTGGTCAACATGAAACTCGTAGATCTCATCAAGATCTACAAATTTCATGTTTTGAGTTTTCTCAAATTCGGCCAATAGGGCCCTCAAAAATAAGAAAAACCTTCTGAATAATCTGATTGGGCCACGTGGCCCATTCTGGGGGCGCCACGTGGCCCCGCCCTTCTTGTCTTATCCGCCATCTTCCTAGACCGCTGGATCTCCCTCTGATCCAACGGCCAGGCCTTCTCCACGACCTGCTTCTATTTCTGGCCATTTGATCTTCCCCCGCCTTAATCTCAGCCACTCGTTGCCGCCTCTCGTCCCTTGCGCCACGTGTCGACTGAAGAGCCTTTCGATCACGCTCTAAATCGTTCATCACAGCCGTCTCTTCGAAGACCGCACCTCAACCATTTGATCCACCTTCGATCCCATCTGAGCCGTTCTTAGGCGCCGTCTCCTTTGCATGACACGTGGCGCATCCATCCGCCTCAGATTGCACCGCCCCAGATTTAATCCCATCCTCTCGTTCGCGCTTAGATCTCCACCGTTGGATCTCCAGATCCAACGGTCGGAGGCCATCGTCAACCTCCGATAACCCTTCTCTTTCCCACGATTCACCGCACGAACACCTCACCCCCTTCCTATTATTCCACTCACTCCGACCATCATCTCGACTCACTAACCGTCCCACGGTCTTCGCCACTCGACCAGCTCCCTCGCGCATACCTCCACGATCCACGTCGTCTTCCCAGTCGTCCCACATCCCCCTCGCAAACCACGACGCCACTCATCGGCTCCGCCACTTCTCCCTTCAAATACTCCGCTCCTCCCGACATTGCAACCCATCCGCCTTTACACGGGGGCTCGCCCAGCCCTCCACCACCTCCCAGTGACAGGGGGAGGTGGCCGGATCGAGCGAAGACGACGACGCCCCCTGGTGAGACCCTCCGCCTTCGACGACGGAGCTGCGGCGCCCTATCGCCGCCCGAGCTCGCTGGGACGGCCGCCCAGCACGTGCGAAGACCCCGAGCTCCTCTCGGAGCTCAAGCCCAGGCCCTTCGACCGCCATTGCCCAGGTAAGGTCTCTGATCTTTCTTTGTTTTTCCTCTTATTTTTTGCCTAATTTTTGTAGCTTCTTCACCCCCTTTCCCGCGCCATTCACACCTTCAACAGCTCCGCAACGTTTCCCCCTTCCACGCGCTCATCTCCGACGTCCTCTTTCTCTTCCAGAACCCCTTCACCCTCCGACCATCTCCTCCGCCCTCGCGGCGGAGGAGCTCAGAGCTCACACCTCCTACGCCCCTACGAGCTCTCATCCCACTCACATACACAGCCCACTCTTGCTTCGGCTATGTGTCATTAACCTGCAGGATAACTCTCTTCAATGAACGGAGCCTTCGCCGGAGCAGACTTCATCGACTCCGCAGCTTCCATCCGAGCTCCGACGAGCGACACCAGAGGATCCTGCGACTTCCCCGAGCTACAGGCTTCATCGACAACTGGTCCTTACGCTCAGGGAGAGTTCACCGTAGCCGGGAGCGGGCGGCGGAGGAGGAGCTCCTTCGCCGGAGCTCCAAACTCGCCGCCAGCTATGGACGGAGGAGAAGGAGCAGCCACCGTTGGATGGTCCACCCCCGATGACCATCCAACGGTCTAGAGGAGGCCAGGCCATCGAGTTCATCAACCGTTGGATCCACATGATCCAACGGTTCTTATGCCGCCACGCGTCGACACCTTAGCTTCCCCGAGCCTAGCCGCCGAGCCCCAGGCTTGGTCACTCCCGAGCCTCCACTGAGCCTGCTAGAGCTTCGGACCACCCGAGCCTAGCCGAAGCAGCGACCAAGCCTCTGCCGAGCCTCCTTCCGAGCCTGGAGAGCACGTGCATCGCACGTGCTGCTCTGGGAATTTTGCAGAGACGCCCTTGAACTTCTCCAAATTTGCAAAAAGGTCCCCGCGCTTATGGTTAATTTACAGGGAAGGCCTCAGATCTTATTTTATTTTCATTTTAGTCCTTCCCAAGGACCTTTTTGTAGTTATATTTTTATGTTTTCTTTCATTTATGCCCTTATCTTTGAACTTGCATATATTGAGCTACAAAGCTCCAATCGAGTTGATTTCAGTTTCATTTCGAAGCTCGTTTGACGTACTTTCTCATGGCATGCTTATTTCATGTAATGGACACTTTAATGTTGACGTATTATTTTGATAGCTATGTGTCTCTTATTAGTTAATCCATGCCTTGTTCAAACTGAGTTTATCATCTTAATTAAATCTAGAATTGACTTGTTGTTGACTTTTGCTCATCATTTCGTATCTAGGGCATAATTGTGATTCTTTGCATGTGCATTCATTTGCATGATAAAAAATGTTTAAAAAAATGCATGTTTATTTTTAATGCATTGTCTTGTCATGTCTGCATATTTTGACCTATAGGCTTTATTTCAACACTTAATTAAACAAACTTAAATCCGATTAATACGAGAGAGGCTCGTGTCCCTGAGTTCGACCTTGGTATCTTGCCAAGTAAAATAAATCACGATCACCTCATTTTGATTGACCACCGTATATCTCTAAATGAGGTGATCGCTTTGACGACCAAAATCGGCCCGACTGCACCGACATTTCCAAGTGCTAATTTAGCATTGTTAATGGGCCGATTTTGCGGTTCGTCAAATGGCGCCGTTGCCGGGGAGCTCGGGCGGCGATAGGGCGTCGCAGCTCCGCCGTCGAAGGCGGAGGGTCTCACCAGGGGGCGTCGTCGTCTTCGCTCGATCCGGCCACCTCCCCCTGTCACTGGGAGGTGGCGGAGGGCTGGGCGAGCCCCCGTGTAAAGGCGGACGGGTTGCAATGTCGGGAGGAGCGGAGTATTTGAAGGGAGAAGCGGCGGAGCCGATGAGTGGCGTCGTGGTTTGCGAGGGGGATGTGGGACGACTGGGAAGACGACGTGGATCGTGGAGGTATGCGCGAGGGAGCTGGTCGAGTGGCGAAGACCGTGGGACGGTTAGTGAGTCGAGATGATGGTCGGAGTGAGTGGAATAATAGGAAGGGGGCGAGGTGTTCGTGCGGTGAATCGTGGGAAAGAGAAGGGTTATCAGAGGTTGACGATGGCCTCCGACCGTTGGATCTGGAGATCCAACGGTGGAGTTCTAAGCGCGAACGAGAGGATGGGATTAAATCTGGGGTGGTGCGATCAGAGGCAGATGGATGCGCCACGTGTCATGCAAAGGAGACAGCGCCTAAGAACTGCTCAGATGGGATCGAAGGTGGATCAAATGGTTGAGGTGCGGTCTTCGAAGAGACGGCTGTGATGAACGATTTAGAGCGTGATCGAAAGGCTCTTCAGTCGATACGTGGCGCAAGGGACGAGAGGCGGCAACGAGTGGCTGAGATTAAGGCGGGGGAAGATCAAATGGCCAGAAATAGAAGCGGGTCGTGGAGAAGGCCTGGCCGTTGGATCAGAGGGAGATCCAACGGTCTAGGAAGATGGCGGATAAGACAAGAAGGGCGGGGCCACGTGGCGCCCCCAGAATGGGCCACGTGGCCCAATCAGATTATTCAGAATGTTTTTTCTTATTTTTGAGGGCCCTATTGGCCGAATTTGAGAAAACTCAAAACATGAAAGTTGTAGATCTTGATGAGATCTACAAGTTTCATGTTGACCAAAACTCGAAAAGAGATCAAACAAGGGCACGAAATATTTTTGAAGGTATTTTTAAGTCTAAAAATACCACAAATTTTGTTTTGCCATTTTTTTTGTGGTTTTTAATTTATTAAGGACTCTGTTAATTATAGGACATTAACAGGGATTTATTGACAAACTTTTAAGCAAGGGGGTTAATTATGGGAAATAAAGATGATGAAACTGAGGTTCATCATCCGGCGACCCTCATCGTCGTGCTCCTCCGTCGGCGTAGCCCAAGCCTCTGGAGGCGACGCTCCATCGAGGGTAAGACCACTGGAGAACCAGCGTCTCCTCCACAGTCGACTCCGACCATCATGTATCACTTTTAGGTTTCTTTTCGTCATTTAGATTTGATCTTTCCATCTCAGCTCTGCCAGCTCCGCCTCAGTGGACGGAGCTCCATCACTTCATCCCATCCGTATCGATCGACTCCTCGACCCATCGCCACCTTCCTTCCACGATCTGATCACCTCAAGCTGGGTTCCATCTGCCACCTCCGTTGGAACCCCCCTTCGCCCATTCACGCCGTTTCTCTTTATCATTTTGCCAATAACCCATGCTGGAGTATCCCTCCGAGAACGAGCTATCTTTTGTAGGTCGACAAGCACAGGAACCCCCCTTGGCTGCGTTTTCCATCCCTCGTCGGAACCGCCCAGCAGCCTCCTCCCTCGCCGGAGGATCTGGCCGTTGGGAGATCCATCGGACGCCACCGACCGACGCGGAATGCCATCGTGAGGAGATCCCCCCTCTCCGATCTTCCATCGGTCGTTTGGATCGCCTCCAGATCGTCGGAGAAGCTCACCCAGGAGGAGTTCTTCCAGTCCACTTCTCCACCGTCGGATCGTCCTTCAGCGCTAGATATCATCAGAGCCGCACGTTGCCTGTTACCGTCAGACCATCAGATCCGTGATCTGATGGCCACGTGCGCCCCATGTTCTCCCCTACGCCAGGACCGTTAGATCTTCCCGGAGGCGTCATCAGGACCGTGCACGCGCCAGCCACTCACTGCTTGACACCTAGCACTCACGCGCCCCGCACGCGCCTCGGCTGGGTAACTTGCGCCCTACCCCCTACAGTTTACTCTAGTTTTTATTCAGTTTATTAATTAAATTTGCACACTTGGTTAATTTGCATATCTGGACCTCTAGTTTCGTGTATTTGCATTTTAGTCCCTGCTTTGTGGAGACAAGTGCTTCGACACGTGATTTTGTGGACTTTTTGCAGTATTGATCCTATAGTTCAAGGTGTTATTATTTACATGTTTATTAATTAGATTGACACTTTAGTCCCCGTGAATGTGAATCACGTGCCAGACACGTGATATTTGGGCTTTTTACATTATCTGGGCTGGGCTTTCTGACTGTTCGGGATTGAAGTTTATGTTCTAAAAATAACATTTATTTTCCCATGTGCATGCTGTATTTGAATATGTGCGGATTTGATGTGATTTTTGCATTGATGCCCTTCTAGTTCCCAGCACGTGTTTCAGTTTAGCCCCTGTAAGTTATTTTTAGTGTGTATAGGTCCCTGTGTGCTGTGGCTTTTGTTTTTGTTGAATAAAATGTCAAATCAATTCCAAATAACATGAAATTTGGATACGTGGCTTCTGCCACTGTGTAAAAATTTCACTAAATTTTTGGGACATTGTTGTTGCTTTTTGTTATTTTTAAAAAATCAAAACCTTCATTTTCGTTATTGTCTGATTTATAAAATAAATAAAAATATAAAAATTCATCTAAAAATTCTAAAAATATTAGGACTTGTTTGTTTTGTTGTTTTCTTGATTCAGTTCGATTTTTAGCCTTTTTGGATTGATAAAACTCATAAAAAATACAAAACCTTAAAAAACTTATAAAAATAATTAAAATTATATAATAATAAAAAAATGCAATTTTGGTTTCTGTAGTTTAGTTTTTATTTTTACTTTTCATAAAAATTGCCTTCATATTTTTATAGGCTAACTATTTATTTTTAATTAGCCTTTCAAATCTGGTTGCACATTATTTCTGATTTTTAGCCTTTCTATTTTTATAAAATCAACAAAAAATTATAACATTATGAAAAAATTACCAAAAACACTTAAAAATATAAAAAATCATAAAAACAATTTTATTTGAATTTTCTGATTTGTTTTGAGTGTTAAATAAATTGGTGTTAGTGAGCATTTTCCTTTGTTTTTATATTTCATTTATAATTAAAAATACAAAAAAATAAAATTACATAAAAATCCACCAAAAACACCCTTTTTATTTCATTTTCTTTTTAACTACTTCATAGGCCGATTCGGCCAATCCGTGCTCCTTGAGTTCGACCCTGTTCGCTTTACCAGGTTAAATAAATAGCGAAGACCGCTCTTTGATTTTAGTGATTTATTTTCTGATTTTGGTGGTCTGATTTTCTTGTTGAGTCTGACTCGAGGGGTTGAGGTTGCAACGACCATTGATACCTATCTCCCTTAGTCTCTCGTTGATTCGCGACTCATCAGAATGGCATCATTGCCGGGGAGCACGACTTAGTAGTCTTCATTTTTTGTTTTTGTTCAGTTTTCATTTTCGCGGCTTTTCCCGCGACTTTTCTTTCGTCCGTGGCTTTTCATGGCTTTTTCTGTTTCTTTTGTTTTCTTTTGATTTTCTTTTCTTTTATTTTTATTTGTTTTTATTTTGTGTGTTTCTGTCTATTTTTGCATATTTTTCGTTTTATTTTATTTTATCATGCTTAGTTTTTATAATAATTATTTCTGACACTTCTGTTTGACTTCTTGCGAGGGCCCGAGGATCGAGTCGGCTTTCTTCGAAAAGCTGATGAAACCGCGGAAGCCGGAGGCAGCTCCCTTCTATACGGAGCCACAGGAGAGAGCGAGAGGTTGAGCGGGAGAGGAGAGGTTTCAGGGTAGTTTTCTTTTTAGAATTATTTTGAATGTTGTAATAATACAGGGACAACTAGACTCTCAGTCAGACTTGTGATTGCGGGGTCTGTTTTGCCGAGCACCGGTCTGCTCGAGGGACCTCGTCGTGATTTATGCCGATTTTGAGTTTTCATTTTTTAGTACTGCTTATTTGTTTTACACAGTTTTGGCCTTAGCTTAGGATTTTCTGCTAATTGTGTCATAACCGATTAGGATCCAAACCTTAATTATCTGCCTGCTCCTATTAGATCGTAATTTGGACCTAATTAAAAATTAATAAAGAAAAGACTAACCTGGTAACTTGAGGGGTCACTTGCCGCTACAGGCTGTATACAACGTTGGCAAGACCCGTTGCGGCGGGCACCGATCGGCATCAGAGACCGGACTCCGACCCCTCCTGTTGACCCGTTAGTCATCTGTTCTTCCCGTGTAGAAACTGCTTCGTCTAAGGCTGATTTTCTCGTGCATCATATAGGTAGTTTATTTTTTGTCTTTATTTTATGTGTGGATCACCCTGCATGTAGAGTGCTAGAGTCAGGTACGCATTTCTTACTCTGCATGCATCATTGATTTCATCGTGCATCGGCTTTTTCGTCTTCTTCCCCAGTTTTTTGGACTTAAATAATCAGGAGAACCCGAAAAATTCATTAGGCGTTTGATTACTTGAAAAATATCTAAAAAAGGAAAACCATAAACTTGGGATTGCTAAAGCAAATTGGACCAAAAAACACTTCACCAAAAAAATTGTATTAGGACATCAACCCCTTCTTTGTGTGGTTTGATTGGGCGAGAGAGTGACCCGCACACTAGGTAGAGCCATATCCGACCCCCTTTCAGACTACTGCTTCTAGGCTAGTCGTTCTCCAGTGAGGATCGCTCTGGTCTCCGATAAAGCGGGCCGCGATATCCTTAACAGAGCGAGCCGATCGGGTAGCCAGTAAACGGTCTGCGGTTTGTACTGGCTGGGAAAGATCTAGTTCGGGATCGAGACAGTCTCCTAGGGGTGTTGGATTCCCAACAGCTCGCTTAATCGCTTTGTTAGACTGTATTATCATCAAAATAAAAAAGACAAGATAAAAGACCGAACTCTTACAGTCATCAGCTCGCGTCGCTTTGGTGAATTGGGGGTTTGTTTGTCTGATCCTGTTTGATTTCCAAATCCCATCCGCCCGACTCGCCAGATCACGATGATGGGTCGGAGGTCCCTTAGGTAGCCTCTGGCTGCACCGCTTATGAGCACTCCGGCCCCTTCATCTAGGTCGGTTCGTGAGAGTCGAGACCCGCTCTCTGAACCCGAGTTTTCTTCCATCTTGTCCCCCCCGACCACCTTTCTTCTGACAATGCCCGATCAGATAGAGCAGTAGTAGAGAGATTATATTTCGGCACCTGAGCTTGGGTCTTTTGCCTTTGTAGGGACCATGGCCGGCAGTAGTGACGACCGCATCGGAGGCCCACGAGCAGAGAAGACTTACGTCCTGGACCAGGGTGCGATCAACAACATCTTGATAGCTTCCCTCGAGACGATGCAGCAACAGATTAGGGATCATGAAGCTTTCATGGTTGAGATGAGGAGAGAGATGGAGCGGATGAGAGCTGACCGCGAGCAGCGTAGAGCCGCAGGAGACGGGCCAGAGATACCAGATCAACCCGATGAGCCAGCCCAGCTGGCAACAGCAACAGGAGCCAAACCGATGCGTGAGTTGCACAACCCCGGATCAATGCTTACCCACCGGTGGATTGTTCTTCTGGCGATCGTGGGGGACTTCAAGTTCCCCCCGCAGACCATTCAGCTTCTACCCCATTTCCACGGGCTTGCGACTGAGGAGCCCCATCTCCACCTCCAGGAATTTGAGATGATCTGCAGCACCGTCCACGATCGTCAGGTGGACGAGGACACCATACGGATGATTGTCTTCCCCTTCTCCCTGGTCGACAGAGCATCCAACTGGCTGAAGCATTTGTGGAGGTTTTCCATACCTGGGAGCAGCTCCGCACCGAGTACTTGAACAAGTACTATCCAATCAGGAAGACCAATGCAGCGAGGGCCCTGATCAGCAACTTCTCCATGCTCCCCAATGAGTAGTTCCATGATGCATGGGAGAGGTATAGAGAGCTCACCGATATATGCCCGCATCACGATATCTCGAAGCTGAACCTAGTTCAGAGCTTCTTTTGCGGGTTGACACTAGAGCTGCAGGGCCTGGTGAACGCTTCTTGTGTCGGTTCCTACTTCGCCAAGGATGAGGATCAGGTCTAGGCCATCTATGAAGAGATGGCCGAGAACAACACCGTGATGTCCCAGACCCGACTCTACACTCAGGGACGCCTACAGCCATAGACTGTGCAGTTTCAGAGGATAGCAAGGATCAATGACGGTCCTTCCACTTCGTCCGCAGCAGCCGCGCAAGTCGAGTCCACAGCCGCAGACATGGGCATCATCAACGAGGAGCTGGACCGTATCGAGCTGATCGAGAAGAAGCAGTGCCAGGGCATGATGCAGATCGACCAGATGGCACAGACGCTGAGTGACCTGAAGACACAGATCATGTGTCTCTAGGATGCACAGACGGCTTCTCAGCCCCATCTCAGGTCACGAGGAGATCCAAGCAACAGTGGTAGCTCATCCTAGCACTCCAGTCAGCCTAAACAGGTTCACCATGTCCAGGTGGAGTCATACCAGCAGCCACCGCAGTCTTACCAGCCACCACCATCCCAGGAAACTCAGATGGTGGTTTACCAGCCGGATCAGCCCCTGATAGTACTTCCCCCACCCTCGTACGAGCAGGAGCCGTTGATAGATGTCAATGGGATTTGGTACAACCGACCCCAGCCCGGTATCCGACGAGACCATCCCAGATTCCGCTGGTCGGCCGGCAGTTCCCAGCAGCAGCCTCCATCTCAAGGTGGCCAGTACGGCCAGCAGCACGAGCAGCACCAGCAGCACCAGCCCCCAGTTCAACAGCAGCAGCCATCCCATTACCAGATGTATGATCCTTGTCCCTATCAGCACGGACAACCTTGGAGGCGAGAGCATCCTCAGCAGCAACGTTATCATCACCGGTACCCCTCTCACCCTCACCAACAGCAGCAGCAGCCTCACTACCAGCGAGGCTACCCGTCAGGTTCTCATGGGCCGACCGATGAGAACCCCGCCTTGGATGATCTAGCCTGCCTCATGACCGAGCAGAAGGGGACTTTTCGACGGGAGATAGACGAGTTCCGTCAGGAAATTAGGGAGATCGTGAGAGGGAAGGCCGCCATCCCTGCCCAGATTGATCCGAACCCCAAATAGCCTGAAGAGGAAGTCTGAGTAGGTAGAGTTTATAGATACCACCACTCCTAGTGATTCACTTGGTGACATTTTTGCATATATGTTTGATGCTGACTTCGTTACACTTAGGAGCGGTAAGATGCCAGCAGGCGGCACCTCATCTGAGCGACGACTCGATGCTACGTCAGGAGTGCTAGGTGAGGAAAGGAGCGGTGCTGATGCCTCCAGAGATGATGACGGTGGTGCTGACGCCACCGTGGATGTTGATCCAACCGACGGTACTGAGGCCGTCGTTTCACCTGATGGAGGAGGTGGTACTGATGCCACCACACGTGTTGCCGAGCCAGAGCATGGTACTGATGCCGCGGATCCAGATGTCGAGGGTCGTGCTGAGGCCACCAGTACTTCTACTGCTAGTCCTGTTGTCTTTCCTTCTGTTCATGTATCTCAGGACTTTTCTACGAATAAAGGAAAGGGTTTGATTTATTCTGATCCACCTGTGGTGATTGATGATGTATGTGTGGATTCTGCCGTGCTTGAGCAGCCCAGACCCTCTCCTATTCCTTTATATGAGAAGGACCCAGCAGTCCCCTTCCCCCAAGCACCATGCTTGGCTAGGGGACCAAAAAAGATCCTACAAAGTCCCATCAGCTAGAGTTCAGCCAGCACATGATGGATCATTTTCAGATACAGCTGACTCTACAGGAGGCCTTAGAGCACATCCCTCTCTTCCAGCGATCACTCAGAGACAGGACCATAGTTCAGAGGAAGAAGAGGAACCACCAGTCAGAGATCCATGTGCTCACTCGCGCCACATGTTTTGCGATGAAGAACCATCTACCAGCCAAGAGGCCAGATGTAGGAGCCTCGTATGTCAGATGCCATATTCTGGAGCAGAGGTTCGATCGTACTCTATTAGACAGCGTGTCTTCGATCAACCTACTTCCGGCAGCCCTACTCTACCGCTTTGAGTTGGGCCCTCTACGACAGAGCAGGACGGTCCTTCAGTTTGCTGATCGATATGTCAAGATGCCGAAGGGGTTGCTGAAGGATGTTGTCGTCACGATTCAGGGAGTGAAATTCCCTATGGACTTCGTTGTATTGGACATGGAGATCCCTGAATCCGTGACCGATACCCCCATCATTTTAGGACGCCCGTTCTTGGCCACATCCAAGGCAGTATCCGATCATGATAGAGGGAAGGTATACTTTCGCGTCGAGGGTGAGAGTATACAAATAGAGACAATCGAGGAGACTAGAGCTTGAGATTCAGCTTGCTCCGAGCAGACTTCAGATTCAGAGCAGATGACAGATGTAGGGCGAGACATCCACCAGGACTGTGATTTTGTGATCACAGATGACGAGGCAGTTTGGGCAGACCCAGTAGCACGAGCCATCCTCTCACCTTCAGAGTTTGCTGATGCACAGATGACGGTAGAGGAGAGCTTGGATAGCGCACCCCTGGTCCAGGATACATCTCAGGCAGAAGAGCCGGTTCCCGATCGTGAGGCAGATTTTGATTGTGATTTTGATTGTGATTCTGATACAGATCCCTCGGAGTCAGATTTCGACTGAGCTGAGTTCGATGACTTGATACTTCATTCTCCCATGCAGATTTGGTCACCTTCACTCAGACCTTTCAGAGGCCAGATCCACCAGCACAGTGTTGTCCAAAGCTGAAGTCGCTTCCTTCATCGCTGAAGTATAGGTTCCTTACAGGCAAGCATGAGATGTACCCAGCCATTATCTCAGCAGATTTGACTGGAGAGTAGGAATCCCGTCTGGTGGGGGTTCTTGAAAAGAACCGCAAGGCGATAGAATGGAGTGTAGCCGATCTCCAGGGGATAAGTCCGTCCCTGTGCTCCCACCATATCTATCTCGAGGAGGACGCGAAGCCGTCGTGTGAGTTCCAGCGGCAGCTGAACCTGAACCTTCGAGATATTGTCATGAAGGAGATCTCGAAATGGTGGAGCACCGATTTTATCTACCCATCTCCGACTCCAAGTGGGTCAGTCCATTGCATGTGGTGCCCAAGAAGACGGACATCACTACAGTTGTCAGCGAGTCTAGAGAGGAGATCGCTACCTGGGTACCCACTTCTTGGCGGGTCTATGTGGACTACAGATGATTGAACCAGGCCACCAAGAAGGATCATTTCCCCCTGCCCTTTATTGATCAGATTATTGAGAGACTGGAAGGGAAGAGCCATTATTGCTTCTTGGATGGGTACTCTGGATACAACCAGGTGGCGATTGCGCCAGAGGACTAGGACAATACTACCTTTACCTGTCCCTTCAGGACATATGCTTTTAGACGGATGCCCTTTGGATTGTGCAACACTCCAGCGGCATTCCATAGGTGCCTATTGTCCATCTTTTCGGACATGGTAGGGTAGTGCTTGGAGGTCTTCGTGGACGGTTTTTCGGTCTACGGCGACGGATTCGATTCTTGTCTTGACTGCCTAGATCGCGTCCTCCAGCGATGTATTGAGGTGCACCTGGTGCTTTCTTGGGAGAAGAGTCATTTCATGGTGACTCAAGGGACGGTGCTTGGCCATATCATCTCCAACAGGGGCATGGAGGTTGATCCGGCCAAGGTGGATATCATTAGAAAACTCAGTCCACCGTCCAACTTGCGGCAGTTACAGTCTTTTCTGGGGCACGTCGGTTTCTATCGACGATTCATTCATGATTTCAGCCGGATTGCCCGATCGTTGACTGATCTGCTGACGAAAGACACCGAGTTCATTGTGGATGATAAGTGTCTAGCATCATTTGAGACTCTCAAGAGTCTAGTTGTTGAGGCTCCTGTCCTGCAGTCACCCGATTGGTCTCTCACATTCGAGATCATGACGGATGCCTCCGATTTTTCTGTAGGGGTCGTGTTGGGACAGAGGAGGGATGGAGTCCCCTTTGCTATTCACTACACTAGCCGGACTTTGGATGCAGCTCAGAGGAACTACACAGTCACTGAGAAGGAGATGCTAGCCGTAGTGTTCGCCCTAGATAAGTTCAGAACGTACATCATTGGATATAGAGTGACCATCTTCACCGATCATACCGCCATTAGGTACCTCATGGCAAAGAAGGATGCCAAAGCCAGATTGACAAGATGGATCCTTCTACTCCAAGAGTTTGATATAGAGATTAAGGACAAGCCTGGAGTCAAGAATGTGGTGGCGGATCATCTCTCCCGATTGGAGTATCTTGAGGATTCTGAGCAGATCGAGCCTATTTGTGAGACCTTCCCAGATAAGGCGATCCTTGCTATCGCCTCTCTCCCATGGTACGTCGATATTGTGAACTTTCTTGTTGCCAAGAAAGTCCCACAGGATTGTCCTAGGCAGTGACTTGAGACCTTCCTCTCGAAGGCCAAATTCTATCATTGGGAGGATCTCGTCCTTTATCACGAAGGAGGGGATAGCGTCTGGCGTAGATGCATTCCTCAAGAGGAGCATCACAGCGTCCTCACTTACTGCCACAAGCTTGAGGCAGGAGGACATCACTCTGGGAGGAGAACGGCACAGAAAGTGCTCCAATCCGACCTATGGTGGCCTACCCTCTTCAAGGACTCTGATGAGTTCGTGAAGAGGTGTACTGACTGTCAGAGGATGGGCACTTGTGAACAGCGTGATATGATGCCAATGCATCACATTCACTTCTGTGAGGTTTTTGACCCATGGGGCATCGATTTCATGGGTCCATTCCCTAGGAGTCAGGGATTTGAGTACATTCTGTTGGTCATGGATTATGTTAGTCATTGGGTTAAGGCCATCCCCGCCCGAACCACAGATGCTAGGACTGTTTGCAGATTTTTGAGGAAGAATATCATTTCACGGTTTGGGGTACATCGAGTGTTGATATCTGACAAGGGGGTCTCATTTCGTCAACGACAAGGTAAATGCCTTTGCTAGCGAGTTCAGCATAGACCATCGAGTAGCCACACCTTACCATCCTCAGACCAATGGTCTTGCTGAAGTGTCGAACAAGGAGATCAAGACTATATTGCAGAATATCATCCGCCATGACCGAAAGGATTGGTCATAGCTTTTGGACTCGATCTTGTGGGCATATCGGACATCCTTCAAGACACCATTGGGTACGTCTCCCTTTCGCCTCGTTTATGGCAAGACCTGCCATTTACCTGTTGAGCTTAGACATAGGTCACTCTGGGCAGTCACAGATATTATCATGGATCCAGTGAGTATAGGAGATCAGAGGAGGGCAGAGTTAGCAGCCCTGGAGGAGCTTCGTGATGCAGCCTTTTCGAGAAACCTACAGTACAAGGAGAGAGTGAAGGAGTGGCATGATTCTCATATCAGCCACAAGCAGTTTGAGCCAGGACAGCGCGTATGGTTGTTCGATGCCAGGTTGAGATTATTTCTAGGGAAGCTACAGAGCAAATGGAAGGGACCCTACTTGGTTATAAAGGTACACGACAATGGGAGTATTGACATATCTGAGTTGTCTTCTGAGAGTACCTTTCGTGTTAACGGGCAGCGGGTCAAGCCATATCTAGATCATGTGCCACTGGTCGTTGAAGTTGCCCCGATTCATTTTGCGTGAGATGTGGTCTTTTGACTCACATCTATTACATCTCATGCTTGATTATCACTGTTCTCCCAACTTGTATAGATCCAGTTGTCCATATCACCTATTCTTCAGCCCAGCACCCCATTTGCATCTTCGACGTTGCTATACTTAGGGTGCACTTTGCCCTAAGTATGGGGGTGTGAGACTTTTGAGATTCTTTTGATTCATTTCTGCCTCTGTTTTGCTGCCTATACTTAGGGATATTTTAACCTAAGTATAGGGGAGGTAGACCTTGTACATTCTCACTCGGATTTCCCTTTGTGTACAACCCGCTATACTTAGGATTATTTGATCCTAAGTATAGGGGGAAACCCCGAGATCTCTTGCATTTCTATTCTTTCATTCGTCTTTGTTTATAGCCTTCCTTTTCACTTCCCTATACTAAGCACGAGTTATGTCTTCTTCATCGCTCTTGACTCTGAGGACATCGTTCAAGCTAAGTATAGGGGGGTGTCGTATATATTCCATATATACTTTAACCATAACTCATACTCTGTGTGAGTGTGTTAATAAATAAAAATGGCTAACATCCAAAAATCCATAAAAATTAAAAAATTTTCCTTGTAAATAAAATTCTTTTATTGCACATACATAGCTAGTTGTACAAATTATTTTTGTAAAAATGTTTGTAAAAATCTTTTGTGTAAATAGTTTGTAAATATTTTGATATCAAAATTATGTATATAGTACAAAATTTTTCTAAAATATTTTGAAAATCAAAAGTTTGCAAAAACCTTGTGTAAATTTGTGTAAATATTTTGCAAAACTTGCATTTATGCATACATCCATGTTTTCAAAACATTTTTCAAAAATTTTGCACATGTGTAATAATTTTGTAAATAGCATCTTTGTAAATACTTGTATAGTTTTTCTTGGATCATAGTTGACATTTAAACTAGCCTGGAATTAAATTGAAAAATAGAGCTTGGTTAAGATCTTAATCCACCTAATTCTAAGAGGAACCTTATAGGACTTAGGGTTGAGACTTTTTCAGGTCCATGGTGACTTAATTCTTTGAGTCCACTAGGCTATGAACATATGTCATCTCGATGAGCCTAAGTAGAGCACTTAATAACACACACATGACTCATATAAACAATGGCTTTACTTGGACCGGCACTTTACACCGAGCTCTCTACGAATGAGGTGGTGAAGAGGCAGTCTTCCTTGACTTGGGGTAGCATATGAGGGTAGTACTTCTAGGCAGAGCCTCTCTTCTTCTTATAGTGAAGGAAGGGCGTCTCAACTTGGTCTGGTTGCCATGAGGTCTAACGACAGGAGTTGTGGGTTGCAATAATGCTTCAAAAGAGGGATAGTCTACTGCCTCAAGAGGAAAAACTCCTTATGTATATATGCTGCACTTTGTATATATGTTATACAGATGCACATCAAAAAAATGCAAAAAGAAAAGAAAACTCCAAAAAAGTGGTGGGTCTGATAGAAAATGATAATCCCACCGGAGTGTATATAGTGCAATAAGCAAAGCTGGAGACTCATGTTCCATCTTATGTAGCTTGCAGCAGGGAGACTTAACTATACTGGTTGAGCTCCCAGGGATACATGGCTACACTGGCCATGGTCCATTCTCTTTTTCCCCCTCTTCTTGAGCCGGTTGAACTTGAACTTAGAAGGGAATACCCCGCTCCTCGAGGAGTGGCCAGACTAGGGTCTTAGAGTTACCTCATTGGGGAGGGTTGTCATTTTGCTACTTCTGAGGTGGAGAGCTATACCTCACTTACACTGTACAAGGAAAGATTCATGGTCTTCAGGGTTTGTGTATGTAGACTTGTTCTGATCTGGATTATTGAGGAGTCTTGACTATAGATTAGTGGAACTTAGAGGCTGTTAAGTTTTAAACCTAAGTCCAAATAAGGTTCCGACACATTAATAATCCAAAGATCTGATTGAGTTCCACACTTCAACTTAATGAAGGCAAGTTTAATAATCAGCATTGATTCATTCATTTTCCCCTCTTTTCCTTTTTCTTTTCTTTTTCACATCTTTTTTCAAATAAGGCTTTGCTAAGGGACTAGCAAAGTTAAGTATAGGGGGTGATGAATCCTCATTCATCACTCTTTATTCTTTTATTTTAGCTAAAAACCTGTGCAAAACACCATGTACATATTTGTAAATAGAATAATTTATCAAAGACCATGCATTGTGTAAATAATAATTATTAGCATGTTTTTGTGCAAAAATAAAAGAATAAAGAAATAAAGAAAAAAGAGGGAAATATTAAGAATAAATATTAAGTGACCTGAACCTAAGGGAAGGCTCCACAAGGGCCTGACTGCAAAATAAAATAAGTAGAGAGAGATAGGGTGACTCGGCATTGTGTAAAACCCCCTCTATGTGTAAATATTTTATTTTCTATAAAATAAAAATAGATTTGTGTTTCCCATATTTTGTATATATTTATAGAAATAAAATAAAAATGGGAAAAATAAAAGAAAAATAAAAAAATAAATTCTCTCTCATCAGGGTATATATACCATGTACATAAAATAAAATACCAATTATCTTCATCCTTGTAAATAATTAATAAAAATCAAATAAAAATCAATTTATATTCCATATTTTATAGTGTAAATAAATAAAATATAAAATTGGAATAAATGTACATAAATTAAAAAATAAAAATAAAATTTAAATACATAGGTATACATACTTGTATATAATAATAATATTATGTAAATATGTAATTTTTTCAAAAAATAAATAAAAATCACTAAAAATACTTTGAAAATAAATAAATATTTTCATGTTGAAACTATTTTCAAATAAAATTTCTTTCTATTTTATTTTGATTTTTCAAATATTTTTCCAATGCCTTTTTCTCATTGGTCCACGGGGGATTGTTGACCCCCGGTCAACTCTCACCCCAGGACCACTTCTACGCGGATATGCACTTTTGACCCGATTTCTCACATTTATCGTGCCTTGATCCGCCATCCATTTCCTTAAACCTCAGGCCCCGATTATCCGTGATACATCCCTGATCCACGCCTAGGATCTTCCTAGGGATCCGTGCACCAAAATTCCCTGCCCGACTCCATCTTTGCCGGATCCCTACCACTATATAGTCTCGTCTTCCTCCGCCATTTGAGGCACGTTTGGCTCCCGTCTTCAACTCCCAGGATCTCCACTGTCATCCTTGAGTGACAGCGAGTGATTGCGAGTGTTGCAGTGAGGATTCGGAGGTGTGTAGCCCAGGTTCGGCGACCCTCGTCGTCATGCTCTGTCGTCGGCGTAGCCCGAGCCTCTGGAGGCGATGCTCCATCGAGGTGAAGACCACCGGAGAACCAGCGTCTCCTCCACAATCGACTCCGACCATCAGGTATCACTTTTTGGTTTCTTTTCGTAATTTAGATTCGATCTTTCCATCTCAGCTCTGCCAGATCCACATCAGTGGCCGGAGCTCCATCACTTCATCCCATCCGTATCGATCGACTCCTCAACCCATCGTCACCTTCCTTCCACGATATGATCACCTCGAGCTAGGCTATCTGAGCCTAGATCGAGTCGGGTTCCATCTGCCACCTCCGCTGGAACCCCCCTTTACCCATTCACACTTCTCTTTATCGTTTTGCCAATAACCCATGCCGAAGTATCGCTCCGAGCACGAGCTATCTTTTGTAGTTCAATAAACGCAGGAACCCCCCTTGGCCACATTTTCTACCCCTCACCGGAGCCGCCCAGCTGCCTCCTCCCTCGCCGGAGGATCCGGCCGTTGGGAGCTCCATTGGATGCCACCGATCAATGCAGAATGCCATCACGAGGAGAACCCCCCTCTCCGATCTTCCATCGGCCATTTGGATCGCCTCTAGATCGTCGAAGAAGCTCAACCATGAGGAGTTCTTCCAGTCCACTTCTCCACCGCCAATTCGTCCTTCAGCGCCAGATATCATTAGAGTCACACGTCGCCTGCCATAGTCAGACCGTCAGATCCATGATCTGATAGCCACATGCGCCCCATGTTCTCCCATGCGCCTGGACCGTTAGATCTTCCCAGAGGCATCATCAGGACCGTGCACGCGCCAGCCACTAACTGCTTGACACCTGGCACTCACGCACCCCGCATGCGCCTCGGCTGGGTAACTTGCACCCGACCCCCTACAGTTTACTCTAGTTTTTGTTCAGTCTATTAAATAAATTTGCACACTTGGTTAATTTGCATATCTGGAGCTCTAGTTTCGTGTATTTGCGTTTTAGTCCCTGCTTTGTGGAGACACGTGCTTCGACACGTGATTTTGTGGACTTTTTGCAGTATTGATCCTATAGTTTCAAGGTGTTATTGTTTACATGTTTATTAAGTAGAATGATACTTTAGTCCCTGTGAATGTGAATCACGTGCCAGGCACGTGATATTTGGGCTTTTTGCATTATCTAGGCTGGGGTTTCTGACTATTCGGGATTGAAGTTTATGTTCTGAAAATTACATTTATACCCCTATGCGTGATGTATTAGAACATGTACGGATTTGATGTGATTTTTACATTGATGCCCTTCTAGTTCCCAGCACGTGTTTCAGTTTAGCCCTTGTAAGTTATTTTTATTGCGTATAGGTCCATGTGTGTTGTGGCTTTTGTTTTTGTTGAATAAAATATCAAATCATTTCCAAATCATGTAAAATTTGGACTCGTAGCTCCTGTCACTGTTTAAAAATTTCACTAAATTTTTGGGACATTTTTGTTACTTTTTGTTATTTTTAAAAAAACAAAAACCTTCATTTTCTTTACTATCTGATTTATAAAATCAAGTAAAAATATAAAAATTCATCTAAAAATTCTAAAAAAAATAGGACTTGTTTGTTTTATTGTTTTCTTGCTTCAATACGATTTTTAGCCTTTTTGGATTGATAAAACTCATAAAAAATACAAAACACTAAAAACCTTATAAAAATTATTAGAAATTATTAAAAATTATTAAAAATTATATAAAAATAAAAAAAATGCAATTTTGGTTTCTGTAGTTTAGTTTTTATTTTTACTTTTCATAAAAATTGCCTTCAGATTTTTATAGGCTAACTATCTATTTTTAATTAGCCTTTCAAATCTGGTTGCACATTATTTCTGATTTTTCACCTTTTTCTAGTTCTATAAAATCAATTAAAAATTATAAAATTCTGAAAAAATTAACAAAAACACTTATAAATATAAAAAACTTAAAAATAGTTTTGTTTGAATTTTCTGATTTGTTTTGAGTGTTAGATAAATTGGTGTTTGTGAGCTTTTTCCTTTGTTTTTATATTTCCTTTATAATTAAAAATACAAAAAAATAAAAGTACATAAAAATCCACCAGAAACACCCTTTTTATTTTATTTTCTATTTGACTACTTCGTAGGCCGTTTCGGCTAATCCGTGCTCCTTGAGTTCGACCCTGGTCGCTATAACAGGTTAAATAAATAGCGAAGACCTCTCTTTGATTTTAGTGATTTATTTTCTGATTTTGGTGGTCTGATTTTCTTGTTGAGTCCGACTCGAGGGGTTGAGGTCGCAACGACCATTGATACCTATCTCCCTTAGTCTCTCGTTGATTCGCGGCTCATCAAGTACGATCGAAAGTCTGATCAAGAATTTCACATCTGACAAACAGTGCTCCTATATCTGATCGCTTAGATGGAAGTCGGTTCTGAATAGTGTGGCAAGTTTCCTTGGTTAACACATGGATTTCGAAATAGTGATTACGCTGCCTCTTCTTTCTGTGAATGGTGGTTCTCTCTTTAAGATTTTTCTGCAGAAGAGGGATGTGTGCCAAGGCTTCCAAAAGTGTGAGCTGAATAGTGAATTTATCAAGCATCTCTTTCGTCAGATCAAGCATTTGAGTCTTTTTGGGATTTTCTTTTTTATCGCCTTTCCCTAAGCAGAGTACTTGAGAAAAAGGAATATGTACATCCTCCTCATCAGTCTGTACAGGAGGATCAGAAGAAGAAGAATATATTTTTGTAAAACGAGGATTGGCATTTCGTGAATCATTAGAGGAAGATCCATGATCTCAAGATTGATCAACTATCTTATTTTTTTCTCTTTCGATTTCTTCTCTATTGTACATTTTTATGAGATTTTCAATCATCATCACTATTTACAAAGAAAGGTAAAGCAGTTGATTTGATATTCGACTCTGGCTGCATCTCTTCATATTTGTTGGCTTCAGCACCACCATCTACATCGTCAAAGGGTGCGGGTTCATTACTACCATCAATGTCTTCTACAGACTCGCTTGTGTCATCCAAAGTGTCCTCTTTGAGCCTAGTAGAGTCTCCGCCTACTAGCATCCTACCGCTCCTAAGAGAGATGAAATCAGCATTATCACGATAAAGATAGTCGTCTGAAAATACCTGTGATTGGAGGGTGTACATGGTCAAGTCTACCTGCTCTAACTTTCTCTTACGATTATTTGGATTTGGCTCTATCTGAGTAGGTGTGGTGGATTTCCCCTTGATTAAATCGGTAACATGAGTCTTGAACTCATCCATTTCTCGCCTAAACGCGACCTGTTGGTCAGTAATTAGGTTAGAGAGATACTCTAAAGCTATGTTATCATGGAAGGGACCATGAGACTCGGATGAGGTGCCTTGATGAAAATAAAGCTGTTGCGGAACTGATTGTTGTTAAGGAGGCTGCTGATACTGAGACGGATAGGAGTTCTACCTCCACTGAGTATGCTGAAACTAACGATGACAGGAATGTTGTTGTTGGTCTCTGTTCAGCCCCATCGATGCCTGCTGCGACTGCTGGGAAGAGGTACCTTCGGTAATACAGCGGAAACCAGGATGATCGCAACAGATTCCTGATTGATGTGGTTGATTATACCAGATCCCATTGACCTCTGTTAATGGCTTAGGCATCTCAGCATATGTTGGGTAAACATATGCCAATGGCTGATCACTTTGATACACCACCATCTGGGTCATAGGTGATGGTGTTAGTGGGCTCTGATGATAAATCGGAGACTGATAAGTCAGCTCAACATGCACATGGTATATGTATTGAACTGGTGGCCGCGGAAGTATGCCTTGGTCTTGGTTGTTTGAGTCAGCCTGTGATATCGAAGACTTTGTAGATTCGATCTCAATCTCTTGAAGGCACATGGTTAGTGTCTTCAGATCACTTAGGCATCTTTCAAGCTCATTGATCTTATCGAGATTGTCCATATTCTGGCACTTCTTCTCAATGAGTTCCATGTGATCCAACTTTTAACAAATGATCCCCATATCAGCTGATGAGGATTCAGAATGAGTGGAAACGACAAAAGAGGGAGTCCCTTCAATTTGTGCCACTCTAGAGTGCTGGTGGAATGTAGGTGGTTTGCTTTGTGTATAAAATCAAGTCTAAGACATTGTGGCATAATTCTCAACCATCTTCTCATAGATGGCCCAGACTTGGTCCTCGTGCTTCGAGAAGTACAAGCCACCGTAGGAAGCATTAAACAGACCCTAGAGTTCGGGTGTCAACCCACAGAAGAAGCTCTGAACCAAGTTTGGCTTGGAGATATCGTGGTGGGGACACCGATCGATGAGCTCTCAAAAAAGGTCTCATGCCTCATGGAACTGCTCATTCCCTAGCATGGTAAAATTACTGATCATAGCTCGAGCAGCATTCGTTCGACCAAGTGGGCAGTACTTATTCAGATAGGCAGTTCTCACCTGCTCCTACGTCGAAACATATCTCCCCAAGTGTTTCAGCCATTAGGTTGCTCAGTTAACCAAGGAGAAAGGAAAAGCGATCAATTTGATCGTGTCCTCGTTCACAAGCGCATCGTGCACCGTACCTCGAGTTACTGTAGGTGCATATGTAATTCCTCAGTAGAGTGCCCATGAAATTTGGGAAACAACTGGATAGTCTAAGGATGGAGCTCGAAGTTCCCGTGGATAGCAGGGAGACGGATCCACCTGTGAGTAGTAGTAGCTCCAAGATTGTAGAGCTCCTTCATCGTTCGATCGGGACCAAGTGGTCTCTGTTCTCCATTTGGTTGCTCTGCATCCTCAGTATATGGAATATCAACATCAGGGTTGTCTCTTTGAGCTCACAACTATGTCAGCCTTGCTCTGACGTCATTCATTAATCTACCTTGCTCTCGAATTTGATTCTGCATTGTCTCCAGGGAAGCAAGTAGACTACTGTTGATTGCAGCCTAATTAATCACGATCGAAGTGGTCTGCGGTCCTTTTCCAGCCATGGTCTCTAGAAAGGAAAAAGAGTTTAGGTCCAGGTTGGTCAGACCAATATTCAACTGCTGAAGGAACTTGGGTTCACGGTCAGAGTTCTCGTGAACCGAAGCTGATGATGATAAAGAATGAGTAGGAGAATGAGTCTGAGAAGAGCTTTCAGGGTTAGAGTTATGCCTAAAAAAAGAAAGTTGTCCTGATTCTGGCTCAAACAAGAGGTTCTCACGAACCGAGCCAGGGGACGAGATTGAGGGAGACTGATAGATCTCAGGTTCGAAGAGAGGATTCTCTTGAACCAACCTAGATGTATGGGTATGTGTGCATGCAAGTGGTGCCGTAAGAGTCGGTCGAAATGATCGTCTACCCATCATCCTGAGAGTAAGATGATAGCTGATCGATGAGACTGATTAAGATATGGAAGATAAAGGACTTAACCACAAGTCAAACACAAAGCAAACCATGGATTCACCAACTCAACCCTGATGATGACTGTATGAGTTCAGTCGTTTATCTTGTCAAATTTTAGGGTTAATAGGCATACCAATCTTCTCACATATTAGCGAGTTGATAGGTGCTAGAAACTTCTCCAGAATACTGTCCCGAGTTCTTACTAAAATCACCTATTCTCAACTAGTATGGGAGTAAGTACGGACCGTTTTTGGCTACACAGGTTACTTGAGGACCGTGCCTTAAGCAGTGTCCTCTAAACTTCCCACTCTGCTAAGTAAACTCATACCGTTTCCGTCTACCCGAGAGTACCCACTGAAGATTAAGTGATTTAAAGTATGAACTCAGTAGTACTTCGATAGAAGCCCAGACTCTGGCTCTACCTTATAGGTTGTCTCTCACTCACAAATTTGGAGAGTGTACCTGCAATTCATTTGCGGGGGATTGCTCTCCTAAATTCAAGTGAAGTCCTTTATGTTTTGTTTTAAAGTCAGATAAAATTAGCAGTCCCTGTTTTAGTTTTCGTGGTTATCACTTTTTTTGATTGTTTCAGAGAATGTCTAACGTGTTTTTATCTTTTTGATATAATCCTAAGCAAACAAACACATACGTTGCATGACCTAGCAAGCACCTATCTACGGGGCATAGAGAGGGGAAATCGAGAAATCCTAACAAGCACCTATTCTCAACAAAAAACCTCGGAAAACCGTCAATAAAATTGCTATGCCAGAAAACCACGATGGGTGCCCTGCTCTACTAGGAGTACATCCCTGATGAAACATACCCCGAGAAAGAGAGAGAGGTACAAGTCGGGATGCCTTTATGAGGTCCCTTTGTACAAGATAATTTTATTACAAAAATTTACTATTATTCAGCTTAGTAGTTCTGTCTCGCGCTGCTCAACCTGGGCTGCACAAATCAGAAACAAAAAGCCGTGAAATCGGAGAAATAAAATCGTGAAAAGGACGAAGCACTTGACCTAAAGTATTCATGATATACTCTAGCGCTGCCACCCGGTAATGGCGACATCTGAAAAACCGCACCTGATTGGAAGATAACTGAATCCTCTAAATGAGACGTAATAAATCATGGTCGTTGTATCGATCATGTGAGTTTTTTGCAGAAAAAGATTAAATTTTAGTTAATCTTTTTGTTTTATTTATACTCCTGATATAAAGGTTAAGCACGGGAGTGTCGAACTCAGGGAGACAAACTGTTGGAAACTAGGGCTAAACGGTAGAAACTAAGGCTAAAGGATTTCCAATTTTTTTATTTTTAAAGAGTTTTTAGATCTTTGTTTAATTGTTACAAATATTATACTGTTTTGTGAATTTTGAATATTTTATTATTTTTATTATTTAGAAAATATTTTGTAGTTTTATTTGATTTTGTTTTTTGTTATTTGTATTTTTATTTTCTGCTTTTTATGAATTTTTAAGAGTTTTTAGAATTTTTATTGATTTTTGAATTATTATTAAGGTTGAAAATTAAGTTCTTGATGAAAATAGATTTTTATTTCGATTTTTAAAATAGTAAACGATAGTAAAATATTTTTTTATTTTATTTTTATTAGAATGTAGATAAATTATCTTTAAAACAATAGGTTGTGTGTTTTTAGGTGATTTGTATTTATTTAGTTAGGAACTTTTAAAGTTTTCATGAATTTTATATTTTTTATTAGTTTTAATATTTAATATTTATTTTCTTCTTAGATTATTATGAAAAATACAGTAAAATCTGCTGTAGGTAATTTTTATTATATTTTTAAATGCATTTTTATATTTTTTAGAGTTTTAAAGTTTGTTATATTTTTTGTGTTTTAATTGTTTTATTAAAGATAAAAAATTTTATTTTGCAAAACTAATTATATATTGTATTTATATGTATTTTTGTTATATTTTTATTATTTTATTTAGTTTTAATATGTATGGGGTATGTATAGTACATTATATACAGTATGAGGGGAATAGGTGCAATTACTGGGAAGGTATGGGGAATGCATTGAAATGTTGAAAATAATCAAAAGTTGGGGGCCAGGATCGCAATTACTACATGTAACACGTGCAGACGCACGTGGAACTTCCAACTGTGTACAATATCGCAGAGTTGCGGGGAGTTTGCGCGTAAACCACCAATAGAGCCTCGTGCGGTCACGTGCATGTGTCTATTCAGGGACATGTTGGGAACAAACCAAATAAGGAGGTGTGTCCCTGTAAATATTCGCCTAAAAAATCCCTGCACACGCACGGGACACATGAAACGTCCTTCAGCGGTGGGGCAGCGAATGTTTTACTCCATTGACCCGTGGTTCAGTATGGTTCGTTTGATAACTTTTGATCGAACGACCCAAATCAAATGCCCCAAAATTAGAGGTTCGGCTCCAGGCTTTCTAGTGATCCAGGTTGTTCTTCTCCAACTCGAGTTTTCCGGCAGTGGTTCTCTATCTGAACTTGATCGAAGACACTTCAGTCGGCGGAGAATGAATTCTCAGGACGCGACGAAGGAAGTTCTTGATATGTAGTGGATCTCTCGAGTGACGACAATCTCTTCAAATGTTGTATCCTCGATTTTCTGATGCAGAAGATGTTTCTGGTGAGTTATGACTCTATCGCTCAAAGGTGCTTCATGCAAAGCTTCATATGACAAAGTCCTGCAAGGATATTCTTGACTCGAAGCTATGGTGCCTCGATCCAAACATCAAAAACAAATGTAGGAGTGAATGTAAATCCTTATTTGGAGGTCGAAGAAGAGGATTGATAGACCTAAGATGGTCAGATGTGGACAGGTAAACGGAAAAACGGAAACCATTGGTATGGAATAAACGAAAATCAGAAAGGGTTTTAAGATCAAATTGAATAGAAACAAAGGAGATGGAAGAGAAGATAGAAATGTGAGAGAAAAGGTCGAAGAGAAGGAAGATGATTAAGGAAGAAGGGACACTAACCTGGACAGAAGAAAAACGGATGATGCGTTGATAATCGAGATTTGGCGAGGGTCTAAAGTAGTCCACACAAGAAGGAACCACAGTGTCACTGAGCGGCTGCTCGCGAAACCTCGATCAATCAATAATTAACCCACAACAATGATCAAACAATGAAAAGTGATGCGGAGTTAAAATTTATTATAACTCTACAACAAAGATGTGTATAGGTGCTAGTATGTGTAGAGTGTCGAACACAGGAAGCAAGCAGGTAGATCGGGGTAATAAATGCACAAAAATGACTGTGATGTATTTGTCTATAAAAGTTTATTTTTGTGGTTTTTATTTTTTTTATTTTATTTATTTATTTTTTTTGTTATATTTTGATTTTTAATTTTCGAATTTTGCATTTTCTTTTTATATTTTATATTATTTTGTATTTTCTTTTTCTTTTAAATCATAAAATAAGATATATATATATATATAATAAAGGAAAGAGAGATAATGTATATATAGGTAAAAATAAGCAAAATTTAGGAAATAAAATCTTTTTACAATTTTCTAATGTTTTTGTTCGTTTTCTATATTTTTTCCTAATTTTTTGGTATTTTTAAAGTTCGAAATACTTAAACATGGGATAAAATAGAAATATGAAATTAAGTTGGAGATAAAAAATAGTAAACAGTAACAAAAAATCTCCAAATTAATTTTAAAATAAAGATAATAAAATAATGAAAATTTACAAACAAAAATGTAATTTTTGTATTTTTATGGATTTTTTATATTTTTATAAATGTTTTAGGAGTTTTTTTAATTTTCAGGAGTTTTCCTTTATATTTTTTAGTGATTTTTGGTCTAAAGGTAAAAGATACAAAACCACACAAAATATTTTTTTGGGGATTTTTCAGAAAGTTTTATAATTTTTATGAATTTTATAATGCAAATAGGGATGAAAATGAAAGTTTTTGATTTTTTTAGAAATATTAAAATGATCAAAAATGTAAAATAAAAATATGCTGTGAAAGAGTAATGCAACAGGAACTTATGCCTATTTTTTGGGGATTTTTCAAATTTTATAGATGCATGAAGTAAATACTAGAAATAAAGAGAAAATAGACACTAGCAAGGGTATTTTTGTAAATATCTAAAACCTCAGGGGCCAACATGCAAATTTCTCATAATTTTATAACGCAAGCGAAAAGTTCATGACAACGTCGTAGCTCGGATGCATTCACCTCCTAAGAAGTGACCATCACCATGTGGTCCCTCGTAAAAAAGTCAAACAAAGACAAGGGGCCAGAATAGAACAAATAATTATCGAAAGTAAATGAATAGAAAACAAAGAGAAAATATAGAAAAAATAATACGCACAATAATATACACAAAGCTATGCTAACTCCCTGACAACGTCACCATTTGAAATACCAAAGATAAACCTAGAGAGAGTCATATAATCTCACAAGGCTGGATCGAAGTTGTCAAAGTGACCTCTCATAAGAACCTCTGGTAATTCAATAACTAACCCACGCTAAATAATGATGCAATTCAAATTGAGGTCTGAATCAAACTTTATTATACCCAACAAAACAAGTATGCATAGCGATCAAGCAAGTAGGGGTCGAACACAAAAAGCACGAGGAGCAGTAGTATTATTTAAATGAATAAACAAAGCTAGTGTATACAAGTATGCACAAAATCAATCAATGTGTATGTGAGTTTTAATTAAATAAAATAATCTCTTTTTTCTTAATTATATATTATAAATTTTTATATATTACTTTTTTTATATTTTCTAATTTTTAGTTTCTTTTTAATTTAATAATATAATGATATATATGTTAAAGAAATAATAAGGAATATATATAATATAAATACTATATAGTATAATGTATACAATAAATATGCAAAAACCAAAAAATACTCAAAGAGAACAATCCTTTTTATATTTTTAAAGGTCTTAAAATAATTATAAGGTATTTATAATAATTGATAGTAATATTAACTATATATAACGATATATAGATGTATCTTGGCTATATAGGGTGTACTAAATATAAATATAGATAAAGTAGTTAAAAACAACCAAATAAAATCTTTTTATTTTTCCAAATATTTTCATGTTTTTATGGATTTATGGGGACCTTTTTTATATTTTTAAAAGCTGAAATATAGCACAATAGAGTATGTTTTAATAGGGCCGACTTGATTTGAGATTTAAAAATAGAAATTGGTCTCAAAATCTCTCCACCTCAAGCAGATAATTATATATATGAGAATATAGAATATAAACTAATATTTTCGGTTTTTCAAAAATATTTTTACATTTTTTGAGTTAACAAGGGTTTGCTATTTTTTGGGGTTCTTTTTAATATTTTTGTGGTTTTTGGTCTGAAGCTATAAAATATTATAATAAATAGCAGGTAATTTTTTGGAATTTTTAGCATAGGTTTTATATTTTTTGTTTTTTTTCTAGGAATACATGGAATAAAATGGCTACAAATGATTTTTAATAAATATTAAGTGTGTGCAAAATGGCAAATATGAAGTATAGCATGAATCAGAAGCCAATCATGCAAATACACCCATTTTTGAAGATTTTTGGAGCACAAGAGCTATTTTAAATAAAAGAAATGCATAAATAAATTTAATCAAGCTAACATGGGTATTTTGAAATTAAAATAAATGTCAGCAGCACGAGTGTAAAATATCTCAAAATCTTAAACTTACTCTTGAAATTTTGGGACTTATTATAAATTACAAAAATCGAGGGGTGTGTCTGCAAAATTTCACCTCACGTGGGGGATCACATGAGGTGACTAGGCACAAGACTAGAGTGCAAAATCAATAAGTAATAGGGGGCATATATGCAAAATGTCCCAAAATTTTTAGGCGTACTTAAATAATTACATGACTATTTATGAAATATAAAAGAATGGAGGGGGTCCTTGCAATTATACCACTTAAGCACCAATGATCATGCGTCTCTCGCGTGGGCACGCAGCCGATCGAACGCTTTAGAAAGGGCAACACTTCAACTTGATTCAATGACCTAGATTAGATCTATGTCGACCTCCTTGATCTGACGACTCCTAGCACCACATGAAGAACAGGGAAGAACAAGTCCCCGTCCATGCTTCAATCTCCGATTAGTTGACTCTGGCCGCGATTTGCCTTGCCAACAAGTGTGTCTTCTTTCTGGCATCCCTCTATGTGTTCCATTATCCTCAGATTGAATCCATGACCCCATAAAAGGGATCTGGGGGTCTTCGACCTAGAGACTCTGGTTGAGATTCAAGTCGAGCTCTAGGTACTTCATTCTAGTTATGCTCTACACCAAAAATGTTAGGTGGCCCGAGAGCGATGCTGTCAACCCAAAAAAGCAGCTGGAGTTGCGTGGAATGGAGGGGCGAAGAGCTCCAATGAAGGGCGATGGAGGAAGCTCTAAATTTCTTAGATTCGAGTTGAATCGAAGGGGGAAATGGTTGGGTCAGATGGAGAACAGGGTGAGGATCAAGATGGGGGTGAAATCGTGGCAAGTACAGTCGAATCACAGGTGAAACAAAGCTGGAGATCGAGCTACAAATAAACGAGAATTGTGTAAATAACCTAAATCTATTGATCCAATTTTAAAACTAACTAAGAAAATGAAATCTACGCTAAAGACTTTACCTAAGGATGGAAGTTGGGGCCTCAATTTGGCTAGAGGGCCAAAGTGGCAGAACCACGATGGAGCTCTGGTGGTGAGCTGGATCTCCTCCTCCCCGATCTCTCCTCTCTCCAAATTGCAAGCTTCCTCTAGTTGTGTCCAAGGCAGAGATATTAGGGCCAATTTGATGGGTTAACAATCAATGAAGAGGGATCAAATTGGGAAAGATGGCCGACAAGCTTTATTTATAGATAGAATGAGGAGTTGTCTTGTGAGGCAGATGCTTCTTGACCCGCTGGAGATCGACCAGATCTAAGGTGTGCGTGGGAGTTATGAGTTTTCAATCTCCAGGAATCGAGTATAACGCCAAGCCAGACCATCATGAGATTAGTGAGAAAATTGGAGCAAAACTCGGGTTCTGACAGCCCTAAGCATGAGGAAGAGAGAGGAGGGTCAATGGGCAGAGAGTTCTGGTTGGTCTACGTGGACCAACTAGAAAAATCCTTGAAGTAAAAGGTTTGTAAAATCAGTAAAAATATAATGATTTAAGTGGTTTTTCTTTAAAAATAAAAAATGATTATAATTTCATTTAATATTTTATACACATTTTAGATTATTTTTATGAAGCATTTTATTACAAGCTACTATTTACCTATACAGTCATAGGCATATTTACTTATATATTGTATATTTTATTTTTATTTTGCTTTTTAAATTTTATTATTTTATACACATATTTTATATATTCATAACTTATTTCAATATACATGAATATATTTTTATTGTATTTTCTAAAAGTATATATACAATTAATTAACTACATTTATTTATATATACCTTATATGTGTACATAGGTGTATTTCATTTGTTTATGTAAATGAAGTATTTATTTTAATTTTATTTTTGTGATTTTAGTTTATTTTAATTATGTACAAATGTTTCAAATGATTTATACAATTTTATAAAAATAAAAGAATTTGAAATTACAAAGAATAAAATATAGAATAAATTATACAAGTGCATTGCACAATATGTGCCCAAAACTCAAATTTTTCATCTTAGCTCCAATTTAAATAAAAACACTTCAATAAATAGCTTATTAAAAGTTATATACTTTTAAAGTTGATTTTGTTCAATTTTTATATAGTATGGAGGAGGTACATATCTGTGAAGTTTTTATTTTGGCTTTTATTTTGTGTGTCCCAGGCACACTATGCATTATTTTTGAATGAAATATAATTTGTATTTTTATTTATATTTTTATCTACCATATTTATGTTGAGGGTTTCATTATATAAAAATAATTATATAAAGTAGGTGCCAAAATGCAGTTACTGATGAATTCAAAAACTAGGGTTTTGTATATAATTTGTACAATTTCTCTGCCCTATCTCCCCCTACTTTATTCCTTGTTAACTAAGTCATCATGATGACCGAGTCTCATGGGATAGAATCACTTAACACCTTTGGTGTCTCATTTCTTTTTCGTTTCTTCCTTTATTCTTTTATTTTGGAATTAATTATAGTATTTTATACAGTATTTTGCACACTTTATCTTATGTTTAATTTGACAAATTAATGATATATGCATGCATTTAATTAGGGATTTAGTGCCAAAATGAAAGAATATAGGTGATGAAATGCAAACTAATCAATCACCTTTAGGTCAGGAAGTGTGACACAACAACCCTTAGGTTCCATAATCCTATCATCTAGTTCCCTTCACAATCAGGCTAGATTCATCCTCTCAATTACATACTCTTGCTACTTGGAAATGACAGATCCATGTGTGCGAATTTTCAGCTCTTCCCAAACAAATTGTTGAGCTATAAAAGAGCACCATTCCTCATCTGAAGCATTGTCTTAATCCAGTCTCCAGTCTTTAGATATTATGGCTACAAGAAGAAGTGGGTTAGATTACTAACTTCGACAATCCCCAAGAATGGTTCTTGATCCACCCTTGACGAAGCGGCTTAGAATCATCCTGACATAGATTCCAAGATTTTTCAATAATCTATCGAGGTTGAGCTAAGTGTCAAGTACGAGGTTTCTAGTCAAGCCACTGTCTAAGAAGTATTATGGATGATATGAAGGGTTCTAGTTAGACATAATGAATCGACTCCTGAACATAGTCTCATGGAACCTAAAGAATTAAGTCAAGGCAACCTGAAGTATCCCAGTACTAGTCGTTAATGGGTTCCTCTAAAATTAAGTGTATTAAGGTCTATACCAAGCTACAATCTTCAAACTTTAGTTTAGACTTGTTCAATTGTCTTGATCAATTTAAAAAATGTAAATGCTATGTACAATGCAAGAGAACTTTTTTTGTGAAGCAATTTTCTATTTTGAACTATGTATGGAATTCTAGAACAAGTTTTGAAATTTTTTATTTAGGTTTCAAAAAGATTTTGCAAATTTTTATGAATTTTTGAATTTTGAAAATGTTTAGGGATTTTTTAGTAAATGTTAGTGAAAGAAATATGTAGCAATTTACACGAGAATGCTTCTATATTTAAAAGGGTAAGGGTATATTTTTACATAGGGAATTACAAGTTAAATGTTGGTGATTATTTACAATATTTATGTACAAGATCTATACATTTTTACAAGGATTTTTATTTGAGTTATTATTTACACAAGGTCCTCAAAACAGTTGAAATATTTTTTTGCAAATATTTTGAAAACTTGTTTTTTGCAAATAATTTGACAAAAAGTTTTACAAACATTTACAAAAATTGAAAATCATTTTGCAAATATTTTCCAAACATTATATTTAGATTTTCAAAGTATTTTTGCAACCATTTTTCAAATCATTTTGCAAATAGATTTAAAAAAAATTATTTGCAAAAAAAGAAATTTTTACAAACAAAAGAGTTTTTATAGGAATTTGAAAACATTTTGAAAAAGTTATCCAAATAATTTCTAAAAGATTTTTCATGACATTTTTCAACCATTCTAAAATCATTTTACAAAACATTTTTAACACAATTTATTACTTGTATTTACAAATAATTCTTTTGTGTTTTTATTATGTATTCATATTATTGAAAATATGAAACTACAGTTATAGCTAAAGTATATACAATGTATTTATGACTCCCTCTATACTTATTGTGAGTTATTTACTCGTAGATAAGAGAAAAAAGGAAGACGTAACTTTTACTATGTATAGAAAAACCTATACTACAATGACTAAATAATAAAAGAATGAGAAGTTGATCGTCCCCCGATACTTATGATGAAATAATCCTAAGTATAGCTGATTGTATACAAGGCAGGGAGTTAATGCTATATACATTCATTTAGATAGGGTTATAAGACCAAAATGAAAGAATAAAGGTGATGAAATAGAGATTCATCAGTGACCGCTCACGAGAGCCGATTAAATAAACAGTTAACCCACAAGCATGTATAAAGCAATGTCAAATAAAGAGGGCTAAAATTTATTATAACCCAGATAGAAATGCATATAGGATACAAGTATTCTGGATGTCGAACAACAAAGAGTTACAGGGATATGCATATAATTATTGTATATACAGAAAAAGCAAGAGCTATTTTTTTGTGTATTTTTGGATTTTTAATTTTTTGTGGGTTTTTTAAAGATATATAATTTTTATTGATATTTAATTTTATATTATTATTATATATAATTCCTCTTTTATATATATATATATGTAATAAGTAGTATGTATATATGTATATTTACAATGATGTGTAGAGTATAAATGATATAATATAGAAATTAAATCAATAAAATTAGGGACAGTCCTTTTTATTTTTTTAAGGTTTAAAATATATTTATAGGATCAATAGTAATTAATTATAATATTAAGTATATATATATAATTATATATACTATAAATGTTTTCGATTTATAAATATATTTATATCTAATGAAAAGTTATAAAACAAAACGTTTTTATGCTTTTTAAATATTCTTCTAATTTGGTGATTTTTTGCTAAATTTTTATCCATTTTTAAAATAAAAAATATTCCAAATCAAGGATTTACAAATAGACCGAATGTTTCTAAGGTCTTAAAATTTGATAAATAATCAAAATTTCCATAAAACTAGTTTTAATAAGTAGTAATAAGTGTATATATAAATATAGAATGTAAACTATTTTTAAAAAATAATTTCTAATTTTTTAGGGTTAGGAGGGGATGTTAATTTGAAAGGTTTTATTTTGATATTTTTTGTGATTTTTGGTCTGTAGATAAATTATATAGTAATATATAATATATTTTTTTGGAAATTTGAAAAGTGTTTTCTAATTTTTAATTTGAAAAGTGTTTTCTAATTTTTAATTTGAAAAGTGTTTTCTAATTTTTTGTATTTTTATCTATAAACAGGGAATAAATAGCACAAAAATTAATTTTAATAAATTGAAAATGTAATGAACTAGCTAATAAAATTGTAGCATGTTACTGCATCATTCAAAGCACATCCAGTAACTTTTATTGGATGTACTGGGGGCATCTTTGCAAATACATCAAAATTTAACATGTATTTTCATTTTTATGAACTAAAATTTAATTACAAAAATGAGGGGGTGATGAATATCCATTTCATCACCTTTATTTTTTCATTTCGACGTTTAAACCCCAGCTAAATGTATGTATAATATTATTTTACATAAAATAACATATATTATTTATTGTGTAATTATTGCATAAAAGACTACATTTAAAGTCAAAATAAAATAATAATGAAAAAACAGAAAAAAAGTAAATGTCTTAGGATTGACTGATCTTAAACATCGAGACCTAGGCACCATGATGACTAGCTTGATAAGGAATAAAGAGAGTGTTAGAGTTATACAATAATTAAGGTTAGTTATTAACAGAGGGTTAGATGTTAATTAAGATTAATTAACAATAGATTTTATTGAAAGGTTCAATATAAAGGTATGATGGATGAAGATTGTGATGATAAATTACAGATTCATCACCCCTATACTTAAACCATGCTCATTTTCGATCATCTAAAGAATGAAAGAGTTGGATTAATCCCTGACGATGCGTGTGAAATTTCAAGGCTTAATTCATCAAGAACCCTTGATTTGAGGGATCCTAAAATTCTGGGCTTAACCAAGCTCTAGTGAAAAGGTATCCAACTTCTCTAATCATCAGACTCTGAATGTACATATAGTATAGGGAAATGACATTTATTTTGTACTACAATCATGAGAGTCCAGTAGAGATGTCACTCAAGGACCTAGTCTAAGAGACTCTCCTCAAGACCTAATCCCCAACACTTGGGAATAAGTAAAGTATTGCATCCATTCCACCGTCTCTGCAGTTCGTCAAACTTGAAAGTGTAGATGAAAGGCCAGCTGATGGAGGGCATAGGATTGTATCATTTTATATTTCCCTCACAATGGAACAAGGGTCCTCTTGAGTGCCTTATTACTCAACACATATTTTTTTGGATCTTTATCAGTGTGTCCGTCAAGAGAGGTCGGAGTCGTCTGCACTTGTTCTCCTAGGAATGCACTGGGGTGTATCTCTTTTGAGTATCTAAGATACCTTCGACACCCAGACTTGTATCACTATACGATGCAGAGCACTTTAGGGTGCTAGCCTGACTCTTGGTCCTAATAGCTTTGGTCCAAATTGACACTTTGAAATGGTTGGGAGCGCTTACCTTTGGTGGAAGCTCTTTGTAGTTGACTTTGTAATGAGAGTTTTTTTATTCAACATTTCATTTCTTTTTCTTTTGGCTAGCTACACTACTTTTACCAAGTTGGCGCACATTGATAAACAATTTATTAAGTTTCATCACACCTTGGCACATAGTTCAATATCAAAAGATAGCATAAAAACTTGTTATCGTACTAGCTAAGGTTTGCTGACACTCAGGTTTTATGAATCTTTCATCGACTTTATCCCATCCTCGAGCAACATCAAATCAAGTCGAAACTCAAACCTCAATCCACAATCCCTCAAGTGAAACATCATCTCATCATTCATGCAGTTGTGCAGGTGATGTGCTGATAAAATTCCTTTAAGGTAGATATGAAGAGTGCAATATAGCACTCATATCTTTCTAACTAGGGAAGTAAGGATTATTAAGTCTTAAGGCCTAACGACTAATGCTAGTTAACTCAGATTCTTAAGACCTTAAAACCCTATGTTCTCAATTCCTCAAGCCTTGAGTAATAGTGATTGTGTCAGGGATACACCAACTCAAATGTTAATGTTTTTGTGATTTTTGAATTTTTTTTCATTTTTTATGGATTTTTTGGCTTCTTTAGAGAAACAATTACTGGCCTAAACTATTATGACTAGTTTCATCTAAATCCAGCCAGCATGGGTGTAAGTACAGACCATCAAATGGCTACCCGTATTACATCAAGATGGTGCCATACGCTTGTCTTTTAACCACCCACTCTGTTAAGGGAGACCATGGTTCCCTTCCTAGAAAGTAGCTAATCATTTTTAAGTTCAGTAGTTAGAATTGTTCCCAAATAAATTTTTATTTTTCTAATTTTTAAGTGATTCTAAAATAAGGTTGGATGTATTTTACAAAAAAAAGTTAGTCTCATTTTATCCCTTATTTTTGAAATAATTTTGAAAATATTTTCCAAACTATGTCACATAATATAAAGATTTTCAAAATATTTTTCAAATGATTTCCATAATAGGTAAAATCCCATTTTTCAAATCATTGTCAAACATTTTACAAAATTGTACAACACAATTAGAAAAATTTTCATTCATTTTACACACATTTTTACAAAAATGAGTTCACAAAATAATATACCCTAGCCCCAAAAAAGTTTGAAACAATTTCAAATTACGAGTTATGGCTAAAGTATATATGAAATATATACGGTGCACCCCCCATACTTAGATTTTGTTATGTCCTCATAGCACAAAGTGGTATGAAGCCATATCTCATGCTGAAACATAGAAGTGCATATGGAAATTGACTCGGGTTCCCCCCTATACTTATATTATGAATAACCTATGTATAAGAAGATGAGTTAAAAGAGGGGATCAAATGAGTGAAGAACATGACAGAGGATCGGGTATCCCCTATACTTAGGTTGAGAAGAGCCTAAGGATAGAGATATGAAATGAAGATGGAGAGATCTAAGGTGAACACTCAAAGATGTACACGGTTCCCCATATACTTAGGCTGAAGAGTAGCCTAAGTATCTGAATATGGAGATAGATATGGGGAACCATGTCACTAGTTAGGGTTAGAGTGAAATGGATTAACAAAATGGTTGAGTTTCGAAGATGAATGAATATATGGAGATGAAAGATGGAGTGTCTAGGGTTATAGCATGGTTGTGCAGAATACACAAAAATGATTCAATCAATCAAGCAATGCACCTTTGGTTCACTAACTCACACATGAAGACCAACATATATTGATCATTTATCTTTTCCGTTTTATTGGTAATCATCCAAAATTTGAGTCTGTTATGTAGGACTTTATGGGTTTTGGGCACTATCCTAGGGATACGTCCTCACCTCTCAACATGTAACACATCATGCATACAATGCAGGTGTTGCTCTCCCATAGTCCAAGGTGAATTTTACTCCATTTTATTAAGGTCGACTTGCATTTAATAGTCCCAATTTTATGGTTTAGGTAAGAACTAAATTATAGTGAGCACAGATCAAACATCCATCATCTAATGACCAGTCCCAGTTTCATTTAAATCCTATGTGATAAATCGAGGGGGAGATCAAGAGAAGCTGATGCAAACAAAAATCATGATGCTTGCTCAAGAGAACAGCTTACAGTAGCTCCAACAATCTCCATACACATGCAAAACTGAATTTTAAAATTTAACACCACATGCATGCAAATCGAGTAAAATTGTACCCTAAACATGATACTATTAAAGATAAGGAAATAAGTTATTTTTGGCTATGTAAATCGATGTTTGGTGTGTCTAATTAAATCATATGAGATAAAGTGAATCTCATAGATTTTTATTAGAATGTCCTACCTACGATCAAGCACATGCAATGTAAAAAAATGAAATAAACTCAGAGAGCCGCATTCCTAACCCTAGGTTCGAACACTCAAGCGGAGCCCCACACGCATTGTTGTGAAACAAGCTCTACACACCACAAAAAATGCCAAGACCATGCTACACACACAAGTTTTCAATTGAGAACTGATGTAAAGACAATTATTACAGACATTATACACAAATGAATGAAATTATGCTAAAACTTTCTTGATCGCTTCAGAAGTTCTTCTGCAGCTCCTCAAAGGGGGGCTTCCAACTCCACGCCTCCATGTTTCTCAAGCTTCACATGCATACACAGGCCTTGCCACAAAAAAGGTTCAATAGATATACATCAAGAAATTTAATGGACAACAAAATAATGCAAAAATAAAACACAACAAGTAGACTTAGGTGGTGAAAATAATCAATTCAAATAAATAATTAAAATCCAAGAAATCAATGAGGATGAGTCATGTTTTCAGAAATAGAGCCATCTTATAAACCACATTTTTGCCTCTTATACTACAATAATACACGACTCTTAAAGAGGCGAAAATCATCTACTCGTCATTTCTCTACCCTATGTACTCTCCATGGTTCGACTCCTACTGCTTGTCTACCTGAAGAATACCAATTCATGTACCTTTATTCCTTTATTTTATCATTAGAAACCTAGCTAAATACATGTAAATAAACCTAGCTTGCACAAATTAACATATTGACTCTTGACTTTATATAGTGCTTAATTACTTGTATTTAAATACAAAATAAATGAATAATGACAAGAAAAGAAAAATAAAGAAATTATTGGAAATATGACTGATCCTAAACCTCGAAACTAAGTCAATATTGACTCCATTAATAAGGAATAAAGTAGGGGGAGATAAGGGTAAATAAATACAGATAAAATAACAGTGTTACCTAGAAACCTTAGGAGCCCAATACATTGCACATATAGCTGAAACTTACATTAATTTATGCACACTCTTACACACTTCAAATAAAGACATTTTCAATACAAAACTTGTGCATAAAAAACTATGGAAAAATATAAAAAAAATATTTGCACATGAAAATAAGGTACAGTGTAATTGGGACATACAAAGTCGCAAACAAAACTTCACAGATCCATATCTTCTCCATATTAACTCAAAATTGACCAAACTCACCTTTATTGTAGTCTAAATAAAATTATATATCTAATGATGGTGTTTCATTACAAATGGAGTTAATATATAGAGGTTGGCTTTTTGAGTCCCATTGTATTATATACCTAATTTTATTCATTTAATTCATTCTTTATATTTTACACTTTTTTATTTTTTAAATACTTGTAAATATTATTTGAAATAAATCAAAACCATAAACAAAAAAACTATTAAAAATACATTAAAAAAGAATGGAATAAATTATATAGGTATATTATACTTATATTATACATACCTATATTTATTTAAGTATGCAAAGAAACTCAGAAAAATAAAATAAAAATGTGTAATACATAATTAAATATACTTTAATTATATAAATTATACACAAAAATAATAAAATCTAAAATACAAAATAAAAATCATATACATATTATATAGGTATATATACCCTCTAATTATACTTGTAAAAATTATATAAAATAAATAGGCCAATATGAATAAATAAAAGTCATAGAAAATAGTACATAAAATAAGTAACAACATTCATGTTTTATGTTTTATTTAAAAAAATAATTTTTTATTTATTTCGAATTAGTTCTTGTTTTCTCCTCTATTTTGTCCTCACTTGGTCCTACATGGACCAACAAGGAGTCTTCCTCGGTTGACATGTCAATCAAAAGAGATTGCCTACTTGCATGCTTTGATAGAGGAACTGACTCCATTATTTTGTCGATTTGCAATAATGCCACATTGGTCAAATAAACTCGTCTATTTCAAAAGAGTTGTCCCTTGATAGCTGATCATCCATGCCAGACCAAATGATTGGTCAAATGAACATTGATTTGGGCAGAAACCCTAGATCTTTTGAGCCCCTTCATCATAGCTATAAAACTAAACCCAGGACTTCTATTCAAATTTAAACTCCTCATGAGTAGCTTCTGACCCCATGAATCGAGTCTTGGTGCAACTCTTGGTGACAGGAAGTGGTTCCCTTAGATCTACAACGAGGAGAAGGTTATTCTAAGGTGATTCAAGCCTCACCGATGCTCCATCATGAGATCTTGATTCTAGGACTTCCAGGTTAGGCGAGCCCTTATTTTCAGCCATTTTCTTTCCATTTTTCCATTTCTAGTGTAGTAATAACCTTATATTCCTTAGATTTAGCCTAAGTCATCAAAAAAATCCAAAAATTAGTTTGTTTGAGCTTCCTGCTCCAGCTCTATTTTATCATGATCCCTTAATGTCTCGATCCATCATGATCACCTCCACATCTTCCTCTCTTCACCTATTATCTCTCCAACCCATCTTCCCCCTTTATCATATGCATATCAAAGAGATTAAGGTCTCCCTTCCATCGCCTCACTGGAGACCCTCCACCTGATCATTCCATCCAGTTTTACTCAACCCAAGGATCGAGGATGATCGTCTTCGAGCCCTGAGCTTGTTGGTGCAAGTCTCAGCCCAAGAGGATAACATATGAGGGGAATCAAGTCCGACTTTAGCTCCAGGAAGACGAGGTAATCTTTGAGCTTTAGATCTCATCAAAACGAGATTCGGGCTAATCTGAAGGCACCAACCACTTCGAAAGACCTCCAAGAAGCCATAACGCCATCTCCAAGATGCATCCACTGGCGGATTAGCAGGATCTGATGGAAGAAAGGAGGTCAGGCACTTAGTTCATCCCTGTTCTTTGAGAAGAGCAGGGACCATTCGATCAAAGACCGCTCTCCAGTTTTGATATTGTTCATCGAAACCTAATCGAGCTCAGTTGTTGATCCAACTCCAAAATCTAATCGGAGGTGTCCATCAGCGAATCGATACCTGTGCATACCAACCGTCCACGTGGATGAGTGGCACTCCATCTACCGTTCGCTAGTACCTATTAAGGGGTATTTTGCATGTTAAAACCTCCATAATTATGTATTTATTCTTTAGTCTAGAAACATTCCTCTACCATTGTAATATTTCTGAAATGTTTACATTAAGGACCTCAAGCTTTCACATATTTGCACTTTAGTCTATTCCACATCACCTCACGTGCATGTGCGCTTGAGGGGCGAGAATTTTGCATCGGCACCTTCTGGGTTTGTTGCTATTATTTGGTCCTGAAACTTGTAATATCAATTGAAATACTTTTGATAAATTTGCATGATTGTCCATGTTGTTTATATTATTTGCATTTATATCCCTATCATTATGGAATATATTTTAATTTTAAAAAAATTCACCTATGCCCCTGTATTTTGTTTAAGAGTTATTAAAAGCATTGAACCTTATCAGAAATTGCATATAAGTCCCTGTATTGCATATTTAATTTTGCATTTGTATTTCATTTATCAAAATTATCACTTTGCATCTGAAAATTATAGGAAAATTATCTTAAGTGATGATGAATACATGGTTCATTAACGTTTATGTCGTATTTTATCTTAAAACCCTTAACAAATACATGTAAATATGTATTGATATTCACTTTTTATCAAAAGCACATTCATGAATAAAAACACATTTTTATGCATCAAAAGACATAAATAAAGACATAAAAAATAAAATAAAGGTCGGCTATAAATATGTATATCTTGTACAATAGACTTAGAAAATATAAATATAGATGTAAGATATATTTATATGACCTAACCCCCGAGACCAAGTCAGCAAGGCTTAGTCGATAAATAATAAAGTAGGGGAAGATAATGAACAAAATACAAAAAATGACTAACTATATTTATAAGATATTAATTCCATTTTTTATTATATATTCACAATCTTCACATAATTTTATGAAATTCATATATAAATATTTTTCATCAAACTCTTCACCATTATGTAGATAAAAAAATATATATAATATAAAAATAAAAAAATCTAACATGTAAATATGCCAAGTAAACAGATCTCCAAATTGTCAATTTCCAAACTTCCGAACATCATAACTTCATCATACAAACTCCAATTTCACTCTACTCACCTTTAAAGTTCAAGAAATAAAATTAGCTAATTAATGAAGGTAATTTCATTGAAAATAGAATCCGTTCGCAAAAAAACCAGTTTTTAGACCTAATGTCAATTGGGTTTCTTGGTTGTCGAATTTGTTCTGTGCATATTATTTATACTACAATTAATTTAACATTTTTTATTATTTTATTCATCTTGTAGTTTTATAAAATAAAATGCAGAAATAAAACCCTTATTTAATATTTTAAATAAATAAAAAACCTCTAAAATAGGTAAAATTGAATTATATCGTATATACATGTATTTATTAATATGAGGTTGGGGAGCTTGCACCCAGATGCATGTAACTTTACATGCATCAATGCCATAAATGTATGTTTTTATTGAAATGATATCATGTGGAATTTAGATTACCAAATATCACCATGTTGTCATTCAAAATTCAACTTAATTCGAGACTTCTAACCCATCCATCAAGACTGCGAAATTTTAACGGTCTCAGAATTATTGAAATTTAGCCTTTCCAAACTGATATGTTAGGAATGTTTGTTTTAAATGAAATTTGAAACATGTATTCCACTAATTTCTAAGTAAATCTCCCAAAGTTTTATTTCAAAAAAATAGGTGTTTGTGGCACCAGTGCATGTAAAATTACATGCACCTTGGTGCAAGCTCCCTAACCTCTATTAATATATGTAACATAATTTATTAAAATATGCAAAAAAATCTGCAAACCTTATTTATTATTATATAAATTAATAAAATATAAAAATGGTATCTTATTTATTAAAATATTCAATTGAAAATGTAAATGTTATTTATAAAACTTATTTTATATATATTGATATTTTATTTATATGTCATGAAATATATTATTTATAAATGTAAAATATCCCAAAATATAGATAATCTATATTCACATTTTTCATTTTTACATCTTTCTAAAATAACCCTATTTAATAATTATTATATATTTTATAATCTTCCAGTCGTTCCAATTACTTCTCCTCTTCTCTATTTAAGTCGCAATGGAAAGTGCAATCAACTAACCTTCCTCAATTCCAGTTCCAACTGCATGAATCCCCACCTTTTATAGCTCAGATATTTCTCCTCATCGGTGACATTATTGAGGAGATCATCTTGTAGGGAGGAAGGAGGAATTAAGAGGAGTTCTAGGGCTTCGTCGCCTTGAATCATGGCTTCCACCACCATGTAGAGCTCCGAGCAATCATCACCTCGTCGAGCTACGACCTTGAAAGTCATACACCTTCATACTCCCAAGTGAATTCATTCGGCTAATTCCTTTTTTTAATCCATTTTAGTCTGGTTAATCACTGTATTGGTTACTCTAATTACCCTTCTTGAGTTTATTACCAAATCCCCTTCCCAATTTGAGTTGATTCTTAGCCAAATTTGAAGTTGAAATTCAATGTTTTGAACCATATTTTGTTACGCAAGAACACCTTCATTTTTAGGTCGATTCTTTTCGAATCGATTCATATTAATTCTTATATGTTGTCCATATTTTGAACATAGTCTCCGAGATCAATTGAAGCCAGCATTTGTAGAAGTCGGTGCCAAATTCCCGCTGAATATGCACGAGAACAGGACACGCCATACTTCAGACATGTATCCCTAAACGATTGCCATTCTTTCATCTTCATTGCATCCTATTGTAGCAGGGAAGCTCGAAGGGGGAGGATCCCCTTTTTGGCCTTTCCTACGCCGCTTCAATGCCTCTCGCCATCATTAGATCGATGCAATCACTGCCTAGAATCCGTTCATCGTCGCAACATTCATCATTTGGGAAGAACACCCTAGGACCTTCAAGTGTATAGGTTGTTGATGCATGGCAGTGATTGATGATCAAGATCTCATATCAGCGTCTAATCACGACCGTCAGATACGAAGCGGTGGAACAATGGCGCCATAAACCCAACAACTTCCAGAATTCCAATGTGCCTCTAACAATTTCAGAATTTGCAGATTAGTCCCTACATAGGGACTTAATTGCAAAGAAGCATTTTATTTTCCAAGAATCTTCATTCCAATTACACCCCTGTATACAGTGAGACTCTTGGACACTCTAGGAACGTTATTTCTTGTTGATTTTCTACAGTAGCTATACAACTACCCTAGCATGATTTTTGTTTCTTTTCGAGATTTTTTTTTGCTTCTTTGCTCTACTTTGATTTTACGAAATTCAAATCATTTTGAGTTTTGCTGTGTTTTTTCTTCGAGCCCGTTGCTCTGTTTTCTTTATCGTCATTTACCTATATAGTGCCACCTATATATTATTCACCTATATACTATATAGTAAATCATTTGCAAAATATTTTTCTCATTTCTTTTTGAATCCGGTCAGAGGATGCGTGCCTATATCATGACAGTATACGACATAGGTCTTGGTTATCTCAATCTTGTTAAGTCAACTCTTTGACTTAACTTACCTGACACCTCAGAATCTGTATTCCTATGTAGAGGACCTACATCAAGAGGTCGGTCAGATATCAACCTTTAGAGAAGGATTGTCATTTCCTTCTCAGGATGGAGATCCTTTCTTAACAATCACTTGACGATGCTTGACGAGTCCTCAATCTAACTCCTTAGATATCATCCAAGCACCAGCCTCTATGATTTAATATTTGAATCAACAGTTGTATGATTATCAGGATGGCCATGGTATATAATCCTATTTGTACAAAGGGACCTAGTATGCAAATAGGTTATTCTTTATTTCAGATTAGGGAATGATTTGCAATAGAATTTATTACATAAAGGCTTGTTATGGCCTCGCATGTCCAACACAATTGATGAATATCAATTTTCTTATATCAACTTGGGTGTGGTTGTGGGATGGATCGTATGAAGTGTATAAAATCTAACGATGCTGACTTGTGGGTGTCGGTAAGAACCTATTTTCAAAATTATGTAATGAAGAAAAGAGTTAATTTTTTAACGAACTTTTCTTTTGTTTTTCTTTCTAGGTAGCTGAAGTGTATGTGGACTTGAAAGACTATCAAATTCCATTGTTCCAGTTACTAGGTGAAATCATGAATCACCTCCAGTGACCAACGCTAGTGGAATAAGTGAACTAGATTTGTACATGCTTTGAACTTTGTGTACATGAATAAAAGCAATAAAATAAATAAAGTGTATATTCTATAGATCCAGAAATGTATATTTATATACGATATTTCTTTTAATTCCATTACTGATTTCATAGCAAATGAAAAGAAAAGACAAAATTACACCCAACTGATTACCTAACTTCTATTTGGAAATCGACATCCTTACTTTGCCAATCAAACAAAGAATAGCACATAACTACCATCTATACCTTCTTATGGTACATATTTGTATCACTAAAACTGAACCAAAACTAGGAATACAACATCAAAATGCACTCTAAGGGGTAGTCCATTAGAGATGGGGACACCATCATCTCAGCCAAGTTGGTGTTTGAATTGGGACTTTTTAGTCTCAATGAGTCATCTCCCAACAAGTACATGGGGATAGTGTCGCCCTTGACATTTCATGGGCCCTAAGCAAAAGAGAAAAAAAGGCCCATATAAAAAATAATTTAATTTTTAAATTTTATAAATTCCTTATAAAAACGGTTCTTTAAATTTACAAAGAACTATGGATGCTTATGGTCATGAGCATTAAACAAAAAGTCATGAATTAAACATTATAAAAAATAATTTCTACGAGCATTTCAAGAGGAAAAATCATTAATAATAGCGTATACGTCAATGTTTTCTATTATTTTTTTCTCAATAGATAATGTTGCAAGAACATTCAATATTTCTTGCAACATTGATGATCTCAAGTAGGTTTCTTATCAATTTAGTTTTGAACAACATCTTTCGACTGATGCCACTATCGCGAGCATAGTTGAAAAAAATCTGTATGAAATGAAAACATTCGGATAACAATCAGCAGACTTTATAAACTTAAGAATTTCAATAACAGACATCGACTCATTTGGCAAAGTCATTTGCAGTACTTTTAACTCAGAGTAAAAATCATTGAAATCAACTTCACTCAAAACATCATGAGAAAACTTTAGAGTGGAAAATCAGCACAACATTCTTTAATTCTTTATCATCAAATGCCTTTAATGTATTTGAATCTTATAAAAATCCAATTATATTTTCAAATTCTTTTAATTGCTCAAATCTACTTTTTAAATATGTGATCGTCATATCCACAACAACTAAAAAGTACGCAACTCTAAATAACTCATCAGTGAATTGGATTTCTTAATCCTCATCATTCTCATCAAATTGCTTTTCTCTAATAATACGATGCTTTACAAGATGGCTTGGGCCTACATCCATTTCAAGTGCAATACTCATCTCAATTTCTAAACTAGTAACAAAACATTCTTCTCTGTACTTAGCAAAAAATGATAAAACACCTCCTACTTGGTTTATGCTAGAGTTAATGCTAATGGATCTAGATTGAAATTTCTTGATCACCATCGTCGCACGAGCAACCCCTTGCTGTCACTAAGGGAGGAGATGGAAGCTGAGCCAAACCCTCTCAGATATGGAGGATGAAGGATGAGGTGGCTGATGAATCCACATTTCATCATCTTTATTCTATCATTTTGGCCTCAAAAACCCTAGTAAATGCATGTAAATACTCTTAAATCCAGCATCTTAGCATTCATGCACGTGCATGTAAATAGTGTATAAATTACTGTAATTAAATCCAAAATTATAGAATAAATAAAAGAAAAGAAAAATAATAAAATATTGTAAATATTATATGACCCAAAACCCCGAGACCTAGGCATCTCGATGAATAGGTCGACAAGGAATAAAGTAGAGGGAGATAAGGGTCAGAATACCAATAAAAATTCCTTTCATCTTATTCATTCTCTATTCATTTTGGGACCTATTTTTGGTTCCACTTTGTATACTTCAAATAAAGAAACTTTGTACATGAAATTGTAGAAAATTAAATAAACAAAAATACAAAATTGATTTCAGTAAAAAAGATTGTACAGATAAAAAGTTATGATATGAATAAGAATCTAGAATCCCAACATCCCAGACCTGTATCTTGCAAATAAAAACTCGAAATGCATAAAACTCACCTTTAATTATATATATAGTATAAAAAAGGCTATTTAGTGGTGGTTGTTTCACATTTGGTGGAGCTACGAGATGAAAGTTGAGTTTTGGACCCCTACTGTTTACTTGTACATATTAAAATATTCATTTTATTATTTATTCATTATTTTTATAATTTTATATTTTTATAATTTTGTAAATATTATTTATAATATATTTGTATATTAAAATCAGAATAAAAACATAAAAGAAACATAAAATAAAATACATATCTATATACAATACATAGGTATAATACCTATACATATACATGTATAATACATACTTATATTTTATTAAGTGTATAAAATACATCAGAAAAATAAAATAAAAATATATTTAAGTGTATAAAAATACTTTACAAATTTATAAAATAATAAACACAAATAAATAAATTAAAATCACAAAATAAAAATAAATTAATAAAATATATAGATGTATATACCTATATAGCCTAAAATAGCAACTTGTATTTTTATACCTCATAAAAATATTTAAAAATAATAATATAATACCTTATAAAATAATAAACATTTTTTATTTAATAATTAAAAATTAATTAATTCATTTTTTATTTTTATCGATTTTACAAAATAATTTCCAGGGATTTTTCCTGGTTGGTCCACGTGGACCAACCAGGTGCCGGCCCCAGTTGACCCCGATCAACTAGTAGTCCTCCCCTCTGTGCGCTTGTCAGACCTTGGTTTTCGCCCATGTTTGACGATTTTTCAAGGCTGCTTCTTGCATCATTTCAGGTCGCACTCTTCATGACTTTTTCTCCTCGATCATCAGGCTTACTCGCCCAACGTTTATCTCAAGGATTGGATCATTGCGTCGCCCGATATACCTCGACCTTTGGCGCACCAGAACCACATGGTCAAACCCCATATAGTGCACCCTCGACTTTGATTTGAATTTAGAGTCCCTTTGGTCCACCTCGCTTCGTCTTTTTCGAGCTCCACCGGGTCTTGGAGGTGACAGCTCCACCCTGTTGTCGTCAGCCAAGGCGAAGGAGGTTCGAGGCATCTCCAATCACCTCTGCCAACACCGTCGGCTTTGAGGTATCACCCTCTGGCTCCAGCCATCGAGGCAGCTCTTTATCCCTTTATTTATTTAGCATTTACTTCCCCTTAGTCTTAGGATCAAATCCCCTCGCGAATCTTCCATTTTCATCCGTCAAATCACATTCCACGTATACCTCGCCGGAGTGCACCTCCGGCCGACCACCGTACACCGCCGTCCACAAACCATTCCACCTCCGCGGGGTCCAGGCAATTTGCCATGGACCCTCTCACATCTTCTTGCAGTTCAAAGCTCGTTGACTCGAGCCTGGGAGCATTTTTGCGCCTCGCCGAAGCTCCGTGGAGCTCTCCAGCTCCGCCGCCCTCCCTCGCGAGCCTCGGCCGTCGTTGAGACCTTTTGGAGCACCCATGAGATAGAGGAAGACCTCAGGAGTCGCCCGGCCCATTTTGAGCCTTCCAGATCGCCGGAGCACGGAGATTGAGCTCGAGGAAGTTCGCCTCGCTAGCGTTCTTCCTCCACGTCTCCCCACCGTCGGATCGGGTCGCACCTCCAGGTTGAATAGCAGTCGTTGGATCGCGCCAAGCCGCCACCGACAGATCTTCAGCCGAAGATCTAATCATCGCTGTCCAACGCGAAGCGTCATCGGTCGTCAGATCTGAGCCACGTGTTCGAGTGAATTGTCCCCGGCCGTTGGATCGCGCGCATAAGGGGTATTTTGCATCTGACCCCTACGCCATTTTAGTATTTTTATTTAGTCCTAAAAAATTTATCTGCAGTTTAAGTATTTTTGTAATAATTACATCTAGGCCCCTGAACTTTGGTTATTTACATTTCAGTCCAGTCCACGTCACCTCACGTGATATGTGCACGTGGGGTGGGGTGATTTTGCACTGGACCCCTCGCAGGTTTGGGTATTTCGTTTCAGTCCAGGAATTTTGACATTAAGTGTAATATTTTTGGGAAAATTGCATCTAGCCCTTGGGTGTTTTTGATATTACATTTAGGTCCTTCCAAGCGCGCCACGCGTAGTGTTGGGAAATTTGCACTTGTGCCCTTGCAGCTTTGAATATTTATAATTAGTCCTGAAACTTGTGTAATATGTTGTAAACTTTTTTGAAAATTGCACTTTGGCCCCTGTATTTCCTGCTATTTGCACTTATGCCCCTGTCAACTGTGTGATTTTTATGGATTGTTTGTATTTATTTTGTGCATCATCTTAACTCGAAAAATTACCAAAAAATACCATAGGCTCCTATTTGCTTAGTTATTCACGTTATAATTTTATTTTTCATTTTTATTGCATTTTAATATTTATTAAAAATCAAAAACATGCATTTTTGTTATTATTTGTATTAGAAAATACCAAAAAATATCAAATCTTTTTGAAAAATTTGAAAAAAAATTATATTTTGTGTATTTTAGTGTCTTTTAATTCATGTCCAAAAATCATTAAAATTTTCAAAACAAAAACCTTAAAAATTAGAAAATCCATCAAAACTTCATAAAAATCTGAAAAACCCTATAAAATTCCTAAAAATACAAACTCAGTTTCAGTAGTTACCTTATTTGATTACCTTTATTTAAAAATTCATTTAAGGAAGTTTGGGTATTGTTTAGTATTTTCATCCTCATTTTAATTTCAGCCAGTAGCTAATTCACTGTTTTCTTATATTTTGACTTCTAAAAATATCAAAAACATTCAGAAAAATTCTCAAAAATCACAAAAATGTTATAAAATTACAAAAAGCACAAAAACATTTATTTCCTAATTTTTGACTATTTTCCCTTATTTTTATAAATACCTTATCCCCTCTTTTCTTATATTATATATATATTCTATTATTGAGAAAGAAAATATAAAAAATATAAAATATAAAAAGAAAATATAAAATTAGTAAATTAAAAATAAAATAAAATAAAATAAAATAAAAATTAAAAACCCACAAAAAAATTGCACACTTGTAGACATTAATCACAGTCACACATTTTGCACTTTGCCTGATTTATCCTGCTTGCTCCTTGAGTTCGACACTCTATATACTTACACTATACACCTATTTGTAGAGTTAAAATAAATTTGACTCCACATTTATTTGTCACTGCTTGATTTATATACTGTGGGTTCATTGTTGATTAATTACAGTTTCTTGCGAGTCACCACAGCGACATCGTAGTCCTGCCTTATGTGGACTATTTAGACCTGCGATGAACCGTGGCTAAATCAAATGGTGTCGTTGTTGGGGAGCAACGACATATTGGTCATGTTTTGGAGTGATTGTGTTTGATTGCTTACATTATTGCTTCATTTTATCTCTCTATTTTTAATATCTACCTTATTGAGCTATCTGACCATTCTTCTTGTCTTCTTGCGAGGGACCGCGGATCGAGGAGGATCGCCTAGGGGATCCGGTGCATCCTTGGGAGGCGAAGTCGGCTATTCTAGCCCAGCCGATAGGAGAGAGCAGGAGGAGTGGAGAGAGAGAGTGACAGTTAGTAGTCTTTTATTTTTGTGAGAGAGAGACCATTCATTTAATTTGTAATAATACAGGTACCTTGGACACTTCGGACACTCGGGCCTAATTTCCAGGTGTTTGTACACCTGGGGGCTCACCGCAGTTTTCATCGCATTTTCACCGCTGTCATTTTCCGGTTTTGATTTTTTTTGTTTTCTTTTGTGGAATGAGCCCTTAGCTTCTAGGCTTTGCTTGATCGAGTAAATTAGGTCCAAACACCCTAATAACCATTGCATGTACCTATAGTGCGCTTTTGGACTTAGTTTAAATTAAACAGTCGCTTCACCATCTTCAAGCCGTCGCACCGCGAGCCCACCCTACCAAGCGCTGCTCCTAAACTCGATTTGTCGAGAGGAGGAGGGGTGAGCCTAGACCGGACTCTTGGATTGAAGATCGGTGACCGACTTGTGGTTCTTCACACTAGCAATTGCCTGCTTAGGATGATTTCCGTGTGCATATCGGTATTTAGATTAGGTTTATAAATTCCTGTTTTGCATCCCGCATGGAGAGAGCTGGGAGGCAATGTAAGTCTTCTATCTTTGCATTCATCATTTAGGCACAAAGGTGAGATTTCCATCTTGGTTCCGCCTTGCATAGCTTTTCTGACTCTTCTCCCTCTGTTTTTGGATCAACTAGGAATCAAAGAAAAATACAAAAAACATTAGGCACTTGTTTGAATTGACTCAAAACAAGTGATAACACCAAAAAAATTAAAAAAGGGACTGCTAAAGAAAACTTGACCTAAATAAAATTGGTTAATTGGACTCATTGCTTGGGGAGAGTAACACCCTCACTTGTATTCAGGTTGCATGATAAGGTCTCCTTCCAAGTGAGTAGAGCGGCTTCGTAAGGATTATAGCCCAAAACCCAGTCTGTGGCTGCCTTGTGTATCGCCTGGATTTCCGAAGTATTGGCGGTACTATCGTACGTAGACGAGTAGGGCTTGGTCGCCATTGATGACTCTCTATTGTGTAGAGCATCGACCTTATCCGAAGTATTGAGCATAGGCCACGCCTTCACGGGGGTGTCTATCTCATCGTCTTGCGTCCGAGTAGGATCTTGCACGCTCACGGGTGATTCCGTTGCGAGCGAGATCCGAAGTATCGGTTTCGCCTATCAGCTTCCTCCCTCTTTTCTTTGGCTGAGTAGGGATCTAGGAAGGGTTACAAGGACCTCAAATAGCGCAGGCTATAGGTTACACAGGAGGAGGACAAGTACGGAATTCTTTTCAGGCAGTACTCTCGCTCCTATAGGCGTAACGCTCTAAGGACTCGTTAAAAAATAATTGCCTGAATTCAAGCTAAAAACTACAAAGATAAAAGCTAAACCTTTACGGCTTCACATGTTGAGTTGGTGAACCCCTTGTTTTGTGTTTGATTTGCTAGTTGGATTTAGGTCAAGATCAAAAACACCACACAATTGTGCGCAATTTTGCTTCCCCCCCCCCTCCTTCTTCTTCTTCATTTCTTAAACCTTGCTCTTCTCAAATAATCAAGATGATGGGAAGGAGATCTCTTAGGCCGTCTGTGGTGGCACCGCTATCCAGTACTCCTCCCTATTCGTCTAGGACAACCTCAGAGAGTCCAGGCCCACTCTTCGAGCCTGAGTTCACTTCCACCTTGTTCCCCCTCGACCACCCTTCTCCTTCCATCAGTCCAAGAGTATCAGAGTTAAGTGCATCAAAGAGCTCATATCATTTGACGGAACCTGAGATGGGTTCTTTTTCCTTTTCAGAAAATCCATTCATGGCAGACAGAGGAAAACACCCAGATGAGCATGACACCCTCCATTTCTGTATGATCAAGCTGCCATCAACAATTCATTGCTAGTATCCCTGGAGACTATGCAGAGATAGATCCGAGACCAGGGAGTATTCATGGGTGACCTCATGAGGGAAATCGCGCAGATGCGAGAAAACAGGCCTGGGGGCGGTGGCGGTGGAGGTGATATACAAGAAGTAGCAGGAGAGGGAGGAGAACCCAACCAGGAGAGGCCGCCACAGACCATTATGAGAGAGTTGCACAATCCAGCAGCATCCCTCACTCATCGGTGGATCCGACTCCCTCCCATCCATGGAGACTTCGAGCTTCACCCACACACTATTCAGCTACTGCCTACATTTCGTGGGATGGCGACCGAAGAGCCACACCTCCATTTGCAAGAATTTGAAATGATCTGCAGTACAATTCATGAGATGCTAGTGACTGAGGACACCATCAAGATGATAGCCTTTCCATTCTCTCTGTTGATAGAGTCGCTTACTGGCTGAAACATTTGGGGAGGTTCGTCGACACTTGGGCAGATCTCCGGACTGCATACTTGAATAAGTATTATCCTCTCGGCCGGCTAACGCAACACGAGCTATGATCAGCAATTACATAATGATCCCTAATGAACAATTCCATGAGGCGTGGGATCGATTCAGAGAGCTCATTGACTAGTGTCCACACCATGATATATCCAAGCCCAATCTGGTTCAGAGTTTCTTTTGTGGGCTGATACCGGAGCTACAGGGGCTTGTAAACGCCTCTTGTGGTGGGTCCTATTTCTCCAAGGGTGAAGACAATGTTTGGGCCATCTATGAAGGGATGGCAGAGAACTCGACAGTCATGGCCCAAGCCTTAGTCTACATACAGCAGAAGCCCCCCTAGGAGCGAGATCATTTCAGAGGATCGCCCGCATCGATGCCGGTCCTCATACTCCATCAGTAGCCGCAGCCCAAGCCAAATCAGTTGCATCCGACATGGGCATCATTAGTGAGAAGTTGGACCGTCTTGAGATCCTCGAGAAGAAGCAGATGCAAGGACTGGCACAGATGGACTAGATGACCAAGACCATGAGTGACCTGAAGACGTAGATTCTATGCATTCAGGAGGCATAGACGTCTACTCAGTAGCCTCCCAGGTCACGGACTGATCCCACCAGTAGCAGCTCTACCCAGCCCTCTGCCTCATACCGCCAGGTCAACCACATCCCGGCAGAGCCGGTTCCGCAGCTACCGTATTACCCATCGCAGTCACCATCTCAGGACACTCAGATGGTGGTCTATCAGCCGCATCAGCCACTAGCAGTTCTACCTCCACCATCCTTTGAGCAGGAGCCATTGATGGAAGTCAATGGGATATGGTACGACCGGTACCCACAGCCCGAGATTTGTCACGATCACCTAGGATTCCGTTGGACCACTGGTGGTACCTCTTCCCAGCAGCAGCCTCCGGCTCAGGGACAGCAGAACAGCCAGCAGCAGCAGCAGCCCCAGTATGCCCACCAGCAATACCAGCATGGTCCTCGTCCCGCCTACCAGGGACAGCAGTGGAGGCAGTGTCAGCAGCCTCATCAGTCATACTCCCTGCCATCCCAGCATTATTCTCACCAGCAGCAGCCTCATTTCCCGCAGGGAAACACGTTCGGTTCTCTGGCGCCCACCTTTGAGAATCCAGCTCTAGATGACCTTGCTCGCTTGCTCTCTGAACAGCGAGCATCCTTCCGGCAGGAAATGGATGAGTTTCGACAGGAGATGAGGGACATCATCAAGGGCAAAGCCACCACAGCTGCTCAGATTGAGCCTAATCCTAATAATCTAAAGAGGAAATCTGAGCAGGTACAGTTTACAAAGGATACTTCTCCTAGTGATTATTTGAGTGACATGTCTTCTTCTTTGTATGATGTTGATTTTGTGACTACTAGGAGCGGTAGGATGACAGCCGGCGGTGCCTCATCTGAGCGACAACCACATGCAGAACCAGGAGCGCCAGATGATCAAGGTAGCGGTGCTGATGCCGCTGATGATGTTGATGACGGTGGTGCTGATGCCACCAACGATGGAGATCCAGACAACGGTGTTGAGGTCGTCGTGACACCTGATGCAGATGGTGGTGCTGAGACCACCATTTTGCTTGATGCTGGGCCAGAGCATGGTGCCGATGCCATGAAGTAAGATGTCGTTGGTGGTACTGAAGCCACCACTTCCACTTTTGTTGAGCTTCCCTTTGTTGTGTTGCCACCTTTTGTATCTTAGGACTGTGGTAACAAGAAAAATACCAAAAATATAAATAAAGGAAAGGTTTCTGTTTACACTTCAGATCCATATGTGTTGAATGATGATCATGGTATGGATTCTATTCCTTCACAGGCACAGGGACCTATTCCTAGTCCTCCATCTACGGAGGCCCCTTCCATCCCCTTCCCTGAAGCACTCCGCTTGGCAAAGGGGAATAAATGAGAAAATCCAAAAAAGACCCAGCAGGTAGAGTTCAG